>OU898283.1:128297599-128524492 GCA_918026665.1 Diabrotica balteata | reverse complement strand
GTAAAAAAGAAAAATTTTTCCATCGATTTTTAAGTTAGTGATGCCATTTATAAAGATACGGAAAAGTAGAGGACCCAATACTGAACCTTGTGGTACTCCACACACAATGCTTTTATGACTAGAATCAGAATCATTTGCTCTAACTAGTTGTTTCCTATTCCTCAATGTTTTCGAGGATGATTTGTTAAGAGTGTTAAACTTGGTATATACTGTTTCATGATCAGATAGTCCTGCATTAATAATTTTAGAGCGTACAGCTTATTTGAGGAAGCTTCTTCGGAAGTTTGAACAAACAGGTAGTGTTCAAGATGTCAAACGATCTGGTCGACAAACAATTGGTGATGACAAAAAAATTGAGATAATTTCAGAAATGGTAGTGAACCCTACTTCTTCTACAGCCCAAATTACATCTATTTACGGAATCAGTCAAAAGACAGTACACCGAAGACTAGAATTCTCTAGAATTCTCTGAAAATATGTACAATAAAATTAACCAACAGCTCGATTACATACAAACAATTTGTTTGAGTGACAAAAGCACCTTTTCTGTCAATGGAAATGTTAATACACACAGTGTGAGGTATTGGAGTGACACAAGTCCTTACGTCTTTTGTGTGAAACACATACTCTACTTTAGGCAGGTATTTTTGGAAACCTCATAGTTGGGCCTGTGTTTCTCAATACCATTATGGTGCAGTAAGACGTTACCTAGATGAGGAATATCGTGGTAGTTGGATTGGACGACGAGCTACGACAGAATGACCAGCTCGGTCACCGGACCTAACACCATTAGATTTTTTGTCTGTGGGGTACTTGAAATCTAAAGTTTACGCTACAGCACCCGACTATATTGACATTTTGAAACAAGGAATTGTTAAAGAATGTAGGGCAATTTCCCCCTTACACATTTGAACGAGTACGGCAAGAGTTTAGAAATAGGATGCATTACTGCCAGGAAGTAGATGGAGCACATTTTGAACACTTACTATAAGAACTTGTTGTTAAAAATGTATTAATTAAATGAGAAACCACAATTTTAGTATATATTTAATTTATTTATCAAAATGAGTTTAAACTCAAACAGAATTATTATGACTGAATAGGTATTTTCAATACCTTTCAAATAAGGTATCACTTGCCATAGGGTCCCATTTAAAATTATCTGTCACAGTGGGACTGTAACGTCATCTGTCACTATTACGTCACCTGTTATGACTATTAAGAAGGCTACGTCTGTTTATTACCTCCCTCCAAGTTTCACTATTATAACAATAACCGTTTAAAAGATACGAGGGGGGAACGGACTTTTGACTAGCGCTGCATAATGATAATTCTTATTTATTTATCTTAATTAATTTTATTTGTTTTAATTGTATATATTTAAAGTGTAACTATTTTCCTTCTACAAATTGATATATTTCCATATTGGCGAAGAAAATCGGTTAAGCAAATAATTATAATTAATTCATTTCCACCCCGAGAAAAATAGGTAAAGTTCAACACTAATGGGTAGATATGGAAATTTATTCTGTTATCTTTCATCGCTTTTTGTAGCAACATGTTATTCGGTACAAATGCTTTTCCTATTATTCCAGTGTACGGCTAAACCTCATTTTTTAATGCAAATAGAACCTCAATCCATAAGAGTGTAACCTTTTTGTTACTAAATTCATGGTTAAATTTGATTAGAAGATTGTTTGTTCTATATAAAGTGAATTGAGTTTTTTTAGGTTAACTTTTTGTAAAGCCAAATATGAATTGTTACATCAATATTTAAGTATGTAGTTTTTAAGTCACTTCTGATTATACCGGGTGGTGAATCGTCAAACGGGCCATAGGAAACTCAATGGGAAATTTTAAATTGTTGAATTGCTGCTTCCCTAATTATTTTAGATCAAAAGTCATAAAAAACTATTTGTAGAGGACTAAAATCTGAATTAAAAACAAATGTTAAAACCGTTCTACGAATCAAATGTACTTCAAAATTTTGCAAAAATATAATAGATTTTTCAGACAACCCCCAAAAGTTAGGCCACACTTAATACAAGAATATATAACGTGTGTGTTTTATCATGATGTTTGACAATTTGAATTGTCAATTTTTTTATTTTATGATTAAATTATAAACAATGAATTTTACTAAATACTACTACTGAAGAATATTACTTTGTGAACAAATAAATTATATTGTTTACAAATCGATCAATATAATAAAATGTACTCAGTTGACGAAAACTCGCATAATGTTGTATTCAGGCAATAGCGAACCTTTTCCTGCCACTACCGGACCTTTATTTAACGTAAGATATTCTAATACACTAAAATTTAATTCCATATTAAGTTATACAACAATTCAATGAATTCCAATATACTGTTACTGTGATCTTTATTCCTAATAATAATATATGATAATTTCTAAAAATAAAACTATAACAAATGTTATAATAAAACATGAATAAAACATTTTTATTATTGCTCTTTTCTCCTTAACTGAGTATATTTTTTAATCAACTTAATTTTTCTTTTAAATAACAAATCACAAAATTTTGGCCATTTAAATCATAGATAAATATAATACAAGTTAATTTAAATATTGTCAAATATTAGAAACCTCAATATGACAAAACGCAACACTTAATACACATTCTTTTCACGGCGTCTGGCCTGACTTTTAGGGGTGGCCTGAAAATGTATTATATTTTAGCAAAATTTTGGAATACGTTTAAGTCGTAGAACAATTTTAACAATTGTTTTCGATACATATTTGAGTCTTCTACAAATAGTTTCCCATGACTTTTGGTGTAAAATAATTAGGGAAGCAGGAATTCAACAATTTAGAATTTTCCATTGAGTTTCCTATGGCCCGTTTGACGATTCACCACCCTGTATACGTTCAGTTTGATATTTAAAACATCATCATTAAAGCTAGAATTTTATCTCTTTTTGTCAGATGCCCAAATGCTTTTAAATATTAAAAAGTTAAAAAAATGTATTAAAAATTACAAAAAAAAAACTTTCACAATATTCCAAAGTAGGTACGATGTCATAACTCATAAGGTTTTGTTAATACAAAATATTAAAAAAATAAAGCTAGAATCTACAGTATCAATAAAAGCAGTTGCATACTCGTCTAGAATTTCGGTAACGTATCGATAAGAATTCAACGCTCCTCTAACAATAAACACGAGATCAGTACGGCCTTTGAATGAACCTGTCCAAAACATTACGGAGCCTCCTTCAAAAGCAACATGTGTTCGTCGAGCACAAGCAGTATAACGTTTTCCACTTTTATTATTTATGAGACCGTCTGAGCCATAAAGAACCATCCTGGAATCATCACCAAACAAAACGTTTTTTCAATCTACTATCGGCCAATGTTCGTGGTCTCTAGCAAACTGAAATTGGCGTTGTTGATGTGCTCCTGTTGTTGGGCAACGAGCCCTTAGACCACATTCCCTGAACCTTCCTTCTGTAGAAGTGCTTAATGTCCACCCGTTTTGAATTGCTCTAGCCATAAAGGACCGATTTTGTAAAGAAGTTCGTTGTAATGAACGGTATTCTCTGGCCGTGGTGATTTTTCTCGCGTCTGATCCTGGTCGTCTTTCGTGAGATCCAGTCTCTACGAATCTTTGGTATGTTTTTTGGACCATACCACGACTAACTCCAAGCTGTCTGGGTACTTCTCTTTGACTCATTCCATTGCCAACCAAAGTAACAATTTGAACAGATTTAGCCAATCTCTCAGCCATAGTTTTAAATTTAAAATTTGCACAAATTCACTCTTTGAACAACTGTATACTTATGAAAGATTTTTGAAAAACAAAACAGCCATATTCCAACAAGAACAACATACAAACAACACATGCATTTTCAGAATTAGTAAAACTGATATCAATTCTGCAGACTTAGTACCCTAAATTGACCTGTTGGCAGCCAGTTTCAGTGCCTAAAAGTGTTTCTACATTGTGGGAGTTTAGTTACGATAAAATAAATTTCATAAACTTAAAATTATTGAAAAAATCTTATAAAATTCTAGTGGCCTCTTTGTAATAATATCGAAAAACAAATCTTTTACTTGCCACATAGTTATTCAGATAACCGCCTGTCATTGAGTCAAGGCATGGTCGAACAAAAGATTGAGATTGTTGTTAATTGTTATTTTTCTTTTTTTAAATTTAGTAATATAATATAATTTAGGATTGGTTATTATATTCTTTTATGATTTTAAATCCACAATGCAATACAGGAGATGAAGAGAATGCATATTGAAATCATGGGAAAAGCAGAAATGAGATGTCCAGAAGATGTCCAATAGAAGATCACAAGGTATATTACTCGGGAAAAAGTGATGGATCACATGAATATGGAGTCGGAATAATCGTATCACCCAAGTGATACGTGAGTGATGTTACTACAAGTAGAAGCCAACCCTATTAATATTAACATCATCCAAGTCTATGCTCCCACTACAGACAAAGTGGAGGAAGAAGCAATTGAGTTCTATCAGAACATCAACAGTATCATACAGAAAATTCCTCGACAGGAAGTTCTCATCATTATGGGCGATTTTAATGCCAAGATTGGAGCTGGAGATAAGACACAGTACATTGGAGCACATGGTCTTGGAGTCAGAAACGAGAGAGAAGACCTCCTAGAAAAATTCGCAGAAGACTCAGCACTAGTTTGTTGTCATCAACACATTTTTTCAATTACCACATCGCAATCTGTACACGTGGAAATCCCTTCAAGACAGAGCCGAGAGAATTAGTAAGAACAAATAGACTACATTTTAGTAAATAAAAGATTCCGAAATAGCTTTACATCTGTCAAAACTTATCCTGGAGCAGATTTGGAGACAGACAATGTTCTACTGGTGGGAGTATTTCAAGTCAAACTCTAAACAGTGCAATCATATGAACTACGTATGCTGAAAGACCTTGATAAGAGGATGAGAGTCCAAGCCACGTCCAAACACTTAAAGACAGATAGATTAATGAGGAAAAAATCATGGATGACAGATGAGATCCTGAAACTAATGGACGAGAGAAGAGATGCCAAAAATGACGCAGACAAATATAAAACCATAAATATATTAATAAGAACGAAAATCAAAGAAGCGTAAGAAAAAGAAGCAAGGGAAAGATGCGAAGAAATTGAGACTCTGCAGTCAAAGTACGATAGTCACAATGTACATCGGAAAGTTAAAGAGCTCACAGGGGGACTAAGACGAAGGCACAAAGGACATATAACTGATTCTGATGGAAATATCATCTTGGACAGAGTAAAATAAGAACGTGGAAAGAATATCTAGAAAAACTATTTGAAGATCAAAGAGATCCAAGATCAACGAGATTTTCACACGTTTGAGTTAGAAGAAGAGGTAATTTATATACCTGAAAGAATATTATAGCAGGAAGTTTATTCCTCAATAACACAGTTAAAGTATGGCAAAGCGCTAGGCCCTGATAATATACAAACAGAACTACTCAACACATTCACATGTCTGGTTGATTACGAGAAAGCGTTTGATCGAATACAGTACGCCAAGATGATACAAATACTAAAAGAATCAGGAATTAACAACCAAGATCTAAAAATAATTAGAAATCTTCATTGGAATCAGACAGCAAATCTCAGAGTTGAAGGTGAACATACTGACTATGTGAAAAAAAGGCTGTATTTTGTCTCTTCTAATCTTGAATCTGTATTCTTAAAGAATATTTATTTAAGCTTTGCACGAAACTGTCGCCAACATTCGTAACGGATAGGCACATCAAGGAGAGGAATGATTTCAGGAACGAGCTTTTTGTGATAACAATTTCTTACTATCATGTGCTTGCTACTGACTATCATTTCTTAATAAGATACTGTTGCTTCTAGCTTTATTTTTCGATCTATTTCGTATAAACGAAACCTTATGACATTGTAACTATTTTAGAATATTGTGATATGTTTTGTAATTTCTAACGTATGTTTTAACTTCTAACTAACTTAATTATTGCAAAAATTCATCGTTTCTGACCAACATATTCTGCATAGTTTTGTATATAATAACAAACTCCAAAATCGACCTAGATTTCGACTTGATATTCTAATTCTACTTTGAGCTCTTTCTATGAGTCTATTCTACTAACCTTATTGTGTGTTAAAAATTAAGGTTTTTAATAAACTGACGTAATGTTCACCGCTTTCGGTTTTTTTATTGCTTTATTATTATTTGGTTGGTTAATACAGGGGGCGGCATTAGTGGGAGCAAATCCAATTACTCATATGTCGTAAGTGATAAAAAGAAAAATATTTAGGTAAAAGTTGGAGGATAGAGAGGACGATACTCTAAAAGTATTTTCAAATATACAAGGCCACCCATATTGACGGGGTAGAACAAATTTTTTTCTTTAATGAAATACTTGGACAGATTTTTTTTGCAGACCAAAATGTATTTTCCTTTTCTGGTCAAACGGTTGAATTTAGAAAAAAATATTTTTTTAAAGACATTTTTGCTCTAAATGGCGCCTTTTACCTATACCTTTATGGAACGCACTATTTTCGGGGACACCCTGCATATTTAATTAATAAATTTAGACAATTTAGATATATTTAGCATAATTAATATAATTTGAAATAACCGATTAAGTAATATTTAACGTAAACTAAATATCTCATCCGCCTTAGATTATTTTTTTTTCTTTTAGTTAAAGCAACAGTGCAAAAACCGGTACCTTTAAAATATAAATCATCGAAATCGAAGAAAGAAACATCGAAGAAATCTCCATCACCTACACGAAAATCATCAATTCCTTCTCAAAACATTGTCCATTCCAACCCATCTTCAGCGAATATGCTTGCGGCCAAACGACTAGAAATAATGAAGAAGATGCAGGAAGGCAGCGATAGCAGTAGAGCTAGTTCAGGGAAACGAACGCTCACCTGCTACATCTGTGGGAGGGAATATGGAACTGCTTCGTTAAAGTTGCATGAACCTAAATGTTTAGAGGTGAGTGAATTAATTATTTAAATATGTTTTTGATTTGCCATCATGATGTTTCATCAGCAAATGTTCCAAGGAACACTGATCAGAAGTGGGTAGGTCGGCTGTGTATAATAGATATAAAAGTGAACCAAGCACACTACCTTGAGGTACGCCAGAGTTTATAGGTCTCAATGCTGTTACTACCATAGCTTATTTTATCTGAAAATATCTGTCTGTTTTAAAATTTTATACAGCAAACCTGTATGCCACCCTTCCTCCAAATCCTGGTTTATGATATTAACAACTCTGTGCACTTGGTCAACTGCAGCGTGTTTTTGTCGAAAACCAAATTTTTAGTCAGGAACTAAGCAGGTTTCTTCTAGGAAAGAACTCAATTTCATTATTATTAGTTTCTCAAGAATTTTAGCAAAAGTATTGGTAATAAACTAATGGGTCTATATGAAGTTACGAATTCTAAAGGTTTGCCTATTTTATGGATTAAAATAACTTGAGCCACTTTCCATTGTGACGAAAAATTTGTAATCTTAATACCGCGTTGTAAATTTGTGGTTAATAAGAGGATCGCATTTTATGGTAATTGACATACGACGAATCCAGTAATCAGCTCATAACTCAGCTTTCTTTTTATTAATATTAAGTCTTGAGTCAATAATTTTTTCTAAAAGGTTCTGGTATGGGCAGTCCAAATATCTATGAATATTTTCCTCCTCCTCTGGTTGTGACTCGCAGGAAAATGGAGTAAAGGTAGTTTCCAAGTGTTCGGGAAATATATTTGCCTTTTCGTCATCAGTTCCAATGTCCGTTACTTGTTTTGATAGGTTGTGGTCATAACAATTTTCTGGAAGCCTTCCAAAGGGTGTAATTTGTGGCTTCTAATGGCGATAATCTCTCAGATAATTTGCAGTTGATGTAGTTTTTAGATCACTTAGCATTTTTTTTCAGGTCTTTTGCTGCTTTGCTAAATGCAGCTTTATTGGTCGGTGCTCGATTGTTTTGCCATGCCTTTCTAAGTTTTTTTCCAATGTTTTGTTAAAGACCTCGGGATAAAACACCTTAAGTTTATTATTGGTTGGTGGGGTCGATTCCCAGACAAATTTATTTGGCTCTAAAAAGTGAACCAAGGCATATTTTGATATAAAACAAAAAACACCATACTTAGGAGACATGGTTGTAACCGAAAAATAAGTTTTTATCAAAATTCGCAAACGGAATTCTTCTACAGGATGTTTCAAAGTTAGGATAATAAAACCAAATTTTAATTAATCCCATACAATAAATCAAATATAAAACTTTATCAAAAAACTGATTACACCAAATTAAAATTTATAAATTTATATACAGTGTGCTAAAAAGCATCAAAATAGGGCTAAAAATAAAAAAATTGAAATACATACTTTGAATTTTACCAAAAAGACATTAATAATAACTTATATGCATTAAGTCCCTTAATTTACCTAATTAGTGGGTTTATTGGGTTGACTTAGTTTGTTTTAAGACTCAGTTCAGCTAATATATTTTCATGTTTTAACAATTTTTAATTTTGCACCTTGTTGGGAGGAAAAATTTTTAATAAACACTTGTTCAAAATTAATATTTTATTTTAGTGTATATCTTCAAAAGTGTTACTATTTTATTTTAGTGTTCAAAATTATTTGTCTCGTTTCAAATATGATGATTTACTAGAACAATGTTTTTCTTAATATAACTATTGTATTATTTATATAAATAAAAAAAGATTCCTTCGAGCCGGATTTGAACCAGCGACCTATGGATGTCTACTTCGGTAATTCCACTACAGTCCACCGCTCTACCAACTGAGCTATCGAAGGTTATACGTCACTCGATCGAAATTCTAAACACAGTCACCAATAAAATATTTTTATCATTGTTTAAAAAAGAATAAACAATGATTTTATTTTATAATAATTTTGATTATTCAATAAAATATTTACAAATTAAATAAAGATCATTGAAATATTTTTTACGTTATTGCGTACGATCTACACTCTACAGTAAAGATCCAAAGTTGTCAAATGGGAATATTAATATATTCCATTTTCAGACTAGATAATTTCTATCATATTCTTTACTTACTACTCACCTTTTTTAAAAAAATTCCAAATTTCGTTTTTTCGTACTTTCTCGGAAACTTTTTTGGGTCAATGAGATGGATCTTTTATTTTTCTCATTAGCTTATTATAAAAAACAGATCTTGAACACTCCTTAATTTTCTAAATCCGTGTTGAAATTCTTCCAAGTCGATTTCAAGTTTTTTCCGTGATGTTTACCATTATTCTAGTAGGTAAACGCTTCGGCTGGTATGCCTGTCAATGTAATTTTTCTATATAATTTGAGCAATTTTTTGCGTTTTGTTTTTTAAACATTATTACTATTATAGCAGTGATCACTTTTGTTCTGACTTCTGATGAGTTCCAGATACCCTGCAGAAAGTATCATTCTTGTTAACATCGTTTTATTGGTGGTTCTGGTGATCCCATTAAGTCATTACATGCGCCTAAATACCGTAGCATTCAAATCACACACTATGTATTTATTTATGTAGTCATATATTTCTATACATATTTCCATAATTAAAGTTCTCTAACTATACTAACGCTAAAAAAGAATCCTTCGAGCCGGATTTGAACCAGCGACCTATGGATAACTACCATGATAACACCACTACAGTCCACCGCTCTACCAACTGAGCTATCGAAGGTTATACATTTAACAATAATTAAAAAAAAACGCTGTGAATAAATTGCTATTAGGTATATTCGATACACTTTCATATTTAGTACAGGCCCGGCTTACGGAATCATACAACTCTAGCTTAGTCTGCTGTACCTAACTTCTCATATTATTTGTGCATATCTTCTTCTTCTTCATGTGCCTTGTCTGTTCCGAATGTTGGCAATCAACATGGCTATTCTGACTTTGTTTACGGCAGATCTGAATAGTTCAGCAGATGACAATCCGAACCATTGCCGCAAATTTTGGAGCCACGAGTGTCTTCTCCTCCCTGGACCCCTTCTGCTGTCTATTTTCCCTCGAAGGATCAGCTGTAGTACTCTATATTTAATATGTCTCATAACGTGACCCAAGTATTCCAACTTTCTTTTCTTTATACTAATTGCTACCTCTCTCTCTTTACCTATTCGGCGTAGTACCTCTTCGTTGGTCATGTGCTCAGTCCAGGATATACGTAATATACGTCGGTAAGCCCACATTTCGAAGCCTCTACTTTTTTCATCAATGTTGCGGTCATTGTCCACGCCTCCATTCCATATAACAAAACCGGGAATACATAACATTTCAGAAGTCGAATTTTGAAAGGTAGGGTGAGGCTTTCAGAGGTGAAAATTTGCTTTATGCTAGTGAACGATGCTCTTGCCTTTTCTACTCTTATACGTATTTCCGTCGCTTGATCCCAATTTAAGTTAACTGTTGTTCCCAAGTAGATGTACGAATCCACGTGTTCAATTCTTGTGCATATAACAAATTGAAATAGCTTATTACCTTGTAATGTTGAACACTGATGCATTTAAGGCATGAAATAATACGCATAAACCAAAAGGATCAATAGAACATAAGACAATTAATTGAAATATTACAGTTCAACTAATACTAACTAATATTGTATGTAAGAGTACCACAATTCATATTTTGTGGCAAACCGCGTGTATGACTTAAAAAATTTATTATTTGGTGATTATATTTTAGGTTAAATTGTAACGACTATTTTGCTTACCACAGGGTAAGAATATGGGGGGACAAGATTGGGCAAACAAAATAATCGAAACAAGTGCATACGACACTCAGTTGGTTGTTGGAGAGCTGGGTCGTGGATAAGTTGAAGATATTGGGGGTTGGATTGGGTCAACTACAAAAAAGGAAATAAAAGGTACTTATACGAATCTATTGGACAAACAGAATGAAAATAAACGGAAACACCTCAAGAAATTTAATATAGGGCGCCACTTAAGGTGCCCAATTATACCTATTACAACCACTAGTTGTAACTAGGGAAATAATTATAGAACATAAAAAAATATAGAAAAAAATATATTTTTCAAATAAAACTCAAAATAGATCAGAGAAACAAATTAAACATTTATTCTTGCCTCAAACAAAACAGATCAAAAATACATATTATAAAAGAAACATATCATATAGCATAATACAAATAACAAAAACTTACATTTTCTTTGTTTACTATATTATGGCCAATTAGATTATCAAAAATTAAGGATCCTTGTTAATGAAAACATATAAATTTAACCTTATATATGAAATATCGTTTCTACATAATAATCAAATTAAAATTGTCATAACAAAAAAACAAATTAAAGCATGCTGTCAGCTATCACATTTAATTTTGATGACAAAGAACAAAAGTATTAACAGCATAACCATACATATTTACTTTGAAAAATTAATATATTGAATTGTTACCTTAAAATTTACATATTTCGTCACTCAACTTAAAAAAAAAACTTGTTACATCTCTGACTGGAAGCTACTTGTACAAATACTCTAACTGGAACATAGGAAACATTTCTATACTCAGGAACGAGGTTGGGGCAAACAGATGACACACGAAGCTGGTGGCACATCCTATGTACTGCTTTAAAATTTTACCATGTTCTGGTATACTGCATAAATCCTTTTAGTGGTTTCTCTATGCTAATCCGTCATGTTTACGGAGAGTCCACTGTTTACAGGTCTGATTAATTAACCCATTACACAAAATTGCCGGCTGTTTATGAAAAATGCCCAAGTCCTTTCAACTCGAGCTGCCTTACATCACCTGCCTACCTCGTTGCTCTTTTCAATCTCGTCGACTCTATTGTCACATGTCTGCCCTGTTTGAAATCTCTAAGTCGACCTCTATTGTCACATGTCTGCCCTGTTTGAAATCTCTGAGTCGACCCTTTTGCTTCGTTACATTTTACCAGAATCAGCCAAAAATTCCCCTTCTGTCTTGCAGCCTGTCGCCGACCCACTTAAAACCAAAACAAATATTCCCTCCTCTTATCGACAAAAAAAAACAAATTTTAAATGTTCCTTTATTGCCTAAACAAACAAATATTCTTTTTTTGACCTTCGTCTAATAACGAAAAACAACTTTAATATTAGGGGAATTCATGTTTATTGCGTTTTTAACGAAGAAAACAAATAAAACCTTTTTTTTATCAGGGGGCATCATAAATTTACATGATACAAATTAACCAAATAGCACGTATTTAAACCGGAGTTCTACCTGACTAACAAAAGGTTCGATATTTGAATCTAAACACAGACAAAAAACATCTATATTTACTTTTGAATCGGTAGAAATATACGCATTATTGATTATTCTAACCGGAATATTAGGGGGACTTCATGCAACATAATACCTCTTTGGCGACAAAAAAACTTGTTGTTTCACCTAACATTGCAACACAGAGATAAAAAAAATTTCCAGCGTTAATACGCATTTAAAAATCTCGTCAAAAAAACTTGAAATATTATTTCGATTGTTTTCTTGGTAAAAACAACAGGAGCGTACTACAGAAATCTTTTATATACACAATAAATAAAAAAAACGCTACAAAATCAAGGTAAATTCTTATTAAAAATACTAAATAGTTTTAATAACCTATTTAACTTGTAGTTTAGGAATTAATACTTGCTTTTTTATTTCATTTGTTTCGTCCGTTTTTCTTTTCTTATCCTTAATAGCTCTTTATTCAGGATTCTCTATTGGTTTTCTTCTATTTGTGTTAACTGTCTTATAAAATCGTCTAAATTCTTTATTTTTATTGTTTTTATATATTTAAGTTACTTAATTGGTTTCCTTTATTTGTTTAGGCTTTACCCATCTATTATTTGATGATCCCCAAAACTATTAAGCTGATCTTTTAGCCGAATGGGACTGATTCGCAAAGTTTTAAACATTTTCCTACCTATACGAAATACAAAATATTCAACCTCCACATATAATTTCAAACAGTTTAAAGTTTTTTTAAACAAGCAACCAAGCAATAGAATCGAACTCAACCTGTGAGATATGCCGACCCCTTAGAAAATTATATGTAGGAGTTCCAATTCATTGCGGTGAGGAGGATTGATCCAACTAGATCAAGAACCACTCTACCTCTTCCCAATGTTAAACACCATCCTCTATCTCCGATAACACGCTGATATGCTAAAGAGACCACAAATCGGCTTAATGCTTGTAATATGAGAGTTCTGGGTACAAGGAGTCCAACATGAAATGCTTCTACTATGGTCTGTTTTTTAACCAGGGGAAGTAATTCAAATTTTCCGCGCCGTAATGCTTGTTTGCAATTGGTCCAACCGCAGGCAAGTTTACTCCACTAAATTATGACATATTGACACTAATGACATTTGTGAAATTTATTTATTATTATTATTTTCCTGTACTCTAATATATAAATCGATTTCTGACTCTTTAAGTTGTTTGTAATAACTTGGACTTGGTGATATGCGAATAGTATTTAATGTGATATTTTTCTAGATGATATTTATACTAAATATAGTTTAAAGTGTTTATAAATTTATAAATGTATGTTATTTATATCTAATTATCATAAGAAAAACGCAACTATCTTTAAATTTAGTGTATACTTGTTAAGAAGCATTTCCATTTTGTTTTCATCACAATAAAAGAACATTAGTAAAGTAATGTTGTGTTTTAGTTTGATTGTATGATACAGTTGGTTTTGTTCTTCCTGGTTGTAGATCATCACAAGAAAACTGCAAAATTATGCAAGAATGGAACATAGTAGATTGGATTTGTTGATTATCTCAAAGAAATCCAGTATTTTTTAGTAAATTTTATTTGTTGATAACAAAAGGGACAAACTCGCTGTCAAAATTAAACAAGAATCCAGCATTAAAGAAATTTTAAGTACACACTTATTTATACAAAGTGTCTGGTAAGAAAAATAAACTAGATTCAAGAAATTGATCATACCAGAATAAGAATATGGTCTACTATTAAAAGACAAATTTCTGAGAAAAACCATACTTAGATCTGTAACATTATTGACTCTCGCGATCAAAATATTCTCTAAATTATTAAATACCATAGACTTAAGAGATCTATAAAACTGGATCACTCGATATTTAAATATATATACATGGGACCAAATGTGAAAAACGTCCTTTTTTGCAAAGGAATATTGTAATATATATTGGAAGTGAATTGAAAAAAAATATTTTATTATTCAAACATAAATAAACAATATATATATATATATATATATATATATATAATATATATATATATATATATATATATATATATATATATATATATAAGGTTCTTGAACTCCTAAGTGGAGCATAGAGCTTCAGTGAAAACGCGCCATCGGATTCTATTTTGCGCTAAGGCCTTCACCTCATTCCAAGACTTTCCTTGTTTTCTTATCTCGTCCATGATGGATCTTCTCCAAGTTTGTACTGGGCGACCTTTTTTTCGTTTTCCTTGGGGATTCCACTCTAGGGCAGTCTTTGCAATACTGGAGTTATTTTTTCGGAGTGTGTGACCGATCCAACCCCACTTTCTGGACTTTATTTCATTTACTACCCTCTTTTGTTTGGTCAGGTGTAGAAAGTCTTCGTTTCTGATGATGTTAGGCCAGAAAATACGAACAATTCTTCGTAGACATTTATTAACAAAGACCTGCAGTTTGTCTGTAAGGGTTTTTGTCGCTTTCCAGGTTTCACATCCGTAAAGTAGTACAGACATGACATTTGACTGGAATATGCGGATCTTTGTCCTCGTAGTGTATTCTCCCGACCTCCAAACAGGGTTGAGCATGCTGAAAGCTTGTTGCGCTTTTCGTATCCTCATACGAATATCGTCTTCTGTACCTCCGCTTTCTGTTATGGACACTTCCAAGATACGTAAAGTTTTCCACATTTTCAATCTGCATGTTATTAATGGTGAATAGCGTGTTGTTTCTTGCATTTATTCTCATGGATTTGGTTTTACCAATATTGATTTTCAAACCTATTTTATTGGCTTCAGTGGAAAGTGTTTCCAATTGGTCAGCCACATCTTGGAACCTTTGTCCTAACAGGCAGATAAATAAACAAAGTTAGGTTAAAATTGACGTGTGAGGTTGTCCAATATTGATAACTCGATTGCCGCAAGGCCGAGATAATCAACAAAAAAAGAAGATGTATTTGGTGACTTTTCTAGTAACTTTCTTGAGTGTGAATCTGTCTTTTTGGTTTACTCCTGGTTGAAAAACAGAGTATAGTTACGCTGGAGAACGTGAGGCGTTATAATTCCGCTATCATCTTAATTGATATACTATCATTGTGCTTTTGCTTGTCCGGGTGCCTAGACCTCGATCCGAACTGAGTCCAGTTCGACGATTCGGCTATCGAGTGTTTGGGCCCCTCCGTTCCGTTTTTGCGTTTTTGTTACTAGTAATTTTTTTTGTGGTTTTCGACGTTTTGTTAGTTTTTTGTTAGTTGTTTTTTGTTTGTTTTTTTTTTTAATTTTTTGGAGGGGTTGTCTAAATCTAAATGCTTGACTCTTCTTATGATTTGAACTTCATGGCTAAAGTTTTTTAGTTGTATAGATAAAATCAATAATTTTTTTGTCAAAAGAATAGATCTAGTAAAAAATTAGACATTGGACATTAGACGATTAGAAAATAAGTAGATAAATAAAACCATTGATTCTATAGGACGAAAAACAATAAATTAAACTGATGATTTTGTTTTAAGAAACTTTTCTGAAGACAAATCAAACATATTGATGAACTATTACGTGTTGCCATAAAGTCATTATAGTCTTCCGAGAAATAATATTATCTGAAGTACAGGAATATTCGGTCACGATAATTTTAGTTATCAAGATCATCTTGAATTAGCTACCTATTCCAAGCCCGAGGATGGAAATAAAAATGTAGGTCAAATTTAAAATTGCGAACCTTCTAGCATTACGGAAAAGATTAATAGTCTGTTTTCTGGTTCATAATAACGTAAAGTGAAGATTGAAGTTTAGAAGTTCATAGGTTACGGAGGTAATTTTGCATCTCGTTGACCTAAATGTAATATACAAATCTACAGTTCTTTTTATAGTTATCCGCATTTACGTCTTCCGATTTATTATTTTTACCAATAACAGCTATTTATTGAGAAGTTAAAACAATATTTTAACAGAACATTCTATCTATTATTATCTACATAATTCATTTGTTATAATTAAAGACTTACAAATACAATTCACCTTTTCAAATACAAATAATACATCTATGTATTTAACCAAAATGATATTTTACGTACAAACGACTCAGTCATCGTGAAGGAAGTCTCCTTCTAGATAGTCACTTTTGGCAATGTAAAGTGTCGCCTTCGAAACCTAACAAGGTTAATATCCTGATTTTCATCATGAAAATTACTTTTCACCATGCTGTTTTGTTTTACTTGTAGTTAAACAGAGTTTGACAGGAGCACTGTTTGTTAATGTATCCTTTTCTATTAATTAAAGGCGGATTTTGAGATCATGCAATGACCTAAAATTTTTAAAATCTAGTTCCATATTATGTACGGTATATTTCATTGAGTTTTGTCTGACTACTACTAGAACCTAGACTAGAACTACTGCCAGTTCTAGGACGTTAAAGTAGAAATTCTGTTTTTTCTCTTTCGCTTTATCAGCGCATTACCAGTGTCCGCCTCCATGCGGGTGTGATCTTTTAGTACAAACTTCTGAGTGATGATGATTCTTTAATGATTGTGATTGATTGGTTATTTACTTGACCAATTACTTCTTGATATCGTCTATAATGCTTTCTATCTGTTTTGTTGTCAACTAATTTAAAACCAAGTATGTGATTCATTGCATGTATTTGGTTCAAATAATATTGAAGTTTGGACATTAAAAATTACTGCTAATTAAATTACTGCTTTAGATTAGTTGATAACGAACCTGTCTTTAAAATGTGTAACCTAGGTAAAAAAGGAAAATAGAAACAGTTGTTTTATGATTTGTATATTAATTAAAATATTTGTATTGTTTGGTTGTATTTTCGAACATAATGTAAGTTTCTTTAATAGGAATTTTCATTCTGTTGTATATAAATTTAGTTTTTATTATTTTCGTTATAGATATTTACCAGAGATTCACTTTGGTAATTATACATAGAAATTTGTACATAGTTTGTTTTTCTTAGATATGTCGAATCCTTATAGCTGTGTTTTTTTATTAGAAAAGTTGTTTATGTTAGTAAAGTATAAACATATCAAACAGTAATAACATTGGATTGTGAGTATTTGTGTCTCTAATAATATGCTCTTCATTTAAAACATCATTGCTTGGTGTATTATTTGATTCTGAAATAAAACTAGGCTTATAATATTGGTTAAGGCTAAGGTGGGTAATAAATCATTACATTAAGTTTTTGAGGTTTTAATAATTTAAAAATAATGAGCAAAAAAGGTAGCTTGCCTGTAAATGCAGTAGAAGAATTCGCAGAACTTTACAGTAGTTAAAGTATCTTTCCTTCAAGAGAATTATGGTACATTATTCTTATTATTAGTAACAAACAACAGTAAACACTATAACATATATAACACTATGTGCGGGGCTAATTATTCACATGTGTAGAGGAATAAAACAGTCCATATTGTGTTCTGTCCCTCTAAGTGCAAATGGGCTTGATATTCTTTTAAAGGTCACTAATTGAATTAGCAAATAGTTTAGGACCTAGTGCTTATTCCGTTAAATAAAGTGATGAAAATTGATTATTAGTGAAAAATATTATTAGTGAAAAAAAATGTCAAAATTGAAAAAAATGGACATAGTGTTGTATCTCTCCGAGGTACAGATATAATATCTATATTCGCTCCGTGCGTGACCATGGTAGGGATTACTTGAAACGACGCCAGCGTGCGTACCGGCGAAATATGGCAAAATTGGACCTATCTTTTTACGCATAAATTTTATCAAAAATGTGTGCAAATACGTTGCGTATTTAATTGTGCTAATAATAGCAAAAATAGGTGTAATTTTTATAGGTTGCCAAAGATTACATATAAATTAGAGAAAAGAAAAAGATGGATTCGTGCTTTTAATATGAAAAAGTAAATATCACATTATTTCATTTTTATGCAATTTAAATAGGAACAATTTAAATAATTTACATAATAATGATATTTCAAAGGCTTCAAGCTAACTGCAGAGTGACTACTGCCTGATGACTTGAGTTTTTATATCATAAGTTTTACTATTATTGTTTTTAATTAAATGCTCTTTCAAGTGAAAAACTTGATTTGCCAGTATTAGATTTTTCCCTTTCTTTTTCGTTTGGGGTTGAAAAGATATATATGGGGTTGAAAGATGATGAATTTTGAGAAACCCAGTTTTTAATACTATATTTATTTTGTACAGAAACTGAAAAAATATAGTTAAAAAACTAATTGTTAATAAATGTTAATTTCGCATGTATTTAACAATGTCAAACATATGTCATATGTTTAACCTGAAAATTGGAGGTCCAAAACTGTCAGATGAAAGAGGTAGGTGTCGCGTCAGTCACGCACGGAGCGAATACAGTGTTGTTCGGTGACAGTACGTTGGCGTTCATCCGAACGGAAGCGGAAGAAAGGGTTGTTCGGATGATCGCATCGTTCAGATTACCTATGACTTTTTTATTGGGAGAAGCAAAACTGCAAAACACCATGAAAATGACTGCAAATGCTTTATGTATATTAGTAAAATATTATATTATCAAATATATATACAATATATTTAATAAATAGGTACATATTATCTATATAAACTTCAATGGGGAGCAGTAAAAACATCTGTAATTTTTTTCTGGATTCCAGGCTCTACGTGCTGATCAAATGCTCCGTCTCTTAAACGCCTCAGCATCATGATCTCCTCGCTGCTATTGGAGTTGTCTTCTGCCCAACTGATGGCCGTGTTTAGGACTTTAACAGCTTTAGCAGCAGAAGTTTTTGAAGCAGGTGGTTCGTCATCGACATCCTCCTCTTCCGTTTCTTCATTTTGAATGACCCTTACACGTTCTTTATCCTTGAGCATTTCTTGGGTGTCAACAATTGCCAAATTGAAAACGACGTCCTTGAGATTAACTGTCTTCACAGTTTCGACCAGATCCGTTTTGGTTGTTGGAGAGTAAAGCTTTTCGATAGCACAGTTTTGTGTTCTGGATGACATTCTAGTCAATTGGTTAAATCATAGCTGTCATGTTAGGTGGTAAGAACATGGCAGAAATTTTACCATCTTCACTATGAAGTTTATCAGCGGATGGATGACCAGGGTAGTTGTCCAGAAGCAACACTGCCTCCTGAAGGGAGGTTCACACGGGCGAGATGACGACAAACATCAGGGACAAATTTAGTTTTTAACCAATCCAATAAAAAATCTCTTGTCACCCCTGCACTTTTTTGCCCTCAACAAGATCAACAGATGTGACAAGACTTTTCTTGAGATGGCACCAATGTGTGCTCTGGTAACATGCGTCAAAATAATCCACTTTCATTTGCATTGTAAATTTGCTTAGGTGTCAAATTGTTTTTAATCATTTGTTCTTCAAATGCAGTTCGGAAGGGTTGGATGCCGTTGGCATTACTCGAAGGTTTCTCACCAGTAATTTTGAGATGTCCAACTCAATGACGTCGTTTGAAGTTGTCCAACCAACCCTTACCTGCGCTAAAAGCTTGGTGATTTGGTGACATTTCACGATGAAAATGACGGGCTTTTTCACCCATTTCACCACTTACCGGAACATGCTTTCTCCGCTGTTGTAGGAACCACATGAACAACGCACTTCCTAGCTTCGGATATTTGTGGAGTTTGGAAGTTTTCCTCTTCTAGGGAACAGACCAGACAAACTTTTCGATCTTTTCTTTGTTCTTTTAATGTCCGTAATTGGAGATTTGCCAATACCAAACTGTTTTGAAATGAAACTGTAGCTAATTCCTTGTATTAACTTGAGAACTTTGGTCTTTTGTTCAATAGTCAAAGTTACGTGTAGACGTGAAAACATTGTAATTTAAGATGTACAAATTTCAGCAAGAGCTTTGATACGGCTTTGATGAAATGAGACGCCGAATATAAAAAAAATAAAAGGCGAAATGAACACAATTCATCAAACTTTCCGTGTATGAATTGGTGTACCATTATAACGTTATTTCTGTATGCCCTACCTCTTCAGATAGTCGGGAGGATACAAACTCATACAAGATACATACAAAATCACACAATTTAACGTAAACCATTTAAATCAGAAAACAACTTATTGCCGGCGGACAGTGCTGGAGAGGTATATTCTGTCTGCTTATTTTAATTGGTAGGGTAGATTAAGGGGAAGCGTACAGGTTGCGCACTTGTCGATGTTGCATCTACCGGTTTCATTAATCTAAGGTTCTTTCTATGCATTTGTATTGACTTACCTAAGTTTTTTATTTACAGAAATGGGAAAGAGAAAATTCAAGTTTACCCGAACATTTACGCAGAAAAGTGCCTATTCGACCATCTGGAGCAGTATCAACAGAAGAATGGAATGAACTAGCGTGGGAAGCATCTCAAGTAAGTTTAAAATTCTGTTAATCAAATCTTATATTATATATTTTTTATTTGCTTGCGCAAGATTACTAAACTTCACAGTTTTTACTTGATATTTCAATTAATAAAGTTATTAATAATAATAACTTTATTATACAGGCTGATTTTTTAAAGGTTCTAATTGAAAATTTTAGAGAAACTTGAGATAATTAATATGTGAGAATTTAGGATGAGCAGTTTTTAGATATGCCCAATTATTCTAACCAGTTCCGGTTGTACTGGAAATTGACTAAAACTTCCTTATTTTAAATATAAAGCACTGTATATTAAAATCATGAATGTATATTATTAAAGATTTCTGTATGTTTAATAGACGAGGTGATTCAAAGCGTGTATTTAAAAATCTCTTAACTTTTTTGATGTTATTAAAAAAAACTTAGTTTTAACATTTGATAAACTATACCTAACTTTAACAGATATTTAACGGAAGAACTGTAGTTTCCTCCGTTTTTATCGTTAGTTGTTGGCCTGGAACCATCATCTGTGGCCTAATGCCAAAAATTGGTCGCATTGCTCCTGTAGTGATCCTTAACTTGGCTGCACCGTACTGATGACGACCAGCAGTCACATGTATTGTTGTTTTTTTGATTGATAGAAGTTTTCATTGTCTTTGATTGATAGTTATCGCTTTTGTTAGGTTGATTGGAATTGCTGTCGACATTACTTTTTATTTAGGTCAGCATAAATAATTTTGAAGTTAAACTTTGGGCATGTATGACATATAGCTTATAATGCTTCTTGAATTGAAACTGTTTCTTGACTTCATCTTCTATTGCGTGCCTAGGGATATATACTCCATCTATTTACTTACCGTTGCACGTCATTATCATTGACAGAGATCGAAGTTGACATAGTTGCCAAAGTATAAAAAAAATCCTGAATCCATTTTAAATCAAATAGGTCACATAATTATTGCAAAAGTATTACCATCTCTTTACAACGACTATTAAAATTCTCACGTGACATTTTTGAAATAAAACACACTAATTTTGTTCTAAAAAAAAACAGATTTTATTAAATAGGTAAAAATATAAAACAAGAGGTATTCACTTTAAAATTCAAAATAATAAAGTACAAAAAGTGTCAGCATCGCAACTGTCAAATAAGTGTTACGTTAACATTAATAGAAATCTTTAAATATTATTTCTACGCGTATATAATAAAAAATGTCTAGTATCTGTAAAGGATTCCCCACACCGACGCGAAACTTTTTGAGACGCGAATTTTCCGTTGCGGAACATTCGCAAGCGGAGACGGTAGCGGACAAGGCATTGGCGCGAAACCCGACGCGGCTGTTCGCTATACAAATGTGAACAAATTATATTTTTTGTCGTTTAGTCGTAGCTTACAAATACATAATGACTTCGTCTGATGAAGAAGAAGCTCTTCTACTATTGGCACTTGCCGAAACTGAAAAAAACAGGTAGCTCCAGAAACAATAACTTGGTATGGACACATTCAGTATTGTTAGTATCAACACCTAGAGGGGAAAGTATTGGTGTTACCTGTGTATTGCTCCGAGAAGAACATCTAGTATTTGAATTGTAAGTGCAAAAGCCAGCTGTTTCTTGTTCTTGTTAAAATTCCAATGAAACTTTTTTCTTATATTTTTATAATCTTCGTCCCTTAAATCATAAACTATAGGATATTGTTTCACAATTTCAATTAGTTTTTCTGTAACAGTCATTTTATTTCACTCGAAACTATAAATATATATATATATATATATATATAATATATATATATATATATATATATATATAACTATATATATATATATATATATATATATATATATAACTATATATATATATATATATATATATATATATATCCGGTTTTTTAGGCGTTACGCCCGTCCGGTAGGGATCTATGGAGGAGTATCACCAAGCCGCAAGCCCTTATCTCTTGCCGTACTGCTCCACCATAGGCCGATCAGATCCCAGCATATCCTAGTCTAAGCCGCAGATTCATCTAGAATTTTAAACTGCTGCGTTAGACTTTTTGTTTTCTGTACACCGAGCTGGGGCTCGAACCCACATCCACTGAACCATTCGACAGTAAAGCGAATGAGAGGCAGCCGCACAGCCCGCTGAGCTATCTGACCGACGAAACTATAACTGCAGCGGAAAAAACCGTGCATGCAGCGTTTCATGAAAACAACGCTGATCTGCCGCGACCATTGCGGATTCCACCCAAACTTGTCTAAACACCTGCATAAGTCGCCGTGCCTTGCGATTCGCCGCGATTCCGCGTAGGTTGCGGCTGCGAAAGTTTCGCGTCGGTTTGGGGAATCCTTAATGCCAGTGTACGCGGCAAAGTGATTCTAAAAAAGAACACCCGCCTAAATATGTCGTGTTGGTATCATGTGACCTCACAGACTATGACGCGGATGACGTTCAACGGTAAGTAAATTAGATGAAGTATACACATTTTAAAAGTTATAATTGAAAAATGCTACTTTTAATCCCAACATACACATTCTGGATTTGCCGCACGAAGCTCTCTTATAAAGTGTTAAATTTTGTTATTGACTATGAAGCCAGTGTTTAATTTGTGATCTTTAGCATCACAATTATACAATTTTTCTTCCACAATGCTATCCCCGGTCTATCTAATTAATTGCAGACTTGTTACATCCATTGTATACTTCTGTCCAATACACTGAGCAGATTTTGGATATCATCTGTATGTTACATTTTCTTCACGTAGTCATTGTCATTTGATCTGGCTTCTCTTTTTTTGGGTACAAGGAAGAACTGATTTGGTACAACTGCTAGGGTTGTGATACATAACATCCAATCTGGATGAGAAACTCTTCTGCTAAGGTTGCCATACATTAGCCATGTGGGCCTAGATTTAATACACTGGAAACCTTTACGCGTGCCATCCCTGCTAGAATTTATATGTCATCAACATAGATCGACTAATGTATTGCTTGTCATTTAATGGCGACAGCCCGGTTACTCTTCCTACTTTATCATATGGTATCGTATTTTTGTCTTACCAATTAGGTACATAATCTTAATAAACATGTTTAACTCAATGATAACAAATACTAAATAAATAAACACATTATAGTTTTTAATTCTTTCTTATGTCACAATTCGAAGAATTTATTCTTATATGCATACTGAAAAACAGATAATTTTTATTTTATATCAAGTTTCCCAGCCATTTTGACTTATAATTAGCGTTTTAATAGCTACAAAATTAACCAATGCAAATCGATGGTACATTTGTATACGGTTAACATAAAAAGGAAACTTTTAGTAATGAAACATTCACGTGTGTTATTAAATGACCGCCGACTGTTTTCATGGAAATCAATATTATAACCTTAACTTTGACAAACAAGTGCAGTTGGGAATATCGACGTAGCCATTTATTAATATACCTACTACGATAATAACAATAAATCTAAAAGAATGATGTGAATAATAAATGAAAAAATATTTTATAATAGCTATTTAATATTGATCTATTTTAATGCATCAGTGGAAAATAAAGCAATTTTAATAAAGTTTATTAAATATTAACGTAGGCACATAAAAAGAGTTTGGATTAGTAATAACAAAATATCATATAGTGTTTTTATTATCTAAGTCAGTGTTTCCCAAAGTGGGGGGTCGCCATGAGGTATTAGGGGGGTCGCCGAACATTTCCAAAATAAGACAAAAGCATCACTTTGTTAGATCATGTATTTTTATTTTAACAACGCCGTAAATAGAAATTAACAATTAATTATCAAACGAAATATAAAACTAAATATTAACAAAAATAAAAGAGTAAAACAAAGTCAAATATTATAATCTTAATGAGAGCTATGCGCCTGTTTCTGTGAAACTAATCTTTCAAATCTAGGCTGTGTATTTGAGACACACACAATTATATCATTTTCAAGTACGAGACGATTTCTAACTCTTGTTTTAATGGCAGTCATAGACGAGAAACTTAACTCACACAAATATGATGTTACAAATGGAACCAAACATTTTATAGCTTCACTCGCCAACTGGGGGCATTCCTGCATCTTTTCGGTCCAAAATTGGTCCGAGTTCTGGGAAAAAGATTGGAGCTTCAACATTCCATTACTTGATATTTCAATAAGTTTTTCTTTCATGTTAATTGGTATTTCAAGATGCTGAAAGGAATCGGCTAAAAACGGATTTAGCATCCATCTGCAACTGTCGTTACTGTTTTAAATTTCTTCGGGGAAATAATCACAGAGCTCTTGTTTTAAATTGAGCAAAGTAACATGCATGTCAGCAAAAACTAGTTCAAAATTTGTAGCACTGTAATTGGATACATTTTCCATAATTTCCTGAAGGCACTGGAATGAATCGAGTTGTTTTTTGTAAAGTGAGGTCGACCATAAATCGATTTTTCTTAGAAACGCCTTAATTTTATCTGTTGCTGTAATTATATTAATTTCGCGACCTTGTAAATTACTGTTCAACATATTTAATTGCTCGAAAATATCAGCAAGGAAACCTAGTTTCAGAAGCCAAATAGGATCGGAAAATTGATTTTCATATGGGGACTTCTCATCTTTCAAATACATTAAAAGCTCTGATCTTAAGTGAAATGCTCTTTTTAAGACGTTGCCCCTTGAAAACCACCTTACTTCGGTGTGATAGAGAATATTTTCAAATAAAGCACCCATGTCTTCGCAAATTTTTCTAAAAATACGGGTCTGCAAAGCTTTTCCTTTAATGGAATTTACAACTTTAATGATGGTTTTCATAACACAGTCCATTTCAGGAGGTAAAGCTTTGGACGCAAGAGCTTCTCGATGTAAAAAACAATGTCTCCATTTGGCATTAGGCATTATTTCTTGTAATTTGACGACAAGACCAGATTTATGTCCTGTCATAGCTTTAGCGCCATCTGTGCATATAGCAATACATTTACCCCAGTCAATATCATATTTACTTGTACGTTTCACAAAAGTGTCGAGTAAACATTTTCCAGTGGTATTGGTCTCCAAAAGGGAACAAAATAAGGTATCTTCTTGAATGCCATTATTTGTATCATATCTTACAAACGTAATGAATTGGGCACAGTTAGATATATCTGTGGATTCGTCCATTTGAAGAAAGAAGTACGTGCATTTATTAAGATTTTCCACAACTTGCGCTTGAATATCTTCTGCATATCACTAATTCTTCTTTGGATAGTATTATTTGACAGAATTATTGTATTTAATTTTGCAGCCTCTCTTTCCCCACACATTATATGTACCATTTCAACAGCTGCTGGAAAAATCAGATTTTCAGCAATTGTGTGCGGATTACTAGTTTTGGCAATACGATAAGCAACTTTATAACTTGCTAATAATGCTTTTTTATTAGTAGTGGTTGCCAAGGGAAAACTGTCTTGCTGTTTGTGAAGGACGTTCAGCTTTCTTTCAAAGAATTCTACGGGCTTGTCTTTTAAGTAACTTTAATTGCTTTATGCTTTCTTTTGACAAGACTTGTCCACAAATAACACATTGTGGTTTATTGGAAATAACGGTAAAACCATATTTAAGATATTCATCAATGTAGAATCTGTTTTTCTTTTTATTGCTGTTACCGCCACTTTCAGACGTAGATGGTTCTGCACTTCTTTTTAAAAACTTATTCATAATTTATAATTTGTCGTAGACGTAAATACGTAAACGAGTATACGTAAGTCGTAAAATATTTACTCATTACTTAACACCGCCACCATAGGCTGTTTGGATTCGAATTGAGGTTTCGCCGCTTATATAAAGCCAAAACGAGGCTACGAGAACGTTCCAGAGTGCCATCTAGTAGCGAGCGCTTTCGCGATTATCATGGAAGAGTTTTGCGATGTAGACACAAGCTAGTATGTAGCGGTGTACAATGTGCAGTCGACTTCTTATTATTTATTATATTGTAAATGCTATTCTGGCAGAAGTAGGTACCTACTACTAATTACTAGTGGGACAGATCGCAATCATTAAAATAATTGTATTAAAATAAAATAATTGTTTTTGATTTAAACTTAAACAGTAAAGTAAAATTAAATTTGAGAAACCATCAGATAATTGTAAATTAGGCACGCTATTTCTGTCAAATAATATTGAATAAATGAGTGGGGAGAAATTGGGGGGTCGTGAACACATTTTTTAGCAAAAAGGGGTCGCGGTTTAGATAAGTTTGGGAAACTCTGATCTAAGTAAAGACCGTGAAATGTGAGACAAATTATGACCGATCGTCATTTGGTATTTCCCTGGTTAGAAATTTCGCAAATGAATAGTACAAGATATTTTCAGGTTATACACACACGCATACAATCCAGCTCCGAGGAACATTGTGTTCTATTGAACAGAGGGACCCATATGTCTGATGATCAAACCGGTCACACTCCGTCGTCAAGTGGTACCTACCCATGGTACAATGAATACACGGTATGATCAAAGAATATAGACGCATAGACGCATATGAATCTATATTCTTTGATATGATATTGCGCATGACATTTGACAGCTGACCGAGGCGTGTAACGTAGTTAAGAACGCTCGAACCCATTATTTATAATGACAGTTTAATATTATGAGTTTTTTTGACATTGTATCAATTTACCGCGTTTTTTCTTCAGTTAAAGCATTATAGTGTCTTAAAAAGTATCTCTTTAACCTTCAGTCAGGCGCGCCCTAAATAATTATATCATCAGGCGCGCCGCAGCAATTTGCTGCCATGTAGTTTCTTATTATTTTCGACACTTTTAATTATTGATTAACTATATCGTTATTTATTTTGTCAAAAAATAAGAACGCTTTATTAATTAAACTAATTTTAATAAATTGTACAGAAAAAAACTTTTAATTTATTTGATCATTACAATTAATACATACAATATTAGATTTAGAATGTCTTTTACAAGTGAATGCACTACATTGTGTACATTTCATAGAGATATACGACTTGATTTTTTCACTGTAACAATTGCAGCATCTACCACGTTTAGCAGGATTTTCGTCTTCTTGATGGGGTACTGGTTGCTTCGGAAACATCCTGGACAGGAACTCGGTTATATCACGTGGAACTGTTTTAATTTGTAATCGTGTATGAAGGTGTTCTTTCATCAAGTTCATTGCAAGGTTTTTGAGAAAATGTCCTTTTGAGTGATTTTCCAGAATTTGCAGCGGAATGTAGAACAAAACCAGTTATGCCTCCAATATTTATTAAATTATAGAATATAACACACGGCCATCTTTTAGTAATTAGTGAAATTGAGGAACATTATTGTGAAGTATGTATTAGCAACAATTTGTAGAACTATTATCACAATTTCTAAAAAATGTCTTCTATTAAACCAATTATTTTAGGGATGGAGAACTATGTCCAACAATGGACGCATACAGATTGATGATGATAATGAATTTAAATGATGTTAAAAGACGTTTTGTATAGTATATATATTATAAATTCTCTTGAGTATATTTTTGTTTTAATTATGTTTCAATTTTTATTGTTGATTTTTAATTCTTGTTCCTCAATATCTTTCATGATTGGACTTTCTCTCTCTTCTTTGTCATTTTATAGATCATAATCTTCATTTAAAACTTCCAACTTTGTCGGAATTTTTTCTTGGTTTCTATACCCCTTTAACGGACAAGACGGTCCTGACCGTCGGTTAATTATCGGCATTCTGGGACAAGACGGTCATAGCAGTCGCTATTTGAATCGCTCTCAGAGTCAAGACGGTCCCGACCGACGATGAATATAAGTGTTTTCCTATCTATGAGAATGCGGTGTCCTATAAGAATACTTCTAATTTTGTGGGAATCCCACAGTAGTGCACGTGGTGGAAAATCGGTGTAAATCGGTATATGACGACACTCTATACGGCTATTACGACTGTAACTCCCTATTTTCGTTCATGATTGCAAAGGTGGAACGTTGTTAGCACAATAATACAATAAATAAGTTAAAAAAAATGGAATTCGGTAAAAAACGAAGTCATCTGCATTTATCAGAAAGCAGTTGCAGTTCTGATAATAATGGGGGAAGTAATAAGGAACAAAATGCTAATGTATCTGGAAATAGCGACAGTTCAGATGATTATATTCCCAATACCAACACAGATGAGAGTAGTGGTAAGTACAAAATATTTACATAATGTGTATATACATAGATAGCAAATAACAAAATCCTATGTACGTATAATATGTATATGTATAATTGGTGCAACACGAATATCACTTCTAGTAAAGTTATGCATGCATTTTCTGAATTATTTTATTTTATCAAATCAGACCTCAGATTTCACTGCCTGTCGCGTTACAATGACTAAGGTAGAGTTGGTTTTATATAAAAAAAATTGTGTTTCATTGAGTATTGAATTTGTGTCTAACTTTTATTTATATTTTAGATAGTACTGATGATAATGGTGATGAACTAAGGCAATTACCAGCAATACAAAATTCCAGCAGTGATTCTGAAGATATTGAAAATATAGATGAGGAAGTAAATGATGAGGAAAATTGGGTTGAAAATGTGATACCAATTCCCGAATTTAATTTCGATAGAGATTTAGCGGGTGTTAAACTTGATTTACCAGAAAATGTCACACCTGTTCAAATTTTTGAAATGCTTTGGACCGAGGAAATCATGAATATAATATTACAATCCACCAATAGATATGGCAACAAACTTACGAGAGAGTCCAGACCTCACAGAAAATATAGTAGAAAAAGTGCGTGGAAAAACGTGGACCAAACGGAGCTAAAAAAATTTTTGGGTCTATGTATGTTGCAAGGACAAATAAAAATGCCATCTATAAGAAAACTTTTTACGTATGATCCATTATACTATCATCCTATATTTTCTGCAACAATGAGTGGGCGACGATTCGAACAGATTTTAAGATGTTTTAGTTGTGAGACAGAAAATAGAAACGGTAGGCTACATAAAGTAGAACAGTTACTAAATGGTCTACTTACAAATTTCCAGAGGGCGTTATCTTCTGAAGAAAATATATGTTTGGACGAGTCGTTATTATTATTCAAAGGTAGAATAATTTTTCGACAATATATGAAGAACAAGAGGGCCAAATATGGAATTAAATTCTATGAATTATGTACACCGGATGGCTTTGTCCTAAATATCGAAATTTATAGAGGTAAAGTTTTGACAGCATGTGATCGTGGTCGTGACCCTACTTCTCCACAACTCCATAATTTAGTTCTTCGACTGATTACTCCATATGTAAATAAGGGACACCACATATTCATGGATAATTTTTATAACAGTGTAGGCTTATGCAAAAAATTATTAGAGAGACAAACACATTGCACAGGAACCTTACGTTCTAATAGATGAGACAATCCAAAAGTTGTAACTGGCGCAAACCTAAGAAAAGGACAGTATATATGGAGGAGACAAGACCATGTTTATGTATCAAAATGGAAGGATAAGAGAGATGTCTGTAGTATATCCACTCGTTACCATCCGACATTGATAGAAACAACCAAAAGATTTAACCAGCCAAAAGTAAAACCAAAAGATATAACTGAATATAATCACAATATGTCTGGCGTTGATCGAACTGATCGATTAATTTCATATTACTCATGTCCACGAAGGACCATTCGCTGGTATAAAAAAGTGTTGTTTCATTTGTTGGACGTAACTATTGCCAATGCCTATTTTATTTATCGAAAGGGAAAAGAAGACCGCCAAGAACGATGTATGAGTAGCTTAGATTTTAGAAATCATCTTATAAAAAGTTTTATTGGTGTACCTCTTGACCAGACTGATGGCAGAAGTTATGTAAAAGTGGGTCCTATACATGGAGGTAAACGTAAGAAAATGACTCGGAGGAATGATGAACAAATTAGGCATCCCCATTATCAAGAAATGATTCCTGTACCTGAAGGATATAGACTCAAGAATTATTATTTACGATGTCGTCAATGCTCTAAAAGTAAAATACGAAAAGAAACATTTTGGCGATGTAAAGATTATAATGAAAATTCACCATTATGTCCAGGATTATGTTTTCAAAAGTGGCACGAGAACTTAGACTAGCAAATAAGTTTTTTTATTTTGTTTTTTACAATTTCTTATACTGTGTGTTGTGTTTGTATTATGTTGTGTATTATTTTATTGAAATACCGTATTTAATTCATTTATTAGGTATTTGTAGTTTATGTTCAATAAATGCATTTTGGTAACATTTAATATGACGGTCATGACCGTCTTGTCCAATAAGACTATTTGTATAACTCTAATGGCACAAGACGGCTGTGACCGTCATGTATTGTTTGTCTTCAATATGAAGTACTTTGTACTTTTTTGTCCCCACAGGTTAATTTTTAACCAATGTTATCACAGTACCGATAAATTTGCAAGTGTGTTTTGGTCATTGTCAAACATTTTTACGGTGTCCGCCAAAGGGTTAATTGATTATATTTGAACTCCATTCGATTTTAATAAATGCGTTCTAAAATAAAAAAAAAATATTGTCTACTATTCGTCTAGTCAAAAATCCCATGTTTAGAAGGTCAAAAAATTATGTAATATACAAATAAAATTCAAATTTATTCTTATTTTGTAATAACTGCACGTGTTTGCTATATCATCCATACAAACAATATATTTTATAAAACGTGTTTACTCCCATGAACAATATTCCCAGAAAATCAATAAACTAACTTGGCATTAACATTCGAAACGTAGTTGCAAATTAAGTAAAAAAAATTCGGAGAAAACATTTAAAAAATTAAACACTGGAAAGTTATATGAATAGTCTTAGTAAATAAATTTTGTCAAAAAAAAAATAAATTATGTCTTAAACATAAAATTGTTATTTATTTTTACAAATAAATTAATTCTTTTACACAATCGCATATAACTCGATGAATACATAAATTAGATAACAATTATCGAGGAATAATAACAATAAATTATTGTTATTCTTCACCAAAATTGGAAACTAGATCGATATCCGTTCACTTTACAACTTTGGCAGCCGAAATGTTAACCTTCGATAGCTCAGTTGGTAGAGCGGTGGACTGTAGTGGAATTGCCAAAGTAGTCATCCATAGGTCGCTGGTTCAAATCCGGCTCGAAGGAAACTTTTTAATTTTTTAAATTACCACTAAATCAATTCTACCTTTTCCTAGTTTCATTTTATTTATTTATTTTTATTTATATTAACAGTAGAACAAATAAAAAAACTTTACAAATGAAAAAATGGATACTAATATAAATGAGAATTGTGCTGTTTCAGCTTAGAGTCTGTTGAGTATTACTCTCTCTACAATCTTGCTGATTGCAGATAGTAAGCTTATTGGCCTATAATTTTGCAGGAATGAGAAAAATTACATTTTCCTTTTTTCAAGAGGAAATTGTTACATATAAACTATGTAATTAGTAAGATTTTATCATTGCACATGATTTTATCTATAGTATATATTTTTTTAATTGTTAAAATGTTCCCACTGTTGATGTAAATAAAATCAAATAAAGTGCTACTGCTAAAGGGTAAAATTTTTAATTATTGGTGATTTAAAAAACAAAAAGTGTCTCCTTCGAGCCGGATTTGAACCAGCGACCTATGGATGACTACTTAGGTAATTCCACTACAGTCCACCGCTCTACCAACTGAGCTATCGAAGGTTGGAAACGTTGATAAAAATACCGATATAATAATATAACGCTGTAGGTTACTCTGCACTTTAAAAGTAGGTTTGTATGTGATTAATTATTGTTCTATCATATTATCAAGGAATATAGAATATAAAAGGATCTTTCACTGTCATTTTTTAGAATCGGCAGCAATTATACACATGTTATAGAGAAGTAGATTTTAGTTCTTTATTGTATTTTGATGCGCTCATGTCAGCGTTTTACTGCTTCTAAAATTATATGAACGAGTGCAAGTTGGGCAACAAATTCAATTATATTATAGAAATATTTTCTTATGTAGATGCCGCGGGTTCGTAGAATGCTCCTCGCATTAAATTTTTGCATTTTATAAAATTAAATCTACAAATAATATAATTAAAACTCTCTTCTTATAAACTATATATAAAATTAATTACAAGAATTGCTTTTTAGCACATATACCAAAGAAATATTTTTTACGATTTAAAAATTCGAAATTATAAAGTATTTCGAATTTTTAATTCCCCCACCGTTGCCTGGTTGCTCTTACTGGAATCTGGATATATTTATATATATTCTTATTCGTTGATAGTGACACTTTTGGAGAAGCATAAACTTCTTAATTTTTAAAAGAAAAAGTATCCTTCGAGCCGGATTTGAACCAGCGACCTATGGATAACTAATCTGATAATTCCACTACAGTCCACCGCTCTACCAACTGAGCTATCGAAGGTTATATGTAATGCTATCAAATTTAATAGCGCAGGCGTAGAATTGACCGCTTACCTTGCTGTTTCATAAATTATTTTTTTTAATGTATTATAGAATTAAAAACATAATGTAAGTATAACGTATAGGTATATTTAAAAAATGTAATAAAACGTTTTTTTTATTTCACCTTATTCCAGACTATACAATAATCTTAATTCAAAATCATTTTTTCTTATTTTTTCCATTTATTCTTTTTATAAAATTGATTAACCACGATATGTGTAAATATTCTCGTAACAAAAAGTCATGACTAGCGTCTAAAAATAAAGAAATCTTTTTTTATATTTAATTAACATACACAACCCACCTACCTTTCCACTATTATTCTTAGGGATGATTAATGAAATAATAGAATTTACCAAGGACAAAAAATATTCAATCAGTGGTGGCACATGTTTCATGAATTGTGTTTTATTAACAATAGTTATAATAACAACATACATATTATGTAAAAAATAGTAAAACTGTGTTATTTGAAGACTAGCATAGAGCAAATATAAAAAATAGCTAATTTATCTCATTCAAAATATATAGATAAATTGATAATTGCCCAACAAAAATAGTAAATTGCTTTCAGAATTGTTAGACTTTTTTTTATTAACGCCAGAAGGGTTAGTTCCTCACCTAAGACAATTATAATAATTGTGCAACGAGTTTGGAAAACCACAGAAAACCAATCTCATTATCATCATAAGTGTCTCAACAATCCGTGTGGACCTTGGCCTACTCACAAATAAGTCGCTACTCCTGCCGATTCCTAGCAACTTAGTTAGGATTCATAAGTCCATCATTGCATTGTATTATGCAGTTCTTTGTTATGCAGTATCTATACTTCTCTAAAATCTGCCTATGTGCTTGAATTTGATGTGTAGTTAACTTTGCAACAGTAAATTCACATTGATATTGACCAACGATCTCCTTTGTAAAATGTTTAAGTCTTTCAAACAATACATTGCCGAAGATTTTATAAGCAGATGCTAACAGAGTAATGCCTCTATAGTTCTTACACTCCAGTCGATCACCCTTTTTTTGCAAAGGACATATTATTTCCTTTAGTCACTCTTCTGGTAGCAATTAATTCTGCCAAATAAGTACTATTAGTTTATGATTTATTGCAAAAAGTTGATCACCACCTTTTTTATACATTTCATCGATTCCTGGGGCTTTATTGTCTTTGAGTTTTATGATGGAATTTGACACTTCTTCTTTTGTTGTGTCTTCACTGTATAATTGACGTTGTAGATTTTGTTGATTGTTAATGTTTTAACCTCCTCCAATATTGTTTATATTTAGATATTCGCTGAAATGTTTTGCCCATCTGTCAAGAACTGTGTTTTTATCATGTAGAATTTCATCGTTAGTGTCTTTATAAATTTTTAATCGTCGTTTAAATTCTCGACAACTATTATTTAAGGATTTGTAGTATTTTCTCGTTTCATTTTTATGGAATAAACTTTGTGTATCATTGAGGGTGTTCTGTTGTTCTTATCATTAATCAATTCTTTTTTCTGACATAAATCGGTTTTGGCCAATATTTCAATTGATTTCAGTAACACAATATCTCGTATATTTTCCCATAGTTGGTTAATGTCTTCTTCTTCTTCTTCTAAGTTTTCTGTCCTTATTTGATCTTCTATTTGCTCTCTGTATAAATTTGCTATGTCGGGATTTTTTCTTTTTCTTTTCCCGATCTCCTTTTTTAAATTGGATATTCTCTCTTTAAATCGTACTCTACATGTGATTACTTTCTATGTTTGCTCCTCTATAAGACGTAACGTCTAATTAGAGCAGTATCTTGCATCGATGATTATATGATCTATTTGGTTAATCGTCTCATTATCAGAAGATTTCCAAGTTCCCTTATGTATATCTTTATGGGGAAATCGTGTCCCAGCTATTACCATGTTCTTAGACATCGCAAAATTTATGATGAGACCGTTATCATTAAAGAAAACCAATCTTCCCATGTGATTTCCTTTTTAATTAGTGACTCTTAAGGAGTGTGTGGAGGGCATTCACTTTTCAGTGTATTTGTTGGCGTATTGTGTTTGGATTGTGGATGATGGCCGACGACTGAGTACCATCAGGGTGTTGGGCGATGTGATGGCACATAGTTTTGGATTTGGGTGAATGTTTGATTGATTGTATGGTCGATTTCACGTGTGTGTACATGAGGTAGGAAATTTTTTTACAAAGACGGACACGTCATTTCCATCCCCAAGAATATACCTCCACGCAAATATACCCCACAAACTATCTACGATTTCTAATCGACGATCCTAAAAATTATAAAAACTAAACAGATGATAGGAACAGAAATCAATTTATATTTCAGCCAATATAATCATAACATTGGGAAAATAAAAAATCGAATAGAAAAAGAATACCAAGATACGGAAGCCGAAGAACAGGCTGGTTTTCGTGCAGGTCGATCTACAATAGACCATATCTTCTCTATTACTCAGATAATTAAAAAGGAAGTTGCTCGTGACCAAGAAGTCCACCTGACGTTCGTAGACCATAGTGAGAGCGCCCACCAAAGTAGCGTGGCACGTGGCACGTGGCAAGTAGCACGCGTCTAGCATGTTATTTAAAATTTAACCAATGAAAACGAATGATTAGAATGAATAACGTCACTGTCATTTTGGTGTGCGCTGAATCATTCGTTTTCATTGTTTACATTTTAAATAACATGCTAGATGTGTGCTACTTGCTACCTGCCACTTGCCACGCCAGTTCGGTGGGCGCTCACCCTTAGGAAAGCATATGATAGTGTCCTGCTTGATAAATTATGGGAGGCACTAGGGAAAACAAATATAAATATAGAATTGATTGAAGCGGTGAAAACGTTGTACTACCAACAAAACAACAAGAATTAAAACAGGAAATCGGATAACACCGGGATTCAAAGTAACTAAAGGACTAAGACAAGGATGCTGTTTATACCCAACATTATTCAAAATATACCTCGAAGCAGCACTCAACAAATGGAAGAAAAAATGTACGAATATGGGCATGCCACTAATAAACTTAACTTTGTACAATCTGTGCTTTGCGGATGACCAGGTCATCATCGCACAGGACTCTGAAGACCTTAGATACATAATGCGAAAACTATTAGAAGAGTTTACAGAGTGGTGTTTGGAAGTGAATATAGAAAAAACTGTGTACATGAGTATCGGAAGAGATCAACATAACCTTGTCGTAGAGGAAAATCAAGAGACCAAACTATGTGACGACTACAAATTCCTAGGAGTAAAGATCACTCAAGACGGAAAATTAGATGCAGCCATTAAGGAACGAAATATACAGGAAAGGAAAATCATAGCCTTACTGAACAGCTTACTGTGGGATAAAAACATCTCTAAGGAAAATAAAAGAAGAATATAAAACACCATAATAAACAGTATCACAACATATGGATGCGAAGTGTGGCCCCTAAAAGACAGAACAGAGAAAATGATTAGAGCAACAGAAATTGACTTCTGACGCCGCTCGGCAGGAATCTCTAGACGTGACAGAATAACAAACGAGGGAGTCTGAGAAATCATGGGAGTTATACATAATATTGTTGATGACATCAAAACGACACAACTCAGATGGTACGGACACGTAAGGAGAATGCCGGAGAATAGAATACCAAGACAAATTCTTGAATGGCAACCAAGAGGTAGGTGGAGACCAGGAAGGCCTAGAAGATGTTGGAGAGAAGGAGTTAATAAAGAAATCAGAGAAAGTGAACTGGAGGACGACTATGGAACGATAGAATGAAATGGAGATTGGAAATGGGAAGACGTTGAAGAACGTTGTAAACCGACATTATATATATAGTCATAACATCCTTAGTTTTAGCAAAAAAATTAATACACAAGAACTTTGTTGCGCTGCGAATCCATTCGATTCAAAAAGTGTCTCGTATATCTCTCTAGCGGTCTTTCAAATCGCCGCCGTCCATGTGTCCATTTGCTGAGCGATCAACAAAAGAAAAAATCGATTTAACGGTAATGGAAGTAAAATAACATTTTGTTGGTTTTGTAATAAGTCCCCTCTGCTTATTATTCCGTGTCCTCTACATTTAATGACAATAATTACTTTTACTTGGAAAGGTCAAGTTCGGTGGGTAACTATAGATCTGGATTATGATTATTGCGTTATCTAAAAAATAACAATGAAGTTTTTTTAACTTTAAGTAATTATGAATATATAAGGAAGATATACCGGTGAGTACAAAATACTGGCGGAACTGCTAAAAGAAGAAGGAGACACGATAAAAAAAAATGCTAAAAATATTGTTTAACAAATGTCTGTTTGAAGGTAAAATACCTAAACAATGGAGAAATTCCAACACAATCTCAATACATAAGAAAGGAGACCGAACAGACCTAAACAACTACCGTCCTATTTCCCTTTTGTCACAACTATATAAAACCTTCACAAGAATAATAAACAACCGACTAACCTATAAACTTAATAACTACCAACCAGTGGAACAGGCCGGATTTAGGAAAGGATACAGCACAATCGACCATCTACATGCGCTTAAAATCTTAATTGAGAAAACCAATGAATACAACCTTCCGCTGTACTTAGCATTCGTAGATTATGAAAAGACTTTCGACAGCATTGAACACTGGGCGGTTGAAGAAGCTCTGGTCAATAGTAGCATAGATTCAAGATACTGACCATTGATACATGATATTTACCAAAACGCAACCATGACCGTAATTCTGGACGACAAATTAATAACGGATAATATAAAAGTTAAACGAGGAGTCCGACAAGGCGATATAATTTCACCTAAACTGTTTACCTTGACCCTCGAAGATATAATAAAATCAACAGATTGGGAAAACAGAGGAATATGTATTAACGGAAAGTATCTAAATCACCTTAGATATGCGGATGATATACTCCTGATCTCCCCGGAACGACAAGAACTGGAATTAATGCTGAATGACCTTCATGAAAAATCACTGCAAAAAGGCCAAAAATTAACTTCAACAAAACAAAAGTAATGACAAACACGGAAGACCCAGAGGCAATAAAAACACAAACAGAAAAAATAGAACAGGTAAATGAGTAATATATCTATCTAGGACAAGCAATCAGAGCTAACAGAGAAAATCAAACAGCCGAAATATCGAAACGAGTACGAATCGGATGGGCAGCGTCCGGCAAACTTTCTTACGTTCTAAAATATCAAACAATCCCTCTATACTTACGAAGCAAGGTATATAACTCCTGTATAATACCGGTGCTCACCTACGGAGCACAGACATGGACATTTACACAGGCCAATTTGGATAGGATAAGGAAGGCACAAAGAGCGATGGAGAGACAAATGTTGGGTATAGCACTTAAAAATAGAAAACGTAACCAGTGAATCAGGACCAGAACAAAGACAGTAGACGCGATAGAACAAGCAGCATAACTGAAATGGAAATGGGGTGGACACAATGAACGTCTCCAAGACGGACGATGGAACAATGCCATCGGAAAGTGGCGTCCATACAATGCAAAGAGATCAAGAGGCAGACCACAGATGAGGTGGAAAGATGACATCAGGAAACAAGGAGGTCCCACATGGCAGAGAACAGCTCAATATAGGGAAAGATGGAGAGGACTGGGGGAGACCTATATCCAACAATGGAAGGATAGAGAATAGGTTAAAAAAAAGAAGATATACTTACAGATATATATGCTTAACATTATAAAACAATAAAAGAAATTATTACGTTACACATGACAGTCAATATAGGTATATAGTTTTTTTATTCTGTCAATCTAGTCTATCTAAATGAAAGGCGAGGGGATAACGATTATATTAAGATAGAAAAAAGAAACAAGGCGTCTACCAAAAAGATACTACACAGTATCTTCATTATTAATGAACTTATAGTTACTTACGAGATATCATAGGGCACTATGGATGCAAATAAATTTACTATAATGCAACTTTTGATTTATTGACTTCTGCTTCAGGTTTCTGGTTAAGTACAAAATACACAACTGATCGAATCCTCACATCTAATATATCTAAAGAAAGTTGAGGATATAACAAATATAGAAAAAAGAAACAAGGCGACTACCAAAAGGACACTACACAGCATATTCGTTATTAATGAAAGTATAGCGAGATACGAAATATTATAGGGTACTATGGATAAAAATAGATTAACAAAAAGACAAATTTCGATTTACTTATTTAAAGAAAATCTCGGTCTCAAGTGCAAATGAGGCCTATCCAACGACAGATATTGTTGGCTGATGAAATGAATTTACATTATTTTTTAAGTGTGAAAGATATATTCTTTTGAATGTTTGAATTTAGACTAAAGAAGATCTTAACAAGACGATAAAGAATATCTAATAATCCTGTATTCTCCTGTTTTAGGTCTGGCACAATTTTAGTCATGATATAATACTTAACATTAAATTTATAGTAAAAATTTTAAAATAATTGTGTTAAGTGTTAATTAAATTCAATTATTTTTAGGCCAACCTGGTTCCGTGTCCAAACTGCGGAAGAACATTTTATCCTGACAGGCTAGTTGTCCATCAAAGAAGTTGCAAACAGTTACCTCACTCAGAAGTAAGTATTCGATTTAAACTTAGGAATAGTTTATTATATCGTTGGTAAAAAATTAAAGATGGTAAAGGTATTTCAAACATAAAGCTGAAACTGTAACGGCCAAAGTAACTAGTGATTATGAGAAATTAATGTGAATTGACAAATGTGTCAGAAGAGGACAGTTTTATGGTTTAAAAAAATAGAAGCTGAAAAGAAAAAGAACGTTGGTTGCTGTTAGCAACAGAGAATTGGTTTTTTGGAGAGGCCGACGAGGATTTTTCGACGAAGGGAGCCCTGAAACTGTGGAATAGGTCGGGAGTGTTTTTTAACTCGTCTAATTAGAATTTTAGTTTTTCCACAGTTTCCACAGCAGAGATATCCAGAATTTGTTCCAGAGTAAGAGAAACAATTTGACTTACAAATTATTTTGGAGTACAGAAATGTCATTTAAATTGAGAAAATTAAAAATCATGAATTAACATAATTGCGATAGGCCATAAAAATTGAAAATATTAATGGTCATTAAATTAAAAAGAGAATAGTACGTACCTTAACTTCCGAAGAGAGGATTGATATTCCAGTTTCACCAATTATTTTGCGAGTAGTTAGTTTTCTTTAAAGAAATCAGAACTGTTTTAAAGTGAGGTTGGATAATAATTTTTGGGGATCATTTGAATATATATATGGCGCTCTAATACAGTTGTATATAGTTGTAGAAACAGTCCTCTCATCTCCCACTCACTCTATTTCATTCCATCTCTCTTTCTCGCTCACACACTACGTGGAGTAGTAAACGTAGTCCTATGCGTGTTTCTTGTTAGTTGTTGCAGACACGTACTCTCTTAAATTTGTAATTGTTAATTTCATCTTGATAAAAAAATGGTAAACAGTGATAGTAATAGCGATAGTGATGTATTAAATCAAGTGAAATAAGAGAATATGAAACCTATACTTCTCCTCCTCGCTCACTTCCGAAGTACCACATACTAGGGATGGCGGTTTTTGACAAATCACCGATTTTCGGTTATACCTGTTTTTTTGCTTACGGTTTAATCTGGCGGTTATAACCGGATAAAAAAAAACGGTTTTTCCAAAAACCGGTTTTCGGTTTTTTTAATCCAATAGGTTACAAAGTTACATTTACAATGCATTTTAGTTTGCTATTACTTGAGAATAATAATTACTAATCACCGTAAAAACCTAATAACCGGTTTTTACTTTAAAAATAAAAAACCGGGACAAAAAAACAACAGGTTATTGCGAAGTAAAAAACCGGTTTTTGTTTAAAACCGGTAGGTTTTTTCCCATCCCTACCACATACCGGTTTTCTATTTTTAACTATTGTAATATTTTGTTTTATAATCTAAAACATTTTAAATAGTGGTTTTCTTCTCATAGTCTAAAAATTCCAACCAATCCCTTACGAATGTCGTATTACCACCAAACACAGTCATGCCTCCTAACCGACCATCTAGTGGTCTACAAGGTCCACCTACTGCTGAATGTTCTATATGCGGAAAGAAGTTCGGAATTCACTCTTTAAAAGTCCACGAGAAAAAATGCTACAAACAATGGGTGGAAGGAAACCATTCGTCAGAGAAAACTCCACCTCCAGCAAAAATCAAGACTTCTCCAGGGAAAAAAATAGGTAAGTCACTATTTTTTATACATTATTTAGCCAATATGTATACAAGTACTTACAAACTTTGGCTCGACAGTCATTTGTGGATCCTGGTAGGCTCTAAGATTAAATGCCATTCTTTTCGGTTTCAGGCGACCTGTTGCAATTGCCATTGCTCTCTGTCTTCCCACAAGTTGACATCTAGTTCTCGTTCTATGATCTCTCTGTCAATGCCTTCTCTAAAACTTAGTCTAGGTTTTCCTCTCTATTTTTTACCTTAAAGGTGTCCAATATATTATCTGTTTAGGATACGATTCTCTCATTCTTTGCACGTAATCATACCATCTTGGTTTGTTATAATATCTTCGGTTATTGTACGCCTGACATTCATAATTTCTCGAATTCTATGATTTCTAACACTATGTTACCTTTATTTACTAGCATCATGTCTATAAAAATCAATTTCGACTGAGTCTGAGGTTTTAAGAGTTCTTTATTTCACCGAATAATACTTCCCTATTATAAGATGTCATACTTTTTACGAGAGTGTTTATTTTGTGTTTATTTTCGTTTGTTATATTTCTATCCCACAATGTACGATATTTTTGCGGTTAATAGCTTTCTCCATTCGTCCATCACTCGTAATATACATGCCCACATATTTGTATTTCGTACAATGTTTTATTTATTGTTGATATTCCTCAAGTGCCATTATTTGGTATACTCCACCGATATACATGTGTTCCTTGAGGCAGATATTTACCTCTGAGCCCCACTTTTTGGTATATTCAGCATTTTTATAATCCTGTGCTCTATAATTACTAACTGATTTTCTGCAAAGCATAATATGTACACCTTTATTATTGAGAGTTTTCAAATTCCTAAAGCTTTTTCTGTATAGATTTCTTAAACTCTTTTAATTTTATTCTGGTATTGTTGTTTTGTATAGTTTACTATACAACTTTCATAAGGGCGGTATTTATAATATTAACTTCGCGGAGTGATTCCCAAAGTTTTTGTTGAGAAATGCTGTCATAAGCTGTTCTAAAATCCACATATACAAGGTGAGTTTTCTGGGTTCTTTTCACCCATTTATCTATTTTTGTTTGGGAGATGTAGAATAAAGGATCTATTGTGAATCGTCTTTCTGTAAATCCTGCTTGTTACTTTGCTTCCTTTTCAAGAAATTTCTCAGTTACAAGTTTATTTGAAAACTTTCCACATACTCTTGAAATTGTACTGAGGACTCAAATACTTCTATAATTGTCACAGTTCTCGTTACTTTCGTTCTTATAAATTGAAGTTATTTAGAAAGTTTGCTATTCGACGGAAATTATCATATTATTTATTCATTTCTGAAAAATATTCGCTAAATTTTTAAACAGCTTGTCTGTCTCATATTTTAAAAGTTTCGAGGGGACACTGCCTGGATCCGGGACTTTTGCGCTCTCAGAAATATCCAAATCTCTTTATTAGTCTTTTATTTTTTTTGCAAACTCTTATAGGTGATGCTGAAGTGAATATTTGTATTTTTTCAAAGGTTAATAAGTTTATAATTAGACGCTAATAGCTGTGATGATAACCTACCTCCAACAGGGAAACACATCACAATAAGAAGATCGATTTCTTTGCTGATGACTGTTGCTACTCCATTGCGGTTTTGGTGTTGTTATTTATGGAAAAGTAAAACACGTAGTTGTCTATGACACTTCTGCCTCTGTTAGGCCATCGGACTTCGCTACATACAAGGATATCTATCTTTAAGCGTCTCATTTCTTGTGTTAGATTATTGGCTTTTCCTTGTTGGTACACACTCTTTACGTTCCAAATGCCTATTTTTTTAGTGTATTTAGTTGGAAGGCTGGTCTTGTAGATGTTTTTCTCAATACATTACTGGGATTTCGCTTGTTGACGACATTAGAGGCCTTGTGATCTGTTAGGTTTGTTCATCTCCTGCACGTATCTCGGCTTCCGATTTCCGTGATCAGTAATGTCTGCTGGTTTTGTTACCATTTGGATCATTGCCATGATGATTGTTCTAGTGATATCCCAAAGGATAGGGTGGTAGTCATCCCGTGGCTTTCCACATCCTTATGCCGTTGGTTACTTATTTGTAACTCCTCCGACTTAGGGGTTATTTTTCTTAACTCCAGGACAAAAGAGTACTCGCCGCTTACTTACTCGTCCGCTCGAAGCCGTTGGTCAATAAGTTAAAAATATGCTTATGCCGGCAATCGTTCGGTGCCATTTTTGCCATATCTGGCTACCCTCACTTAGTGTAGCCTGCAGACCAATGCAGTTGCCCATGATGTGGCATGTTGAGCCATAAGTGAGAGTTAGTTGTCGTATGAGGACCAGTTATCAAGAAACATCTCTATGACGCTCGCTCCGATAAAATGTGCTACCTCTATAGCACAACTCTACACCCCGATCCTTGTGTATCGTTAACAAATAAACAAACTAATCATAACAAATATATATATATATATATATATATATAATATATATATATATATATATATATATACTTCAGTTAGTAACCCAACCTAGGTACATAGTGGTTGACGATATCCTTAATACAATACGATTCAATAAAACTTCTATAGTTAGACACAAACTTTTAGTAAACACTAAATTCCAACCCTTTGCAGAAGACACTACCAATAGCACTATTTCAACACCCGCACATGACAGTCCTGTTTCATCCAGAACATCACCATTATTTCCCTGCTACATTTGTAATGAACTCTTTGATGTGAACTCGATTTATAAACATGAACCCCAATGTTTAAAAAAGTGGAAAGCAGAGAACGATAAACTGCCCAAACACAAAAGAAAACAACAGCCTCTTAAACCCGATATCAAGTTTACACGTGAGTAGACAGCATTATCCAACATTAATAATATATAAGAAAAAAAGTTCGTATAGGTCAGCGACTTTATTATATTAATTTACAAAAATTATTAAATATATTAAATAATACTTTTTTTTATTTATTATATAAGAAACATCAATGAAGAAGATTTGTGGGTTATATATAAACTATTTGAACATTGTATTGTTTTCTGATATATATTAAAGAATATATTAATTCCATTTTATGTTTAAATTAACTATCTGATTATATCATATCACGTGGTAGATTACCCTGTCTTTAATATACCAGAAACTTGGAGATTATGTTTGTTAAATATTTAATCTCGCAGTTTCAGTTACCGATAAAAAACAGAAACACTTAGAACCAGTAAGCGGCAGGTGGTTAGTACGTCTGCAACCACTTCGTCTTTGATGTCTGTCTCAATTGCAGACGTTACATCATCATCAAACAATTTCCCTCCTTCACAATGTAGCACTCCCCCCAGACAAATAAATAAGAGCTTAAAAATATACTAAAAAAATATTAAGTACCCAAAACATTAGTTGAGAATTTTATTTTAAAGGAGTTTTGGGTAAAAGTTGAGCCAGACCTCCTCCAAACATATTTCATAGATCCGTCCTTTAGAGCAGTGGTTCCCAACCTTTTTCCCTCGAGGACCACAAGATCTATAAGAAAACGTCTGCGGACCACATGATTTTATAACTAGGTAAATTAAATTAAGAACTAGAGAAATATATTTTAAATCCTTTAATATACATTGTATTAAGAGTAAGTAATTAGAAAAAAAAACATAGTTATAGTCTTAATATAGTTATAGAAACATTATAAATCTATTGTAAAACGCTTACAAAATATGACACTAAGTCTCTCATTGACTTCCTTGGTTTTGCATTTTACTGTCAAGATCTTCGATATTTGGCTTCAAAGAGGTCAAACTCAACCTGAATGGAGCATCCAATTTCAACAAATTGTTACGATGCTTATTCTTAATAACATTTAGTGTTGAAAATGCTGCTGTTCACAAAGATATGTAGAATTGAAAGGAACTAGAATTTTCAAGGCTTTTTGGCTTAGGGTTTGGTACTCATCAAGTAACTTGATCCAAAAGCTTGCAATATTGTCACATTGTATTTTGACAACTTCAAGCTGAAGATCAGAAGATATCTCAATAAGTTCTTCCTGTTCATTAAGTGTAAGATCAATATCCTTGATTGGTAAAAAAGGATTTGCCACCCACAAGTTTTTAGAACTGACATCAGAACTGGCAGGGAAATAGTTGTCAAAATACCCTTGAAGCGATGCTATGTAAGCCTTTACCAAAGATGACAGCTGTTCTTTATTTATATTCATACCTTCCGTTTCTATTATAAATTCAGAAAACAGATTAAACATAGCAAAAGATCCTTTCTCTACTTCAGTTTGCCATAACTTTATTTTGTTTAAATGCAGCAATTTTTTTCCACAGATCGAATACTGTGTGTAAGTGCCCTTGAAGACCAAGATTCAGCACATTTATAATTTCAAATATATCAGTCAAAAAAGCAAGTTTAGCCACCCATTGTCCATCCCGAAACACAGCCGCTAGTTCTGGATTGTTTTTGTCAAGGAACATACAAACCTCCTCTCTAAGTTCATAAAATCTGGCCAATACACGCCCTCGGGATAACCATCGTACTTCAGTGTGGAGGAGAAGTTTGGAATGAAGCGAGCCCATATCATCACAAAGCGTAGCAAACAATCTTGAATTAAGAGCTTTGCCCCGGATTAAATTCACAGCCTTTACAACTGTAAGGAGGACTTCATTGAGTTCAGGACTCAACTGTTTGGTTGCTAGCATTTCTCTGTGAATAATGCAGTGTGTTATTTGTACTTCGGTTCCCGCTTCTTTCAGTAGAAAACTTTTAAGGCCTTGTTTGGAGCCTGTCATACAAGCTGACCGAGCTTGAGAGTGGTGGAAGCATGTGTCCGCCCGCCCCGCAGTGACTATTAATAGCCTACCCTCTCCGCGCTCGCGTTGTGCCACTGTCACTGCACGCCTAAAATCAGAAATAAAAACAGCATTACTCATGTGGCATACTTTCATAACAAACGTATCTCCGAGGATGAATGTCTCATTATATAGCCAGTAAAAACATTGTTATACTCGTATTGATGAAGAAAACCGTGAATTATAAGACGTACTCTGAAACAGCCCGCGGACCACACGTAAACTCGGCGCGGACCCCGGGTTGGGAACCACTGCTTTAGAGGGCAAGATCACACAGCAATATCTCAATTTACCCGCTAGCGCGTGTGATCATAACATGAAAACATGGTCGGTTAAAATATAACCTAAGAGCATTTGCAATATCCAAAGCTAAAGCTTAGGAATACCCTTTTTATCTCGAAAATATATCATGACAAGAAATGCTACAATGGCATAAATATATAACGAAACATATGGTACTTACATTGGACCAACACGCAACAATGATACAAAAAGGTAAATATTTTTTTAAACGTACGGAGCATCCACAGCAAAAGACCATCAAACGATTATTGTGAAGGAGTAGATTGTAGGTCAATGGAACACCAATTAAGAACATTCGATATGCGGACGATACTATCATAATAGCAGACAACCTCCAAGACCTCCAAAAGCTAAGGAACAAGATAGTTGAGTATGGAGAAGAATATGGATTATCAATAAACACCAAGAAAACCAAATTTATGAGGATATCAAAATCCCAAAATAATGGTAAAAGCCTGACAGTTAACGGTAGTGCATTAGAACAAGTTGAAAACTACCACTATCTTGGCACAATAATTAATCACACAAACGATTACTCCAAAGAAATCAAAGTTCGAATAGAGAAAGCACGTATAAACTTCAATAAAATGAGAAAGGTACTTTGGGCAAGAGAACTAAAATTGGACTTGAGAGTTAGGCTGGCAAGGTGATATATTTTCTCGACTCTGCTTTATGGGATGGAAGCATGGACACTTAACGCGTCGACTGCTAAAAAGTTGGAAGCATTTGAAATGTGTGTGTATAGAAGAATCCTGAAGATATCACAGACCGAGCATGTAACAAAGAACGAAGTCATGAGAAGAATCAACAAAAGAAAGGAAGTATTGGAAACCATCAAGACAGAAAAGCTGCAATACCTGGGGCATGTAATGCGTAATGAGAGATACAACCTACTTCAATTGATTATACAAGGGAAAATCCAGTGCAAGAGAAGTGTAGGAAGAAGAAGAATTTCATGGTTGCGTAACGTTATGCACATCAATTGAACTATTCAGAGCAGCCGCATCTAAGATCAGAATAGCCATGATGATTGCCAACCTCCGTCGCGGAAATGGCACGTGAAAAAGAAGAAGAAGATTGTAACGAGCGTGTGGACTGAACGAATAATGGACTAGTTTTCGTGGTGGGGGCAATGTGTCGTCTTGCCCGGCTATGTCAACTTGCCCACCCTTCCCCTAATATACATGAAGCACAACCAATATCCGTCCGAAATTTCTAGAAGATCTTGCAAAGCAGTTATGTATTTCTGCCATAAAATTCGTATTACTATTTCAAAAGTAGTGGCAAAACCTTCTATAAGCAGTTCTATAGAAAGGGTTCTTGATCGGCACATAATCCAACCAGTCGACAGGGATGAACCATCTCGTGATGATTCTTGGTTGGTAGTTGCACTGCCTATAGTGTATTTTTATGTATGAGAGAGTAATAAAACAATAAATTATGTATGCAAATCCCTAAACTGTTGATACGGGTGACTCAATGAAAAACAAATATTTGTCAACAAGTTTACAGAAGTATATAGGAAAACAATTTTAAATTGAGTATGACCACCAGGTATAAAGGTTGGAGCAGAATAGAATACAATATTTGTGAGGGTTACTAATCCCTAAATAAGGTTGCCAGTGTCGGAGTGATGGAGGTTAACAGGTACTAATGAATTTGCAAGAAATGTAAGATGTTTATTTTATTGGTTATATATAACCAATAAAAGTTTAATAAGTACCTACCTATTTGCAAAATAAAGTTTAATTCTTTAGATAAAATAAAACGTTTTATTTTATCTGAAATGAGTGCATTCCACGAAGTAAGGGTTTCAACAATCAAACATTTAATTCTTTAATTCCAGGAATCTACGACAGTAATTGACTAGATAATTACCTTCTAAACTTATTCCACAGAAAATGTGATAATGGGTTTTCCATTTTGTAGGAAGGTTCAAGTGGCGTATTCAAAATTCTTAACAGTTCTCTAAAAGTAGGTACTTCAGTTGCAAGGTGCAGTTTATTGTGTATACTAGTGTTATGGAAAATTTGGAAGTGCCGTGTAAGCGCCGAAAAATTGGTCCTTTAACAGTTAATGAAAAAACATTAATATTTAATTGTTTTAAATCATTTACAGACAAACGTTTATGTGAAAGTGTTGATGAGACCGTTGAGTTAGTTAGCAGTACACTTGGTGTTGGGAAATCTACGATTTACAGAGTTATTAAAGAAGAAAAATGTGGTAGTTTTCAAATGCCACGTAATGCTCCAGGGAAACCAAAATTTCAAATAGAATATCATTTTAAAGAAGGACTTCGACGGAAAGTGCATGAATTCTTCTTTAGACAAGAATTTTCAACATTGGATAAAGTTCTTGTCTCAGTTCGAGATGATAAGGATTACCCAGAAATGAGTCGAAGTACGTTATGGAAACTTTTAAAAGAAATAGGCTTCCGCTGGAAAAAGAATCCCAGAAAGTCTATTTTATTAGAAAGAAGCGATATTGTCATATGGAGAAGACATTTTCTAAGAACCATAAAGGAAATGAGAAACCAAAAAAGAAAAATATTTTATCTTGATGAAACATGGATCAACGAGGGTCATACACCAAATAAATTTAGGCAGGATGAAACTGTTACAAGTCAAAGGCACGCTTTTGTAAATAACTTATCTACTGGTTTAAACCCACCATCAGGAAAGGGACGCAGGCTGATAATAGTACACATTGGCAGTTCAGACGGTTTTGTTGAAGGTGGTTTATTAACTTTTGAATCAACTCGTACCGGTGACTACCATGAAGACATGAACGCTGATGTATTTCAAGAATGGTTCGAATAAATGATAGATCTTCTTCCTAAGAACTGTGTAATAGTAATGGATAATGCAAGTTATCACTCCAGACTTATAGAAGGACTGCCCACAACCAAGTGGTTAAAAAAAGACTTGCAGAATTGGCTGAGTTCAAAAAATATTACGTACCATCCCGGATCTATAAGAAAGGAACTTTATTCGTTGTGTGCCCTTCATAAAGAAAAATTTAAAAAATACGAAATTGATGAAATTGCCAAAAATCGTGGAATGACAGTACTTAGATCCCCACCATATCATTGTGAATTAAACCCGATTGAATTGGTATGGGCACAGATAAAGAGTGAAGTTTCAAGAAAAAATACCACTTTTAAAATTCATGATGTTAAACAGTTGTTTTTGGAGGCCGTAAATAATGTAAAACCTGAAAACTGGGAAAAGGCAGTAAATCACACTATTAAAGAAGAGGAAAAAATGTGGAAGCTGGACAATATTACTGATAAAATGATCGAGCCAGTTATTATAAATCTTGGTTCTGAAAGTTCATCTTCTGAATCTGATTTGGATTTGTAACAAGTAGCTATAAGTTTTATATTAATATTTTTATTCATCTATTTAACATACCTTAGACGGTTTTAAAAACTCTTTTTCTCTTTGGAATATTTAAAAATTAAAAAAAATGTGAATTTTTTAAAACCCTTTTTAATGTAGGCCAGTCAGTTCTAATATAGTGTGTGATGAAAAGGCCACTTTTGTTTACATACACATAACACTCTATAACACTGAAATAATTCATCTATTTTTTACAATTATTTAAAGTAATTTTTCAATTATTCTTGAGCACGCCCATGGAGTGGTCGGAGGTACCAGTTAAAATTATGCTAATTACTCTCTCGTTCATAAAAATAAACTATAACAATAATTGAATGAAAGACAATGAATGTTTTGTAATGAAGACTTTGAAGGAAAAACAATATGTGAAACCTCAACGTAACAGGACGATTACCTTAGATTCAATTTACATTGTATGTATCGTATATACTTTTTTAGGTTTGGTTTACATTCCGAGTACCGAGAACGTTAGTAGAAGCTGTAAGAACTTCAGATGTTAATAATTATCTGCAACAATGACAAAAAATGCTAGAAAAAAGTAAAAAGTCTACTCCAAGACAATTTTGCAGATGTCACTGAACTAGAACTAAAGGTGAATTTAAATTCTAAAAAAAAACATTGCTAAAAACTTCTGAAGTTATCCAGGTACCTTTCCAGTCATATACGAATTGTTAAAAAACTAATAAATTTTAAATTTCACTAACATACATTTAAGTACCAATATATTATAACAATCTTATTTTACTTACTTTCGTAAAATTCGATCATATTTTTTTTAAATTTTGAAGCATATGCGTTTTAAACTAACCGATCTAAAAATGCATAATGTAACACAATATTTTTACGTAAAGATTGCATTTTACCTAAATCGATAGAGTTCAACGACATTCGTGGCGTTTCGTATGAATGTTGACCCCTAATTGATAACTAACACTTACCCCCAAAGGAAGTAGTGTGTTCTCTACAAAAATTATAATGACCCTAATAGAGCTTGTACGCGAGTTGAAAATTGCCGTCTAAAAATGAAACAACAATTTTATAATAAATCAAGCTTGAAATTTTTTTAAAAATATTCACAAATTAAAGAACATAACTATGAAAATAAAAACTTAATAGGGTAACATCGGCTACTATGTAATAGTTGTGACCATATCTACTGTGTAATAGTTGTGACCATCTTTAAAATCATTTCTTGATTACTTTTCAATGCTGAGGATTCGAGAACGGCTTTGTAACGCCTCCATTTTGTATCAGCAGAAACATCCCTAGCTTTTACCACCTCATAATCATACTACCTAGCTCATATTAGTGTGCGAGCATAGGCCACTCGGACATGCCGGTGCTCAAATCGTTCTGAGCAACATTCGCCTGCGTTTCTGCTCCTCTAATGGAAGTGTGTCAACAAATTATGGCAAGTTTGCCCTCTGATCGTGTAAATATTTCTAGACCATTTCATAAAATCCTCAAGGCTGCTAAATCTCCACTCATAAAATCATACAGTGCGGTTTTTGTTCGCATAGCCACCAAAGCAGTTCACATTAAGCTAGTCCTTGGACTGTCTACTGACTTCTTTCTCAACTCTTTAAAACGTTTTGTCTCGGAAAGTATTTTGAAATGAAAAATGTCTTACACGTGTTGCATCAATTTTTCAAAACTAATAATAATAGCAGATCAACTAGCAACTACAAGCCGTATCAACTTAGAAGATACTACAAAAATTACAAAATATCCTTATAGTGACATGAAACATCTGAGAAAGATCATTGATTTAGATTACCTCGTACTGTGCCTAATAATAGCTTTAAGCGTAGTCTTTGAATAAAGCCAGTTAGGACATGACAGAGAAAAAGAAGACAAATTGACATGACAGCTCTCCAAATAGAAGACGAATCGACGTGGCAGACGCCATAACAGACGAAAAAAAGACGAATTGACATGAAAGCTGTCCGAAAAGAAGACGAGAAGACAATTGACATGGCAGATGCCATTACAGATGAAAAGAAGACGAGTTAACATAACAATGGCCCAAAAATAAGACGAGTTGACATGACAGACGCCATGACAGCCGAAAAGAAGATGAATTGACATGACAGACAAATAGAAAAAGAACAAAGACAGCCGAAAAGAAGACAAGAAGATCAATTGATATGACAGCTGCCCGGAGAGAAGACGAGAAGACAAATTAAATCATGAATGACAGACGCTATGACATGATAGACGGTATGACAGACGAAAAGAAGACGAATTGACATGACAGACGCCCGAAAAGAATGCACACAATTCAAACACGATAATACCCTTAAATCCATGTACATTTAAACCAATTGTTTTAAATAATACAAAAGTTAAACAATATTCAAAAACAGCAATTTTGTTGTTCATTTTACAATAATTTTTTTTAATAACCGATTTTAATTTATCATTTTTGACAAACCGCGTTTATGACTAAAAAATTTATTATCTGATGATTGTACTCCCGGCTTTAGATAATTCAGAACTTTTCACCAATTGGGTCAAACCTTTCACGTTTGAATAGGTATGACTAGAGTGTAATAATGGTTATTATAGCATCCTTGTCTCATCAGACAACCCGGGCTGATACAAATTCTTTGTACCATCGAAAATGATATTTGTAAGTAGTTTTCGTTCATGGTTATCAAAGTAGATGGCATTTCTGTAAACCAATGAAGATGAAAATATTCTGGAGACATTAGTTAGACCTTTCGAGCTCCAGTTGCCTGACGAGACAGGGATGGTGAAATAGCCGTTATCAAACTCCATTTTTACCGATTCAAACACGGCAAATTTGACTAATTTTTGTTCCAACGCCATATATTTGGCTTTTTAATTCATATAGTTTTATATATAGACTTAATTTGTTTTCTTTACTATAGTGTATTTTTATGTATGAGAGAGTAATAAAACAATAAATTATGTATGCAAATCCCTAAACTGTTGATACGGGTGACTCAATGAAAAACAGATATTTGTCAACAAGTTTACATAAGTATATAGGAAAACAATTTTAAATTGAGTATGACCACCAGGTATAAAGGTTGGAGCAGAATAGAATACAATAGTTGTGAGGGTTACTAATCCCTAAATAAGGTTGCCAGTGTCGGAGTGATGGAGGTTAACAGGTACTAATGAATTTGCAAGAAATGTAAGATGTTTATTTTATTGGTTATATATAACCAATAAAAGTTTAATAAGTACCTACCTATTTGCAAAATAAAGATTAATTCTTTAGATAAAATAAAACGTTTTATTTTATCTGAAATGAGTGCATTCATCATCAATGTTGCATGTTGCATCAATCATACATTTAATTCTTTAATTCCAGGAATCTACGACAGTAATTGACTAGATAATTACCTTCTAAACTTATTCCACAGAAAATGTGATAGTGGGTTTTTCCATTTTGTAGGAAGGTCCAAGTGGCGTATTCAAAATTCTTAACAGTTCACTAAAAGTAGGTACTTCAGTTGCAAGGTGCAGTTTATTGTGTATACTAGTGTTATGGCAAATTTGGAAGTGCCGTGTAAACGCCGAAAAATTGGTCCTTTAACAGTTAATGAAAAAACATTAATATTTAATTGTTTTAAATCATTTACAGACAAACGTTTATGTGAAAGTGTTGATGAGACCGTTGAGTTAGTTAGCAGTACACTTGGTGTTGGGAAATCTACGATTTACAGAGTTATTAAAGAAGAGAAATGTGGTAGTTTTCAAATGCCACGTAATGCTCGAGGGAAATCAAAATTTCAAATAGAATATCATTTTAAAGAAGGACTTCGGCGGAAAGTGCATGAATTCCTCTTTAGATAAGAATTTCCAACATTGGATAAAGTTCTTGTCTCAGTTCGAGATGATAAGGATTACCCAGACATGAGTCGAAGTACGTTATGGAAACTTTTAAAAGAAATAGGCTTCCGCTGGAAAAAGAATCCCAGAAAGTCTATTTTATTAGAAAGAAGCGATATTGTCATATGGAGAAGAGAAATTCTAATAACCATAAAGAAAATGAGAAACCAAAAAAGAAAAATATTTTATCTTAATGAAACATGGATCAACGAGGGTCATACACCAAATAAATTTTGGCAGGATGAAACTGTTACGAGTCAAAGGCACGCTTTTGTAAATAACTTATCTACTGGTTTAAACCCACCATCAGGAAAGGGACGCAGGCTAATAATAGTACACATTGGCAGTTCAGACGGTTTTGTTGAAGGTGGTTTATTAACTTTTGAATCAACTCGTACCGGTGACTACCATGAAGACATGAACGCTGATGTCTTTCAAGAATGGTTCGAACAAATGATAGATCTTCTTCCTACGAACTGTGTAATAGTAATGGATAATGCAAGTTATCACTCCAGACTTATAGAAGGACTGCCCACAACCAAGTGGTTAAAAAAAGATTTGCAGAATTGGCTGAGTTCAAAAAATATTACGTACCATCCCGGATCTATAAGAGAGGAACTTTATTCGTTGTGTGCCCTTCATAAAGAAAAATTTAAAAAATACGAAATTGATGAAATTGCCAAAAATCGTGGAATGACAGTACTTAGATCCCCACCATATCATTGTGAATTAAACCCGATTGAACTGGTATGGGCACAGATAAAGAGTGAAGTTTCAAGAAAAAAATACCACTTTTAAAATTCATGATGTTAAACAGTTGTTTTTGGAGGCCGTAAATAATGTAAAACCTGAAAACTGGGAAAAGGCAGTAAATCACACTATTAAAGAAGAGGAAAAAATGTGGAAGCTGGACAATATTACTGATAAAATGATCGAGCCAGTTATTATAAATCTTGGTTCTAAAAGTTCATCTTTTGAATCTGATTTGGATTTGTAACAAGTAGCTGTAAGTTTTATATTAATATTTTTATTCATCTATTTAACATACCTTAGACGGTTTTAAAAAACTCTTTTTCTCTTTTGTAATTTTTAAAAATTAAAAAAAATGTGAATTTTTTAAAAACCCTTTTTAATGTAGGCCAGTCAGTTCTAATATAGTGTGTGATAAAAGAGGTCACTTTTGTTTACATACACATAACACTTTATAACACTGAAATAATTCATTTATTTTTTACAATTATTCAAAGTAGTTTTTCAATTAATCTTGAGCACGCCCATGGAGTGGTCGGATGTACCAGTTAAAATTATGCTAATTACTCTCTCGTTCATAAAAATAAACTATAAAGCTGGATTAAATGAATACATTCCGGAACAGCTTTCAAAATTACAAACGTTTAGCAGGGACATAAAACCAACTTTGCATTTTTATGCAATACCTGCACATGTACACTACCCTGTATGTATCAGATTAACAGTCGTTTGCTTTCTTTTGTTGCAGTTGACGGCAAGGGAGATAAAAGAAATGTGAAGAACACTCAGGAAGCTGCGTGGCAAAACCATCTCAGTCAACTAGTGCCGTGCAAAAACTGTGGGAGGACTTTTAATCCTGACAGAGTGGCAATTCACGAAAGAAGCTGTAAAGCATCTTAATTGTACATACAGGGTGTGTCGTGTGAGAGTTAAATAAATATGGTTTTTAATTTGTTTGTTTATTATATTCCCTAAGTTTAAAATGAAAAGAAAAACAAAATGGCGAATAATGACAAAAAAAACAAAAACAATAGTTATTCTGAGAATCGAATTCTGTATCACACTTGGATTTTATATAAACAAAAAGTATTAATAAACACTCATTAGGTATTGAAATTTTTATGCAATTTGAGAATATCAGGAAAAAGTGCTATACTTACTATAAAGTTACTATAATGATAAAAATTATTACTATAATGATAAAAATGCGATTTTTCAAAAAACTGACTATTTTTAAACAGCTGTATCTTCAAATCTGCTAAATGGGTTTTATTTGTCGATGCTCGTTTGAAAGATATTTAAAAATTCTTTAATGTACCGGTTTCTGCAACTTTTCCTCGTTTGGTTAAATTTTGACAATGCCTTGAAAAGTTTTTTATTCTTCCCTCTAAAATAAAACCTATCTTTCGCGGCTTTGTAAATTATTTCATCAAAAAGTTGATGTTGGGTGTTTTTAATAGAAGGTTAGGAAATTGAGTGAATGTGGTGCGAATGAACTAACGGTTAGGAAATTGTTACGAATTTAAAGGAAGTGTAGGAGATTGTTTTTATGTATTCTATATTCTTATACCTATATTGTCTGGCTAAATAGGTCTTGTACCTAAGGCCAAAAAACAAAAAAAAAGTTGATGTTATACCTCGTAAGTTAAAATTGTTCTGAAGCTATTTTCTTGTGGCATTTTATATTTATTAATATTTAAATGGGAATAAGCCAAAATTAAAGGTTAAAGTACGTTTATTGACGTTTCAATTTCCACTTCGGAAATCGTTCTCAAAATACAAACAGTAGGTAAATTAAACAAATTTTGTTTTTTTGTTACTTAGTAAAAAATTCTTCTAATAATTTTATTTTATCTGACTCATTTATATTGACAATTCAGACATACATTATACATTTTAAAGTAGACGACTTTAAAATTATATTGCCAATATTGTTGAGTTGCGCTCCTGGGACGACTTTACTTATAGAATAGTTCATTCGATTACATGAAAAACTTTAATTTATATCCGTCAGAAAAAATCATAGCATGTAATTCGTCTTTAAAAAGACAAACACATGCCATGATGACAGTAAAATTCTCCTGTTAGTGATTTCATAGTAAATTATGACGGAAAAACCAGGAAAAAAAATAGTAAGTCAGTAACATATGGAGAATATCATCATACATCATACATCATTATACATCATTTATGTTTTTTAAATAACAAACATATAAAATCAGAATTTGGTGTTTATTGAAGGTAAACTAAATGTACGACCAAATACCATGTCGGGATAGTATTATGAGGTTTTTTTCCTGGTTTTTCCCTCATAATTTACTATGGAATCACTAACCGGAGAATTTTACTGTCATCATTGTATGTGTTTGTCTTTTTAAAGACGAATTACATGCTATGATTTTTTCTGACGGATATTCTCAAGTTAAAATTGATTTCATGTAATCGAATGAACTATCTTACAAGTAACGTCGTCTCAGGAACGCAACTCAACAATATTGGCAATATAATTTTAAAGTCGTCTACTTTAAAATGTATAATGTATGTCTAAATTGTCAATATAAATGAGTCAGATAAAATAAAATTATGAGAAGAATTTTTCACCAAGTAACAAAAAAAAACAAATTGATTTAATTTACTAATGTTTATATTTTGAGAACGATTTTTGAAGTGGAAATTGAAACGTTAATAAATTTACTTTAACCTTTAATTGCGGCTTATTCCCATTTAAATAATAATTAATACCGTACCTGAATTAAGACACCAAGTAGAAATCAGTTTTCAGGAAGTAGACTTACTTTACTTTATCGTGTCCGGACACGTCATTCATAAAATTTCGGCCCAGTATCGGGCTACGTCGGTTCCATTTTTGTTGGCGAGCCGCAAATCTTCAAGGGTATATCGATGAGGACAGTTTCTGCATGTAAAAAGATGTTCCATATTCTGTGTTTCTCCACAGTCACAGTTCACATCATCTTGGTTGATTTGATGGTTTGATTTTACTGTAGCGACCCTCGTTCTTATCCTATTCATAGTTTTCCACGTTTTAAAGTCTAGGGTCTGGCCGATCCATTGAACCTGGTGAAGTGGAAAATACTCCAGGCGGTTCATCCTCCAATGTTCCAAGGAAGCTTTTCCTAGATTTCAGTCGCTTTCATGGTGTTCGAGCTTTGTATGGGACATGCCGCTCGTCCGCGATCTCTTTAATTTTCTCTATGTGTTCTGCGACGCCTTTGCGTGTTGAGGGTTCTGCAAAACTCGCTGCTCTATATAGATTTGAACTTGGCGTTGGTTTCATGCACTCCGTTACTATCCTGCATGTCTTACTTAGCGCAGTATCAACTTGTTTGGTGTGGGGAGATCTGCGCCAAACAGGGCACGCATATTCAGCAGTTGAGAAACACAATGCCTGTGCCTTTTTTCTTAAAACGCCAGGATGTGCGCCCCATTTACTTTCCGTGAGATTTCTGAGTATTCTGTTCCTAGTTGTTACTTTCCCTCTCGTTTTTATGCAATGTTGTCTGTAGGTGAGGGCCTGGTCCAGAGTTACTCCAAGATATATAGATTAGTTTGTGTGTTCTAATGTATTACCATTCCGTACAATTTGGAGTTTTCACTTGGCTTCCCTTGTGCGAAGGTGGAAAGCGGCAGACTTGGGTTTTAGAGGGATTGGGTCTCCGAGAATTCTGCAGGTAGTACGCTGTCATTGTTTTTAAGGCAGTGTTCGAGTTTTTCCTCACTTCTTCAAAACTATTTCCTTGAGCACATATTGCAAGATCGTCAGCATAGAGGAAGTGCTTGGTTTGGGTCGGAGTAGTTGGTCGTTTGTGTATATATATTGAAAAGCATTGGTGCTAAAACACTTCCCTGTGGGAGGCCGTTTTTTTGAACTCTCCACCTACCTACTTTACCCCCCAGCATAACGAAAAAACGTTTATTTTGCAGTAAAGAATATACGACCTTTTCCAGATGGTGGTTATTGAGAGTGTCGTATAATTTGCGGAGCAATGTTTTGTGCCTTACTGTGTCATAGGCTGCTGTAAGATCTACAAAAGATGCCCCTGTTATAAGTTTTTCTTCAAAGCCCTCTTCAATGTATTCTGTTAATGCGAGGACTTGACCGATGCAAGATTTGCCAGGTCTGAATCCTCCTTGTTGTGGGATGAGGTACTTGTCGACATTTTTTTCTATTCTGGCGAGTGTCAGTTCAGGAAGTAGAGATAGCCATACAATCACTAAAAAATAGAGTCGCCAGGACCAGATGGAATAACCAACTAGCTTCTAAAACACGAACTAGAAAGTATAACCGTAGAAATGACAAAACTTATACAAAAAGTGCACTGCAAGATACCAGACGCATGAAGAAACAGCATAATGATGACAATATTCAAGGAAAGAGATAAAGAAGACCCCAGCAATTATAGCTTACCACAAAAGTCCTAACCAATAAAATCAATAAACTAACAACTTTATCAGATGAAGAACATGGATTCAGATCTGGAAGATCCTGCCTAGATGCCGTATTTGTACTGTGACAAATCACAGAAAATGCCATCGAGTACAATAAACCAATATATCTATGTTTTATAGACCAGACAAAGGCTTTCGATCACATCCAAGTCAAAAACGTCTTACACCTACTGTATTAAAGAATCATGCCAATCAATATTATACAAACCATCGAAAATATTTACTTCCATAATCGAATACAGGCAAAGATACAGGAAAACAACACCGTGTATACCAGTACAAAACGAAGTCAGACAGGGTGACTAGTTGAGCCCACAAAGACGAGCTCCACAGAATAACACAAATCTTCAATACAACAATCATACAATAGAACAACAGAAATACAATATCAGAAGAAAAACCAAATGTATGACAACATATAAATACCCACTGCTACGTAAAATCGAAAAAATAAGAAAATAATAAAGCAGGAATCAAAGTTTAGACATCTGAGATTAGATATAACTAGTTACGGATATGTTGAAGAAGAAATACGACAACAAAATTTAAAGGCAAGTAAATTGGCGGGATCTCTTAATGACACAATTTGGAAGAACAAACACCTAAGGCAAGATACAAAAACAATCTATATCTATCTATAAAGCAGCAATTGGACCTATGTTAACATACACGGTGGAGACAAGACCTAACATATCTAAAACGAGACGCCTACTAGAAATAACAGAGATGAAAATACTTCGACGTATATCAGGGAAAATGTTGGATAGCGAGAGAAGCGAAAACATAAGAAGAGCATGCAATATAGAAGACATAAGTGGATGGGTGACAAAACGGCAACAGGAGAGGAACGAACACATTAGTCGAATGGCAGAAGATAAGATAGTACGAATAACACGAAAGTCTACCTAACAATTTAGGAGGCTAATATTAAAGAAGAAATAGGCTACTAAAGTCTACATACAAGAAGAAAGAAGTAGACGAAGAAGAATTTTAACGCGATCATTCATAATTTTATTCCAGCCTTAATCAATTATTGAATGAAAGTAAAGATCTTATGGAAAATTGAGAAAACTAAAATAGTTGTAAAACGCTTCAATTTCCTGTTAAAGTAGTTCATTTCTGATTTGTCATCACATATAACAAATAATTATATAACACATTATATATAAATATATTTATACATGTAAACATCGATTGTAGCAGCCTTTTGTAATGAATGGTTTGAGATTTATATATAATTTAAATTAATTGATCTAATTTTTTGAATAAAAAATTAGTACTGGGAATTCACTCCTGGCATGTTAACAAGTTAACACATATGGCAGACGATTAAGTTTTTATAAAGTTAAAACGCAGAAATCATGAAATATGAGAAGGTAGTGCCTATTTGTAGTGTAATTTGTTGTTGATCTGTACCTCACGACTGACTAATTAAAGGTAAGTTTTTCAATATAATTGAGTTTAATTAGAGTGTGAAAATGCACATTATTTGATATGGAAAAAGTACTTTCTCGTAATATATGTAATAAGTGCCTAAAGGCGTACTTTTCACGAATGGGAAGATTGACTGCATTGGCATCAATTACATGACTCAAAAAGACACCTTATGCACATAAAATAAAATCAAAATCAAAATCAATTAAGGATATTTAATAAATTACATGTAGTGGCAAATATGTAATGATTGAATTCGAAATTATAGACAACAGTATATTAAAAATAAATCAATAACTAAATTATGAATATTTCTTGACTTTGGCATTGTAAATATTGAAAACGTCATTCTCTAAATGACGATTTTATGTTTTTTTACTTAAGTCACTACAATGATCGAACGATAGTGGTAAAAAAGAAGTCCGAAATATATGTATTTTTATGTAAACTTATCAATTGTGGTAGTCTAAAATATGAACTTCTGGCAGCGTTATGAACACCGGATAAATAAGCTAATTGAACATTATAAAACGTTAATTACTGACAAATAACTTTTGCCCGTCATTTCCGGCTCTGGTGCAATAAATCTATTTATATTTACCTCCATTCGTGATTATCGTTTATTCCGTTAAATATATATTTTTAAAGTGTGCAAATACGTTAAATTTCTAGTTGATGGTAAGTAAGTAGTCACAAAAGGAGCATATTATGCTTTCTAAATGTTTTATTGGAGCGCTGAAAATAAAATAATAAATAATATTCTTTTGGGTACATCACCGAACATTCGACAAAACCCTGCTGAAGGGATACAATTCAGCCAAAGGTTTGTTTTTATTAAATCCCATTTATTTTCTTCTTCTTCTTAGTCGTTAACCTGATGCAGGTATCGTGATTTCATGAAGCTATTAGCTAAATTTCCCAATGTTCCTCCACGTTTTTCTATCTTCTGCCATTCTAGCGCATTCTGACAATGGAGCGCCAATGGTAGCAACAATATGGTCCGTGTATCGTGTGGAAGATCTACCTCTATTTCTTTTGCCTTCTACTTTTCCCTGGATGGTAAGTTTTTCAAGACCATTTCTTCGAAGCACATGTCCAAAATAGCTTATTATTTGTTCTGATATTTGTGTTCTTAGTCTTTTCTTTATGTTTAGCTGGTCCAGTATGGATTCATTTGTTCTTCGGGCCACCCATGGTATTCTCAGCATTCGTCTCTAGCAGTACATCTCAAATACATCTATTTTCGTTTTGTCTTTCTCAGTAAGGGTCCAGCATTCAGATTCATAAGTAAAAACTGGAAAAACTAGACCGCCTCCTTTGTTGGTTATTAATGAGCCCAGATACACAAATTTATCTGCAACAGCAGTATTGTTTATCATGACCAGATGATTTTGATTGTTGTTAGCTCTGCCAATTATCATGATTCTCGTTTTATCTTCTGTTTCTTTTAAGGCCCATCGTTAAGCTTACTTCTTCTATCCGTTGTAGCAGGTGAATCAATTCAGCTTCAGAACTAGCGAGGATAGTAGTATCATCTGCATATCTCAAGTTACAAATCTTCTTCCCGCCAATAGTGATGCCACCGTTCCAGTCCTCAGTAGCTTTCCGCATTATCCATTCACCATAGATGTTCAATAGAATTGGGCTTAGTATGCAGCCTTGTCTCACGCCCTTTGTGACCCTGAAACTATCGGTTAGTTTCCCATTTATTTTAACTCTGGCATAATTGTTATTGTACAGGCTTTTAATTAGCAGTATCCCCATTTATTTTAACCCGTTTTAATTTATTATTGGTGAATTCGAGCTAGGAATAAGGAACGAAAGAGGGTAAAGACTGACGGAATTCTGTCAGGAGTTTGAAATGATAGCGACAAATTACATTATTTCAGTTTACCACCACGTAGATTATATACATGGAAATCATCTATGGATAGCAAAGAAAAAATTATCAGAAACCAGATAGATTATATCCTTATCAATAAGAGATACCGTAACTCCATCAAATCGACAAAGACATATCCAGGAACAGATGTGTCATCAGACCACAATCCAGTAATCGTAAAATTCGAAATTCACTTAAAGAAAATAAAAAATCAGCAAAAGACACAACAAATAAGCACTCTGCCAAAACACCCGAATATAAAAGAGGAACTATCGTTGAAGATTAACTAATCACTAATCAGTGATAATGAAGATTCCAACGAAAAATGGGAAACATTTAAGAACACATTAATGATGCCAATTAAAGATACGCTGAGTAGTCACAAAATCGATGAAGCTAAGACTCCATGAATGACAGATGAGATCCGGCAACTAATAGATAAAAGACGATATACAAAAACAAAAATGTAAACAAATACAAACCACATACAAGGAAATCAGTATAAAAATACGGGCAGCTAAAGAGAAGTGGTACAATGACAAATGTTTAGAGATAGAAGAACTCCAGAGAAATCATGATAGTTTTAAATTACACAAAAAAATTAAAGAATTAGCACGTATAAGACGGTCCAACAATAGTAACACCCTGGTTGATACGAATGGTAAAATAATATCTGATATCAAAGGCAAACTAAACAGATGGAGAGAATACGTCCAAGAATTGTTTGAGGACGACAGGGCACAACAAGATAGCATGAACGATTGCGAGGAACATGATATAGGTCCAAATATAACTAAAGATGAAAATAATACCTAGTACATGCAATAAATCTAGTCAAAATCTAATAAAACTGCGGGGCCTGACACAATTCCAACTGAAATATACCCTATATACGTACATGTGTATTTTTTAAAACATCACACGACTGTATCGTTACTCTGTGTCCCTTTGTTGTAATTTTATGATGCGTCATAAAAGAAAATAAACTGCTACTTGCGCTTGCGCTTTGTATTTTTTCACATAATTTTACAACCTTCGATAGCTCAGTTGGTAGAGCGGTGGACTGTAGTGGAATTCATAACGTAGTCATCCATAGGTCGCTGGTTCAAATCCGGCTCGAAGGATTTTTTTTTATTGACAAATCTAATAAACTTGATTATTTTCAAAGGATTTAAAAATATACAATATATTCAATTGCACGTAAATATTAATAAAAATGTATTGTGTCGTGAACTTTGGTGTTTTGAGATTCATTTATTAATTTGTTTTTGCACTTTCTCCAAACTGTCAGTGTTTAGTGCTATTAAACATTCAATTAATTCTTAAATCGAAACATGTTTTATATTATATAGAAACATTTATTTTTGTTTTGTATATGTTGACATAACTTTATATTTTTATTAATAAAAAAATACTAACGTAATCTTCGAAAAACTCTTTTTTTAACACAGTGATAGCTGCACTGCAAGCAAATAGGATTTCTACATTTTATATCTTTGATGTTTGATGATGATGTTTTTCTCTCTTTCCGAGACGAGTATATACCTAGAACAGGTTTTGCATTTACAGAATTTGTCAGACGCAAGTTCCTTATTGGGATTTTCTAATTCTTTTGGCATAATATTAAATTTTAAAATAAATTAAAAATATACGCTCTTATTGCTTGAAACAACCACTTATTAGCGACGGGGCAACGGCGGATCGTGGAAAGTCAACGGCGCGCAGTGTTGCCATTTATAGTGTGTATATCTAATTTAAAACTTAACGTACAGTATAAGAGACTTCTAAAATATTTTGTATCATGTTAAAAAGATTAATTGTGAAGTAACCGAAACTTGCTAATTAAATTTATATGTTTTAGTATTTATTAGAGGTCAAAGTAGTACGTCCAAAGATGTCAATGATCTCAGCCGCAAGTATACACTCCTTAGTCGACGTTTTTGAGGTATCAAAATGTGGACCTACTACCCAAAATGAGACACCAAGTTTAGTTATCGAGACTAAAGTACCCCTTTGTAAAAAACTAAAAGGTGTCGCGAAAAATATTACCGTGGAACCAATTTTACTTCTTAGTATGTTGGCACATGTGGTATCCGCCCTTACGGTCCAAAATCTAATTTTAGAAAAAAGTTGTAGAGTTCATTTAGTATTGAGCAATGCTACTTGCAACACCCTCACCTACAAGAATAAATCCGATCCTGGATATCTAGATTATGAGAAAAAAGTGCAGGTTGTAGCTACGAGTATGTTCATATGGAGGGATGCTATCATGAGTTTAATACCATCAATGCTCCTACTTTTTATAGGATCATGGAGTGATCGATACAAGAAAAGAAAGCATATTATTCTTAACGTTACGTTAGGGGACATATTCACAACGCTATGTTGGCTTATCTCCACATTTTATTTTTGTGAATTGCCCCTGGAAGTTACTATTTTAGGAGAAGTTTTACCAGCAGTAGTAACTGGAGGACAACCAGTTGCTTCAATGGCATTTTTCAGGTAAGTCCACTTTTTTATTAATTCTTTTTAACAATATTTTAAAATGCTTTTATATTGTAGACTGCTTTATAATAAATTCTGATATATCGGATGGATGTTGTTAGAGCTTTGTAACATATCATAATTCAGCCCTTATATGTCTCTTTATTAATACGGCTCTGCATATAATTCAGCCCTGTACTGTATTTACTTTATTACAAAAATCGAGTTTTCGTTAAATGTCTAAATGTAAATTTTTATTACCTCATAAATCAGACCCTTTCATATATCCTAAGAAATAATATTTATATAATATCTAAGAGAACAAGCCAATGCGCCAATAAAACGAGATTATTGATATAAAACTATATCGGAACTTTTGTTGATTATATTGAAAGATTAAATGCGTAACAAAAAAAAAACGGAATGTAACATTCTGGGAGTGACACAGGAAAGAAAACAGTATTTTGAGAACGATTTCCGAAGTAGAAATCGAAACGTCAAATAAATTTGTTTTATGTAACAATAAACACTGAAAACTTTGTTTTCAAAAGTTCCACAAAAATTTATTATATAATCTTATGACTACAGCTGTTTCGGCTGATTGCCTTTCTCAGGTGATCTATTTTTAGCATGCGTGTACACTTTATATAGTCTTTAATGAGATAGGTTGAGGAGAAGAGAACTGTTTGTCTCAAGTTGGTCACTCAGAATTATATCTGTGTTTTTTAATTTGTTAATTTCCATAGATTATAACAAAGATAGCTTAGGCCTTTATTTTGAATGTAAAGAATTTTTAATTCGTCATTAAAGGAATGATTATGATCTAGAAGGTGAAGTGCGTATGTAGAATATGTTTTTCTATTATTGAAAGCCCTTTTATGTTCTGCTATTCGTTTATTAAAATTTCTACCAGTTTGACCGATGGGCATCATATTGGTCCTGTGTTAACTACATCCGCCATAAGGTTTTATAAGATTGTCATTTCCTATTTAATTTTTCCTTATCTTAAATGAAAAATTCATCAATCTGAAGTCAACGCCAACGTCAAGTCAACGTCAAGTCAACGTCAAGTCAACGTCAAGTCAACGTCAAGTCAGGAAGATGCAAACACCTTTGAATTTTCGAAAAACTATTTCAGTTCTTATTATTTTATTTATTAAAATTATTCATTATAATAAGAGTAACATTTATTTGCAACTTATTTTTAAGTAAAGCTCTTAAAATTACTTAATATCAAAAATAAATCTTATTCAATAATAAAAATATTAAAAATAAAGAAGAAAGAAGTTCAACAGAGGAATAAGAAAAAACCCTAGAAGAAAGAAAATATTAAATTCCAATGCAAGACTCCAGACAAGAATATACCGGTAATTTCACTCCAATAATAGAAAACTCCTATCTCACATATAAAGATATAAGTTATAATATTGTTATGTTTATTTTAATTTATTTAAAGTATTCGAACAGTAACACTAAAACACGATTAATTTATAACATTTATTAATTTATTTACACGTCTTTTTCTTAATGTTCAAAATGTTCCTAGAACTCAAGCAAAAGCTTGGCATAACATTGCCCTCTCCTTAAGAGATGGTTTGTCCTGGAATCTTGTCGGGACTGGAACTAAATGCTGGTATCAGCAAACTAGGCTCTCTTTTACAACTGTCAGTTGTATAAAATTTGCAAGGGACGGTTTTGCTCCGCAGCAGTAACCATGCGGATTGCAACAGACTAGTACCATTTCCTCCACCATATTTCAGACAACCCTCTAATCCAATTGACTGCATTCTAGCTTGAGCATTGCTAATTGTTCACTTTGGATTCTAGGACTTGCACCCTCAAGTTTCCCGTACATCTTGGTAGGTGAGTTGGTCATGGGCAATGTCTTTTGTTACCAGATAGAAAGAGTAATTTGATGCATCTTGGAGTTTCAGAGCTTTTCCGAGAGCTGGTAGAAGTTATTTTGAAAGATCGATGACAATTGTCATGCGTCTTTAATCTGGGAGTGCGAGTAGATCTTGCTTTTCTTCAGTGCTTACACCATGTCATGCTTTACTGTTACCTCCGTATGTACCCATGAATACCTCAAACGTGAGGTCAGGTACTTCTTTGACTTGGTTTTTTCCACTTGTTCATCTAATTCGTGGACTCCTTCGAATGGCGCCAGCCAGTTATGGTGTACTATGATTTTTTCCACTTAGAATCTTGCTTGTTTGGAAGATAGCATAGTTAATATTATGTATGCCCCTTCCCAAAACTACTGCAACTTGGAAGAACAGCCCTTTTGCTTCTTTGCATCTCGACATCTAAACTCTAGATCAAAAAGTAGTCGCATCTCGCGTCCAAATGGGACTTTTGCCTTAGACCATTGCGAAGAATGGATGGGACTGGTCCTAGTCTCGCTGATAATTAGACACCATTTTTGCCAAATACTTGCCAACTGTTTTATTCATTCCATCAGATTGCGGTTAATAGTCTGTTGTTCTTGTTTTCTTCATACTTAGGCTAATGCAGACTCCTTGGATTAGATCGCCCTCAAAGTTCTTTTCTTGGTCACTGTAGATCTTCAAAGATACCTCAAATTGGCTGATGTACTATTTGATCAACACATCTGCAATAGAGGCGGTCTTCTGGTTGGAATTGCGTAGATCTCTATTAACTTTGTGAAGCAATCCTTCATGGCCAACATGTATTTGCAACTATTTTAGCTTTTCGAAAACGGTCAAAGATATTCTTTCAAATGGACTTCTTACATAGGAGCCTTTCTTTTCGAGAAGGTCCCTTACTCGTGGCACAGGTAGTACATTTCTTACACCAGTCCTCTACATTGACGAAACGATTCATCCAATAAAACCGTTTCCAGAATTCTCTAAAGGGTTTTCTTCACACCGAGATGCCCTCGTAATGGACTGTCGTGTCACTGACGAATTACTTCGGCCATTATGTTCTTTTGAATCACCAACTTGGAAATATCGTCATTTTTCAGTAATCGTTTAAGCAATCTGTCTTCCATGATAAAACAGTCCCACTGGGTTTAATATGTTTTAACTACTTAGCTAGGATTGATATTTATTGCCATTTTCGAATTTTTTGTAAAATTGGATCTTTCTCTTGTTCTTCTGTGAACTTAATAGGTGTCCACTCCTCTTTGCCTATCGTTGTTCTTAGCACTGCTTCTTCTTTGGATTCCGGTTTTTTTTTGCAGTGAAAACACTCTACTGGGCAAGGCAAGGCCATAGCAAAACCGCTTGTTCGGAGGCCCAGGGATTGAGGATAGAGATTCATTAGGGACTAGAGATGCTAACTGGAGACACCATCTTATAATGTGCATCACTACCTCTTTGAACCTCTTTGAGTCAAATTTAAGAGGCATAAATAGTACACACATTAACATGTAGATAAAAGACAAGACAATATACGGTATATACAATATTACAGCATGTAAAACACGTTTTATATATAAAAACAAAAGAACTTTTTAGGCACTTTATTATTTATTTTGACATTTTCAAAAATATTATTTACAATTCAAACTAGCACACAAGAAAAAAATGCAAAGAATGAAATTATTCATGCTATAGAATTAAGAAAAGCTGTTTTTCTTCCAGATTAGCTTCAACATTACCTTCTGCATCCAAGTTAGACAAAAACCGATCTAATATCCAGAACCTTTACTCCTTAAATTAGGACTGGTATATCTAAGTATCTATTTGGTAAGTCATATAAATATTTACCTTTGCAATTTAATCGAAGAATTTGAAAGATTAATCTTGGAATTTAATAAATTTAAGAGATATATTGGTATAAGAGATAGATTATAAAGAATGTATGGAAAGAATACTTGGAGAAACTTTTCCATGACCTTAGAACAATACAAGAGCCCACCATTGAAGAAAATTCAGGTTCCGAAATCCTACCAGAAGAAATAACGGCAGCCGTCAGACAAATGAAGGATGGAAAGACACCGGGACTTGATAAATTCCTGCAGAACTGTTGAAGCTGTTAGATGCAGAACAAATAAAATTAATAACTGAAATATTTAATGAAATATACAAGCCAGGAAAAATACCAACAGAGTGGCTCAAATCGGAGTTCGTACTATTGCCCAAAAAACCAGGAGCAAAAGTTTGTGAAGATTATAGGACAATAAGCCTAATGAGCCATCTGCTGAAGCTGTTTTTAAAGGTCATCCACAAAAGAATTTACCGGAAATGCGAGGAACAAATTGCGCCCAATCAGTTTGGATTTGTGAACGCCGTTGGTACGAGGGAAGCTTTATTTAGCGTGCAGGTATTGTTTCAGAAATGTAGAGATGTCAGCTGTAATATTTTTGCATGCCTGATTGACTACAAGATTAAACTTATTTTATAAACCAGATGTAATGTATTTTTTATTAATATAAGCCAAAATATTGTTACAATGTAAAATAACCGGCATGGAAACATATTTTCTTACTCCCCACCAATGATCGAAATCAAAATTTCCCGGAAATTATGATGGGCACGTGATTTCGGCTACATTTCACCACTTATGGCGCGTGATTTGTGATTTATAGTTTTATTTACTATTTGCCAGACTAAATTTTAAAACAAAACATTTGTCAGTCCTTATTCAAAATCCCGGGTAATGTTCTTAGAATCTCTGTAAGCGTAACAAGAAAAAAACAGACAGTAAATATTTCTCTCCTTCAAAAACAACTTTCTGCTAAAGTAAATAAAAATCTCGTAGGTAGTGGTTTAAACTACTATTTTAAAACGCAAACAGATATAAACTATATCGGTTTTTGTGACCTACTTTGTGAAAAAAAAAACAATACTACATACTAGTTCTCCAGTTTTAGTGTATTAGTATTATAGTTGGGCCGCCGAACAGATAATATTATCACGAGAACGCCATGCGCTGGTTACGAGTTGCAGTTCCCAACGTCACAAGTTCGATTTACACTAGGTCAAGAAGAGAGATACAATTATCGCAGTGAATGCGTTAAAGCCCATAATATACATATTGAAAACTTAATTCTATTTGTCACTGTAATAATGAAATATCATATCAAATTGAAATTTCTGTATTTTAATTATCGTCTTCTGAAAAGACGATTCAAAACAATAACAATTCATGTATATGATTGCTGATCAATGTTTTTTTGAATGAAATTCAAATTTGATTAAAAAAAAATATGACAATATTCTTAATTAATAAATTAATTACTATCGGTGTCCTCTCTTATCTACATGGTTGATAGCATTTTTCGAGAAATCCGATGTAACAGCATTCAGTGCTTGGCTGAAAAGTACTTTTACGTCATTTAATTTATATGTCGTAGTTTTTCTTGCATTTTTACCCTTTACTTGTGCTCATATTAGCTCAATGGTGTTTAGCTCGCAGTGATAAGGGGGCAATCTAAGCACACATTTACCTGAAGACTTAATGATTTCATTTACCACATACTTTTGTTCTATGACTTTTTACTAGCGTTGGTAACTCAGCTTTGACCATGTCGTCAGTAAATATATTTTTTTTGTCGCAACAATTGTTGAATATTAGCTTTTCGCATAACACTAGTTGGTATCTTTTCATATTTTCTGCTATGGTACGACGCATTATCTAGGACAATAACTGCTTTTAGCTAAAGTTGGCAAAACCCTTTTTGAAGAGTGGCAGCCACTCTTCAAAAAGGTTGGAATTCATGTCTTCATGGTATAGAAAGGCCTTTAACATATGCTTTTCGAGCACTGGTGATTGACTGACGTTCGTTTTCAAACACATGAAGTCTGTAGACAGCCAATCACAACCCTGCAACTCTCCGACACTCAGTGATCAGGCGGCCTTGGGATTCTATTTGTTCGGCGACCCAACTTTAGTAAAAAATTAATTTAGTAAACTGTACGTCTATAAAGACGTACCCCTAATGGATAGCCACGTAACAGTGATGTATATCTTTCTCTCTCGCTCTCCCTATCCATCCCACTAAATACCAAATAAAGTTTAGTTTTACCAAGTTTTGGCGCGTTGGCCTCTGTTCTTAATTTGTATTATTTATTTTATAACTACCTACAAATACGTTCACAATTCAAATTATTATATTTAGTTATATCAGTGCAGTTAGCAGTGAAAACAGTAGAACAGCACGCATGGGTCTTGCCCATGCTGGAGTTACAGTTGTTATAGGTATTGGAAACTTAATCAGTGGTATCCTGTTCCATCAAGTACGATTTTATGGTGTGTTTGCGATATCATTTATTCTTTACACAACTGTATACTTCTACGGTTTATTCTTCATCAAGGATATTTGGGAATATAAAAGGGATAATGGAGAAGTACTCGAAAAACCAAGCAAGGATTTTTTAAACGACTTTTTCGATATCAAACATGTATATCAGACGCTTCAAGTCGCTTTTAAAAAAAGAGAAGATAGAAGAAGAAGAAGGATCTTCTTGACGTTGCTGCTTACTTTGCTTTCATTGGGTCCACTGAGAGGTATGTATTAATTTCTATTACGTATTCTTCTGATTGTTTAAAAATATTGTTCCAACTTAAATAGATATACATCGGAATAATATTTTATGTCATCTGTCCACCTCGTTGGGGGTCGACCTCTATTTCTGTTAGCTTGTATTCGGGGTCTCCATTCCAAAATTCTTTTTGTCCACCGGTCATCAACTAATCTTGCTACATGACCTGTCCAGTTCCACTTTAGTGTTGTTATCCTTTCAATAACGTCTGCTACACCTGACCTTTTGCGTATAGTAGCGTTGGGTATTCTATCACGTAGAGAAATCCCTAACATTATTCTCTCCATTGCCTTTTCCGCAACTTGTAGTTTACTCATTGTTGTTCTTGTGAGTGTTAGGGTTTCTGAGCCGTAGGTCATCACTGGCAAAATACACTGATTAAATACTTTTCTTTTCAGACACATTGGAATCTTAGACCTAAAAATATCCTTCATCTTTCCAAATGCAGCCCAAGCGAGGTTTATTCTTCTTTTCAGCTCGATTGTTTGGTTGTCTCGACTTATTCTGATCTCATAGCCCAAGTATTTATAGGAGTCAACTGGCTTAATATCTTTTCTTCTACTGAGATGTTTTGTTCTGGACTAAATTTGTCATAAATTGTGTTTTTGAAAAATTTATTTTAAGGCAAACTCTTTTGTGGCAGTATCGAGTTCTTGGAGCATTATCTGTGCCTAATCAAAGCTGTCTGCAATGAGAACGATATTATCTGCAAATTTAAGGTTATTTAAAAATTTTCCATCTACATTCATGCCCTTTTCGTTCCAATCTATTGTTTTACAAGCGTATTCTAGCAAAGTTGTAAATAATTTAAGAGACATGTCTAGGAGAAAGGTCCCAGTATCTTCATTAAGTCTTACATAGGCTGTAGCATGCTAACACATGACTTTTTTTGAAAAAACTATTCATTACAAAGAGGCCATTTCGTACCAAGAAAACCAAAAACATTTCGTCTCTTTTATTTCTTTGTCCGAATCCGTAGGGACCTATTGCAACTTCGGTCCCGTCCAGTTTTCATCCCAACTTAGTATTAAAGTCACCCATTACTAGGTTGTGTGTAGTAGGCGCCAGTTTTACTGCATTTTCTAGGTCTTCATAAAATGTTTCCACATCCTCGTCCGAAGGTGTAGATGTACATAGGCTTGAATTATTTTAAGGCTGTTTTTTTGTTACGTTTCAGTATGTAGAGTATTATTCTTGGGTTGATACCTTTAAGTTATTGGATATTTTAAGTGTGTCTCTTATGTATAAGAAGTATAACTCCTCCTATTTTTTCTTTGTTTCCCATATAGAAAAGTTGATGCCCTGATTTAAGAGTTATACAGTCTTCTTCTTCGCGTCTTACTTCACAGAGATCAATAACGTCCCATTTTATGTGGTTTAACTCTTCTAATTCCAATAATTTTTCTTCAGAAGACAGTGTTCTTGCATTGTACGTGGCGATATACATTTGTCGTTGTCCGTGGTAGCCTGATCTGACCCGGGGATTCTTCGCACCCTCCGTTTGCTGTCTTTCTTGACCGCTACCTTGACCAAGGATCAGCTCACAATTGAACAGCGCTGTACAAATACCGTTGTAAAGTTCTGACATAAAAACTATTATGCTATTATGCATAACCAAATCTATTATATCAATTATAGCATATTTTTTACGTATGTATTTATTTTTGATGAGTGTAACATACGATTTTAATTTTAGGAGAAGCAAATCTAATTTATTATTTTTCCAAATTAAAATTTGGTTGGAGCCCTGTGGATTTCAGTCTATTCATTACATTTCAATTTGCAGTGTACGTATCTGGTAAGTAAAACATTTTTTAATTTCAATAAAAAAGATTTTTGACCCTTCACTACCCTTAAATTTTTTTTAATATTCTCATATTTTAAATCGGAGGTTATTCTAAAATTGTTTCCTTGATAATGATAATTAACCAAAGTACCTAACCTTCTGTGAAACCTATTCGCAATTTTCCGAAAAGAAACTCTGACTTTTGTCCATAATTACAGTTGAGTTGCCCTTATGAGCTGGTAATACTCGTCTTTGAGTTCGTCTTTACTAACATTTACTTTTAATTTTGTGCTTTTCTGCAGTTCCTTTTTCCATAGTACTCTATATTCTTCCTTTACTTGTATTGGTAGTACTTGACCGATTTTTGCAACTGCACTGGATGTTTAACCGCAATAAAGTTTGTTATTATAATAAAATGATTTCGCTTTCTACTGATGGGGCCCCAGCAATGATTAGCAAAAAAAGGTGTACTAAAGAGGATCAGGGATAAAAATTAAAATTTAATAAAGTATCAGTGCATATATAAGTGAATACACCAGGCAGCCCTTTGTGGAAACCTTAGGGCTAGACTTAAAGTCATGGACAGTTTATTGAAGTTAATTAATTTTATGAGATCTCATTCTGCTCTTCAGCACCGACATTGCAAGGAGTTTCTTTCTAAATGTGATTCAGCATATTCTGACTTACTACAACACAATAATGCTCATTGTTAAGTAAAGGTCAAGTTATTGAAAGTTTCTGGCTACAAGAACATGTGATCATTGAGTATATAACAAGCAGGCGGAACATGCTGGTTGTGGCTTAACACAGAGTTAAAAGGAAATGTAAAATTAGTATGTGATTTGATACAAAGCGTGTCTGCTTTTCGTCGTAAGCTGGATGCCTTGAGAAAGATATTGCGCAACAAGTAAAATTTCTGGGCGATCTTGGGAACGAATTTGCTTCAAGATTCCAAGACTTTGCACAGGTAAGCAAACTATCTTCATTTCTTAAATCACTATTTGAAGTTGATGCAGCGGTAGAATGGACAGATGTGGCTGCTAAGCTGTTTAATCTGTCAAAACCATTACTTCAAATGGAGATTATTGAATTACAAGAAGATTTCTCCTTGTACGTTTATAAATCGGTATCCGCCGAAGAATTTTGGGATAAACATGTGCCAGCAAAATATAAAAATTGCAGACAACTTGAAATCAACTAGCTCAAGACCGTCGGTGCAATTTTTCGCATTAATTTAAGGTCTTTTCTTTTATCATTAAGAATGTACCAAAATAATAAACATCTTGTCATTAAATGTTAACATTAGTTTTTGTTCTGGACCTTGTTAAATTTTTTTTCTAGTATAAAGACCCACATACAATTACTTGCCGATCCCTCTTCTAGACTCTAGTCAGTCGTACGTCATTTAACGCTGTATTGATGCTCAATTGTAAGCAAGGGGCTAGCATAACAATATGTTAAATATATGGACTATGGACTGGTGGGTAATATTCCAGTTTTGCTATTGACGGTCGGCCTTATTTAACTATTGTAGGTATGAAGGAGTATTTTTCTATTTGTGGGTGTCCCAAAAGTTTTAATTTTAGGTTTTACTTTAGCTGAATTACCATTCTACTATAGACATATAAGTTAAGTTTATAATATTTTGGTTTCAGGAAGCCTTTTTGGATTAGTGATACTACATAAATGTTTTAAAGTAGACGATTGCATATTAGGAATGATATGCTGCATTAGTAAGATTATGGCAAATTGTATGTATGCTTTAGGAACTTCGTGCTTCTACATGATGATTGGTACGTATTACTATGATATTTTTTAATGATAAATCTACTCATAAGGGAATATTTCAACAACGGGGTTGAGGTTTCTTAAAACGATGTCGCTCCACTAAAGATATCATAAAATGTCCTTTGTAATTCATGAAATCATATAACTGCATCCTTTACAGTTAACTGCATCCTTTACAGGGAAGATAGTGAGCTTCAACTCATAATAAAGATCGTTTCAGACTGTAAAATCTGGAAGACTACTACAAAACATACCCTATACTGAGAGCGCAGTAGTGTGAGTGCAGATTTGAATAGATCAAAAACACAGTAAATACCTGAATTTTGGGAATTGGAAATTATCTTTTTATTTGCAAGCCAAGATTAGACGTGCTTTGATAGTACAGTTGTCACCGCGGGGAACAAATTAGTGGTCTAACATCTTCTATTGCCTCCGGGTGCTCTGTAGAGGGCTTCACAAACATCGTGAGCTCCTCTACTTGAATCCATTTTCAGGTTATAGATTTCAAACTGTTTTGTCTCCTGATGGCTCGTCTTGAGAAAGACGAGCTATTTCTTACATGACATACGATGAAGTTGTCGAAATAAACATAAGGTTTTCAGCTTCGGTGGCTTGCCTTGACAAAGGCAAGATATTTCTTACATGACTAAATAGTAGTCGAAATAAAACACCAAATATTGTTAAAATAAAATACTCAGCCACAGAGTATGGAAAGCTAAAAAGGAAGCAGGGCCCCGAGAGCACTAAGCTCTCGGAGAGCCCGTGAAGGACTAACTTGATTGACCTGAAAATCGCCTATTTTTATACTTTCTGAAGTAGCGATTAGGGATTTCCAGGTCAGGGAGGGACCAACTGGAAAAATAAGGGGCGGGGCGATGCGTCTCGAACGTGAACTAGTCGCGTCCGAGAACACAGTCATAATGGAGAGAAAAAATCGGTGATACAATAAGATTTTTATCCTTTCGAGCAAGCTTTTTGGTTGTGCATAATTTTGCGTATGAAACACAATTGACTCAAGTTTTTAGGAATGTACTAAAAATTTCCTGTAATAAAGTGTGTTGTTAAAAATAATATATTTAAAATAATATTTATTTTTTAGGTGCTACCCTGGACGTCTTTGGAGCTTTATTTGCTCCAGTTCTTCGATCGATTGGTTCAAAGTTGGTATCGACTGACGAATTGGGAAAGTTTCACTCTCTCTTTAGTATCGTAGAAACACTTTCGCCATTGATTTTTAGTCCAATTCACAGTAAAGTTTATGCAATGACTATCAATAAAAATCCAGGATCGTATTACTTAGTTACTGTGGTTAGTTTGATACCAACATTTTTAATATTTATGTAAGTAAAACTATTTATTACCATAATCATTATTTTTGACATTATATCTTATGTGGATGAACTTTCCTGAATAGCAATCCTTACTGTATACGCCTGTCTAGAAAACGAAATATTACAGATACTTGATAGCTTTAGTTAGGTAGTAAACTATAGTAGAAAATACTTAATGAAAAATATGACGAACATAAATTGCTTAGAATGAATTTTCTCGAAAATTTTTGGAAAATAGCAATTACAATTTTTTATGACATTTTTCGGGAAATGATTGAGTTACCCCTTTTTAGAAAAAAGGTTCTACATTTCTCAAAACCAGAGATATTGCTAATTTATTAGAGCACTCTATTTTAAAGCTCCAATCTTAAATGACAGATCATCTTTTGCCAGTTTAATATATTGCTAACAACCATATTCAGCAATAACAGATATACTCAGTGACACTAGAAGTGTTACACCCAGAAGGAATAATTTCTTGAACTTAATTTTTTGGCAACATGCTAGATTTACATCAAGAATGAAACGATAATGTTGTCAAGAATTTTTATTAGTAAAAAAGTAACCAAAAAAATTTAACAATGTGTTTGGCGACCCCATAGCTCAATAGACTCCTGTATACGTCTAGGCATTGACAAAATGAGATGATCGATGTTTGCTTGTGGCACCTCGTTCCAAGCAACTTGGCAAACTTCGTGTATTAACTTGCCAGAGTCTGTAGAGGATGGTGCAAACTGGACAGTCTCATTCCCATCATATCCCATAGATGTTCGATAGGATTTAAATCCAGAGCACGGGGTGGCCACGACAAACATTAACGCCAGCTTATTGGCGGCCTTGCAGTTTCAGTTTAGCATTTATCGTGATTGAGTGTGTTTGGTGGGCACTAAATAAAATAATACAGGTACTTTAAGAATTTGTTATAATGTTAATTATTATGATTTTTTAAGTATTGCTATGATGTTGTGTGTAGATTAGTAAACATGATGCAAAGTTTAGCAATGCAAACTAACTTTTATAGTAATAAAAATAATATTGTTTAAATTTTATGGCAAGTGAATAACAGTGAGAAGGCGTGCTTGTAACAACATGTGTAATTGTAAGTTATGCCGGAAATCATTTACCACCTGCGATGGTTTTTCCACGTGTTCATTTTAAGGAGCACATGATTGCTGGTGCTCCACCTGGTACATTAGGACTTGCGTCTCGGTCCGGGTGGATGAATTCTGAGCTATTTTTGAAAGTAATTGAACACTTCATTCTACACACCTTGAGTTCAAAGCAAAATCCAAGTCTTTTGCTTACAATCACGAGAGTTACCTTTCTACCCATGTTATAAATATTACTAAGGAAAATGGCGTTACCATTGTTACTTACCCATTAAATTCAACCAATAAGCTACAGCCTTTGGATGTTGGTATTTTCAAGCCATTCAGCTTGGCTTATAATGCTGCCATATATATAGCTGGCCAATGCATGATCCTGGAAAGCCAGTTACTATTTATAAAGTTGCAGGTTGTGTGGGCGAAGCATACCAAATGCAATGACTCTAGGAAATATTACCTCAGCCTTTAAAAACTGTGGAATATATCCATTCGTCAGGGAAATATTCACAGACATCGACTTTTTGCCATGCTTCGTCACTGATAGACGTAAGTTGCCAATGGGTAACCAAACCACCCCTCGCATTCCAGTTCACGAGGAAGCTGGAGAAAAAAATAGATTTATAACTCCGGAAGAGATTCGTAGATATTCTAAGGCTGAGTTTAGAAAAGAAACATGAAAAATCCGAAGAAAAGGAAAAAGCATGATAGTTACTGACACTTCAGAGAAACTTGAGCTGGAATAAAGGCAGAATAAAAAGCAAAAAAATATAGTGGCAACAGATTTGCAGAAAGCAAAAAGTGTTAAGCGAAAGATAAAAGAGAGTGATGAAGATGAAGCAGATGAAGAAGGGCATTCCGATGCACCATCTGAACATTTTTAACCGGAGGTAGACTTAACAGCTTTTGAAGATTTATCAAGAACTCCCAAGTTCGATGATTATGTTCTGGTAGAATTTAAACCAGAAAACACTAAATCAAAACCAGTTTACTATATCGGAAAGCTACTTTCTTGTGTGACAGATGCAAATGAGGTGGATGCCACTTTTATGAGGAAAAGTGAGAAGATTAATTCTAAATTTTACTTTTCCACAGCTTCAGATTTTGCGACAATTAAGACATTTAGATGATATTGCCAAGGTCAGTTTGGTGTGGTCATACTAAACAGCAAAATTCATTTTTCTCATTCGAGATAAATTTCAATTTAATTCCGATCACTATTTTTTTAATGAATCACTACTTTGTAACTTAATTTTGTTTTTTATCATATAAATAAATATTTTGTAACTTAAATTTTTTTTTATGTTTTCTTTCATATAAGTATTATACTGTCTCACTGTTACCCATGCATGGACTGAAAATTGCTCGTTTTTTTTTTTATTTGTAATGAATGCATGTGAGGGTACAATCCTGAAGAAATTTTGTTTATATATGTCATAAAAGTGGACTTATGGTTAAATGAAAAAAAAGTGTCTCACTGTTACCCAGTTCCCCCTAAGGCAGTAAAGTGGTTTGTAAGATGTCATTAACATAACGCGCAGCTGTCATATTATCTCGAATAAAACACAAGTGGTGATCGTCTACCATAGGCAATAGCTCTCCAAATCATTACTCCAACTGTCCTATGTACATGCCTCTCAACAGCAAACTTGATATATCGTCGCTCTCCTCGGCGGCGTGTTACCATCCTACGACAACCATGCATTCCTAAACAGAATTGTAATTTATCGCTGAATGCTACATTACACCATTCTGTCACGCAATGGTGCCGTTCTCTGCACCAATTCAAACGTTGATGGCATTGGTCTGCAGTCACAGGAAGCAGTAGTCGTGGGCGAAATGAAACCAATCCAAAGCCTTGAATGCGACGGTATAATGTACGCATACTAAGTGAGAGCGCCCACCAAAGTGGCGTGGCACGTGGCAAGTAGCACGCGTCTAGCATGTTTCTTAAAATGTAACCAATGAAAACGAATGATTCAGCGCACACCAAAATGATAGTGACGTCATTCATTCTAATCATTCGTTTTCATTGGTTACATTTTAAGAAACATGCTAGACGCGTGCTACTTTCTACGTGCTACTTGCCACGCCAGTTTGGTGGGCGCTCTCCCTTACAGGTTTACCTACTACTCCAACCATTGGTCAGCAATTTGACGCATGGCAGCAAAACGGTCTCACAGAGCCAGTAATCTAAAGCGCCTATCTTGACCCTCTGTGGTACGATCTGGTTGACCAGTTGGTCTTCTTCGTGTTCCTCTACCTTCGTTTGTAACACACGACAGACACACTTTGCCGTACAATTAACAAGACGGCCAATTTCGCGACACGACAAACCCATATCTCTATACGCATTAATTTTACCCCTGTCAAAATCGCTAACATTGTGGTAATTTTGGTGTCTTCTTACTCCTGTTCTTACACTGAATACAATTAGATTGAGGAATAATAATTAAAAATTTTTATACGAACCGGTTTTCACAAGTCGGTCTCTTCACAAAAAAATTTAAAGATAAAACTTTATTTTTACAAAAAGTAGAGAAGATAAAACATTAGTATTGTTACCATAGTATGTTTTAAATATAGTCATTCGGTTGCCAAAAAATCAAGAAATTATTTCTTCTGGGTTTAACACTTCTAATGACACTGAGTATATTTTCAATAAATTCGAACTTTTAACTTACAGTTCTCTACTATACATCCATTATTTTGTATTTTTTATTTTTAGATTGTTATATTGGCAATCTCAGAGTCGAACCAAAAAACCTGAACACCAACAACAAGACGAGAGTTTAATACGTTCTACAGAAGCATGATTTCAGTTAAGAATTTGAAGAAGTTAAGGACTCCAGTATTAAGGATTGAATATTTATTTGTACATAATAAACATAATGTGATAATTAAGGCTGTACTACTAATAAAATTAGATAAAAGTAGTTTCCCATATTCCTACGTATTCCAGTCACTGGCCTCATACAGCTTATTTTGAGGTTATGTCGGATTTTGATTCTATTTTAGCAGAAATTTGTCACAATAAAAAAAAGGCGGTCTCAAGGAAGGAAAAAAATTTCTGAAGTTGATTATGCTAATGTTTAATTCAAATAGTTTTAAAATTTACTTATAAATAAATAATCATTAAACCTTAAGAAGACATAAATCATGAGTTATGTGATCATTCCCTTATAAAGTAAAGGTTTTAATGCAATATTGTTGTATATCCAAAGACCAATGCGAGCATCTTTCAATCTGGCTAAAAACATTTTGCCTTCCCTGAGTTTTTCGTACCGCAATGTTGGTATCCGTGCAAAACGTTGTATTTACGTCACTGTCAAACTACTATCACTGTAAAAAATGAAGGTTAACGTGTCACTGTCTACCCTTTTGCACATAAATAAAGGGAAAAAACGCAAAATCAATATTAACCAGTGGAAGAGAAACATCCGTAAGCGTCAGAGAAATTCAGGTGAAGCATATGTATCTGCTCGAAACGAGAAACCGTCCACATGAGGTGAATGCAACAGTGTTGTATGTTTTGTTAGAAAACGAATTTTTTATAGCCTTATCATTGTCGTTAGCTTTGTTAAAAAAAAGTATGTATGTCTATATGTATTTTAATTATTCTTTCGTTGATTGGTTCCCATGTTCTTCCACTTATTTTTGATTAGTATTCCCACTCCTGCCTTTGCTCTACCTTCTTTATTAACTCCGCTCCAGCAGAGGATATGGTCTTCTATTGTTTCCGTTCCATTTCCTTTCTTTTTGGTTTCTCTTGTTACTAGTATATTGATGTTGCTTTCTCTAAACTCCTTGATCACTTCCGTCGCCTTTTTGTTCCATCCTTGCATATTTCACGTTACATATATGAATGTTCTATCTTTTCTTCGTTTTGATTTTTGGTTGAGCTTTAATAAGACTGGGTCTTCCGAACTCTTCGCAACATTGCCCCCTCCCCGTATCCAATGGGGGATTTGTTTCCGTATTTGGCTTTTTTCTGTGTGTTAGGTTGCTAATTCCCAACGCCACAACTCCGTTTGGAGGACCTTTTCAGCCGCCCATTCTGGATCAGACGCCCTTGGTTCTTCCGCCCTCTCGACCATTGTGGTTCATATAAACGTTTTCATCATTACCTCCAGCATGTGAAGGGAAATTTCTCAGTGGACCCACCCATGGAGCCGTATTATGGACATCATTCAATGAAGCACTTTATTAGAGTAAAATCCATCCGTTACGGATATAAATTCTGGTGCTTTTGGACCAATATAGGTTGGCTTGCAAAATTTCATCCCTATACTGATACTGAAAGTGGAGATAAATTACAGGGTAACTCATTATAAAGTTTCGTAATCGAAAATCTGTGTACAGGGTTTTTACCACAAGAATCTGTTATCTATATTGAAAGAACCCCGCTCAAACAATTAAAAAAAAACAAATTCGTGGAACTTCCTTCGCTCTACATAGCGAAGAACATCAGCTCACTCTTGTTCGCTGGAATGACAATAATGAAGTTACTAAGGCAAGTAATATTTTAACTCCAGAAATATTTACTATAAAAAACTGTAACAGATGGTCCAGAAAAGACAGAAAAATTATAGCGGTCCCTCAATCAAACATTGTGCAAATGTATAAGAAGGGAATGGGTAATGTAGACTTATTCGATATGCTAAAAGGTTTATATAGGATTCGAATTCGGTCTAAAAAAACGGTATTGAGCGATATTTAGATTTTGCTTGAATGGGCAATAGTCAACATATGTCTTCTTTAACGCAGCATTGAGGCAATTTCTTTATTCAAATTTTACAGGCGAATTGTGGAGGCCCAGCTGACAGCTTCAGTTATTCCAACGCCACGTGGAGTCTGTCCAAAATCTTCAAATCATGTTGCTGACGAAATTCGTTTGTATAATGTGGGTCAGTTAGTGGACAAAATTGGAAAACAACGAAGGTGCAGCAAATGTGGCAAGTGTGCCAAATATCGATGCATGTAGGACTTCATCCTGAGCAATGTTTTACCAAATATTACACGTTGTAAAAATTGTAAAATAAATAATGTTTTATGAAGTATTGTGTGCTTCCTTGCCCATCGCATGATATATTATAAGTAAAAAAAATAGTTACAAAGAAAAAAACTAAATGTTGCACATTGCTATCAAAAATAACCTCTCTTTAATTGATTCTGAAGTTGTACTACAAAAAAGAAAAAATGTACAGGCTAAAATGTTCCTGACGAAATTCGTTTGCATAATGTGGGTCAGTTAGTGGACAAAATTGAAAAACAACGAAGGTGCAGCAACTGTGGCAAGTGTACCAAATATCGATGCATGTAGGACTTCATCCTGAGCAATGTTTTACCAAATATCACACGTTGTAAAAATTGTAAAATAAATAATGTTTTATGAAGTATTGTGTCCTTCATTGCCCATCGCATGATATATTATAAGTAAAAAAATAGTTACAAAGAAAAAAAAGTAAATTTTGCACATTGTTATCAAAAATAACCTCTCTTTAATTGATTCTGAAGTTTTGATTTCGTTTTGGGCATTAATGGGTTAATACACGGAAAATCAAAAAATATTCCCTGCTACGAAAATACATGACCCAGATGTTCTTCAATTTTTTGATAGAATAAAAGTTTTAGAAACTGTTTCAGCTTACATCTCAGATGTAACTTAATTATTTTCAACATAGATTCAAGAATATAATATTAACTTTCTATTTTGACATATACGAACTTTTTTTCGTGTAGAATTTTATATAAATCGCTATCAAATATATTAACAAAAAATACATTATCTTAATTTTAATGTTTACTATGTTCTAGCATCTGGAGGAGTGGACTATGTTGGAACATTTAACCGAATATGGGAAAATCATCTAGCAGAGTTGGTAGAGTGTCCAAGATGCGGCAGAAGATTTTTCCCGGACCGCATTGAGGTGCACATAAAATCGTGTGCTGGGCTTAAACTTCAAGTCAAGGACACAAAGAAATCATAATTTTATACATTGTACACAATTTGATAATAATTTTTAATTAAAATCTAAATTCACGTGTTTTTTTACGCTTCATAGTTTTAATTAATTACATTTACATAAATTTTAATAAAGTAGATAAATTTCTGATAGTAGGTATACTCTAAAAAAGACCAGTAATAGCAAAAATTAAAAATTTACTCCTGTCTAAGAGTTTATTACTTTATAAATTCAACTGGTACTACAAAAAAGAAAAAATGTACAGGCCAAACCTTTTAAAATGCTCACGTCCAATAAATTCTTGGTGAATCATAAGGTTGTATCTTTTACAAATTGTGTCAAATCAAATCTAAAAATAAATAGGAAGTACTTAAAAATCAATTAGTAAGTAACAAATCAATTTCGCCTTCTATGCGCTAATGAATTAAAATAATAGTACAGTACTCGTGGTGGGGTGATACTATTAGTACCGCCTTTATTATTGATATCGTCTATTTAGTGGCGCGCCTAGAATTTTCCTAGGAGGAAGAGGGTTTGGTTGGACAACAAAATTTTTTTATGCTACCTCCATTTTGAGTCCCTATAATTTGGGTTTTAGTTTAATTTAAAGTACTAAATCTAGAGAAAATGGGAGTGCGACAATGGGAATTACTGGCAAGGGACCGACAAACATAGAAGGCAATAGGAAACGTGGCAAAGACTCACGAAGAGTTGTAGCGCCATTGATGATGATGTATCTTTCATTACGCATAACATGCCCCAACTATTTCAGCTCTCGTGTCTTGATGGTTTCCAATATTTCCATTCTTTTTTTTTTGGCTCTTCTCATGGCTTCGTTGTTTGTTACGTGCTCGGTCCATGATATATTCAGGATTATTTTATACACCCATAGTTCAAATGCTTCCAACTTTTTAGTAATCGACGCGTAAAGTGTCCATGCTTCAATCCCGTAAAGCAGAGTCAAGAAAATATAACACCTTGCCAACCTAACTCTCAAGTCTAATTTTAGTTCTGTTGCACAAAGTACCTTTCTCATTTTATTGAAGTTTGTTCGTACTTTCTCTATTTAAACTTTGATTTCTTCTTCTTTGATTTCAAGGAGTAATCGTTTGTGTGATTTATTATTGTGGCAAGTTAATTGTAGTTTTCAACTTGTTCTAAAGTTTTACCGTTAATTGTCAGGCTTTCATGATTATTTTGGGTTTTGGATATCCTCGTAAATTTAGTTTTCTTGATGTTTATTGATAAACCATATTCTTCTCCATACTCAACTAACTTGTTCATTAGCTTTTGGAGGTCTTGGAGGTTGTCTGCTTTTATGACAGTATCGTCCACATATCTAATGTTGTTAATTGGTGTTCCATTGTACTTGATTCCTGCTGATTCTCCCTTAACAGCTCTTCTCATATTTTCTTCAGAGTATGCATTGAATAGTAGCGGTGACAAAACACACCCCTGTCGCACTCCTCTTTTAATTTCGAACTCTTCTGATGTGTGTTCATTAATGCGTATGTGTACCTGCTGTTTATAACATACATTTGGGTACACATCCAAGCATCTCTAGATTAGCAAGTTGAATGCAAAGAGAACTTCACAGGTACCTACGCCTCTACGGAATTCAAATTGGGTTTCTTCAATATTCATATAAAGTATTTGGTAAATGCGTTTATGGAAGATCTTTAAAAACATTTTAAGTGTATTACCCATCTGGCTTATGGTGCGGTGGTAGGTACATTCTCTACCATTTTTGTTTTTTGGGAGACAAATAAATGTTGAGGTCAACCCATCGAGCAAAAAGACAATAGAGGGAATATAAAGGTAGTGGGGGCAAATATATTGTTAGACAGGAAGTGCGATCTTTAGAGGCCACTTTAAACAAGGAAAGAGAGTCTCTCTCCTTGTTTGACATCAATTTAGTTGGGTTATGTTATTGTTTGTCCCAAATATCACATGAAATCTTATTTATATTGAAGTTTTTTAACAATTGTGTCGCATTTTAGACTCTTATCATTAGTAATTAATTAAAACTTGCTCGTCTAAGACACATTCTGAAAAATATTATATAGCTACTGTTGATAAGTATCGGAAAATTTAAATTTCGCGCATTCGCATTTCCGGATATGTCCGCCATCAGAGGCCACTTTTTTGGTCTCCTTTTCATAAGGATTAGATTCCCTCTTTTGTCTTATTGCTCGATGGTCAACCATTCATTGGGTATGTCACCCGATTTATAAATTTCATTAGCCCGTAACTGGTGATGCGGGTCATACGAGCCCCAACAGATTTTTAAAGTGACATACATCCTAGCTTATTTAGCGCGACTACTTAATCCCCTCAGTACCTTTCCCATCGAGCAATAAGACAAAAGAGCGAATCTAATCGTTATGAAAAGGAGACCAAAAAAGTGGCCTCTGATGGCGGACATATCCGGAAATGCAAAGGCGCTAAATTTAAATTTCATGACACTTGACAATAATCATACAGTGATGTAGGGGTTCTAATTTATCTATTTATTAATTTTATATTACATAATATTTTATATTATATATTTATCTATTTATTTATTAAAATTATTTATCAAAATACTTTTTTTAACACTAGAACACAATAAAGTTTTAATTAATTAATAACGATAATAGTCTAAAATGTTAAACAATTGTTAAAAAACTTCAATAGAAAATATAAATAAGCTTTCATGTGACAGTTTTGACAAACAATAACATCAACAATAACATAACCCAACTAAATTTGATTTCTTAAACAAGGAAAGAGATTCTCTTTCCTTGTTTAAAGAGGCCTCTCAAAATAGCACTTCCTGTCTATCAATATGTTTGCCCCCACTACCTTTACATTCCCTCTTTTGTCTTATTGCTCGATGACTTTTCCGTCAGTGTCAGTCAGTGTGTTGTCTGATATCGAGCGGGATAGTCGCAAATGGGTAAATGTTTACAAATTATATGGAAATAACTGCACCGTGGTAACATTGCGACCCCACCTCACCGGTTACGTTTTTTAATTAGTTTTATTTATTTACAGTTGAAAATATACCTGTCACGATATAATAAAATGGATTTCGATGATCCTAGGTTTGAACAATGAGCTCAAAGTATACTAAACGCGGATGAGAGTGATTTCAACGGGAAACGAAGACTTAGACAATGATCTCGACTATGTCAGCGAACACGAAACCGACTCAGAAATTGAATGGGAGCTGGGATCCGTGGAACCTCTATTGGATGTTGAAGATAATATCCCGCAAAATGCAGCACCTTCGGAGGTTAATTCGGACTCGATTCATATGAGCAGCAACAAACTCCAGCCCTTCGACAACGTACTATAACAAAAATCGATACAAGTGGACTACAGAAGCCTTCAAATGTAAGAACAAGAAGTTTCAACATTATTTCTTATCTTCCTGGGGTTATTGAGCCAGCCAAGTCTCTTGGGAAATTGTGTCTCCAGAAAAGTGCTTGGGAATGTATAATAATAAACCATATTTTAGAAGAGATTGTTCTTAGAACAAATGAAAAACTTGCCAGGGTTAGAACTAAATATACCGATAGTAATATAATGGATCTAAAAGATTTAGACATTATTAAACTGAGAGCGTTTATCGGTTTGTTATTTTACTCAGCCACATTTAAATCCAATACGGAAGACTTGAGTTCGATATTCGCCACTGACGGTACTGGTAGGTAGAGAAATTTTTAGATGCACCATTTCAGTAAAACAAATCTTAGTGACAGCGCTTAGGTTTGATAACGAAACTACGAGGGAATAACGTAAAAAAACCATTTCATAAATTTTCAATAAGTTTGTAGAAAACAGCAAAAAAGAAATTATTGCATAGGCAGTATGCTTGTATTGATAAAATGCTCATTGGTTTTCGGGGAAGATGTTTATTTTGCATGGACATACCTCAAAAACCCCGACAATATGGCTTAAAGACAACGGCACTAACTGACGCGCGAGCCCATTACTTTTTGGATGGGTATGTATATACAGATACTGAAAGTAATGGCCAAACATTGTCAGAAGAGGAAAGAAAATTTGTTGATAACTAAGTTGAGGAACCAAGGCCTAACTTACGTGGGTACTGTTAAAAAAAATAAAAGGGAGATACCTATTTCTTTTTTGCCAACTAAAACGAGGCTCACGGGATCATCTCTATTTGGATTTAGCGATATAGTTACATTAGTTTCATATGTATCTAAACCAAAAAAAAACGGTACTTTGATGTCTTCAATAACTACAGTAATGCAGTAAACGATGAAACAAACAAACCCGAAATTTGATCAAATAAAAGGCAAATATTAGGCACAGTTTAATTAATTTAATCTTGCCCAAGTACTTTCGCTCCCTAGAGCATCTTCAGGGGCATTTCGTCAAATGTGGCCTATCCGAAGAGAAAAAAATGTTATAAACATAAAATGGTACATCACACTACACTACACAAGGACAAACAAACACTTTACAATTTTTAAAAATAGGCGAAGCTACATTGTACATTGTACAGAAGCCGTAGACAGAAAGATTCTGTCTCCGGCTTCCGAAAATCTATTGTTTATTGCCATATAAAAGGTCTAGTAAGGGTTAATAAAAAACAACATCTAAAAAAACAAAATATATTTAAATCTTATTAAAACACAATTATTAAATATTTAACTCGTATAGATAATAGTATTTCTTCAATAATTATTTTTTATATCACAGATGAACCAATAGAAATGCCAGCTCACTATACAAATGTATTATGTCTAGTCTAAACTCACAATCCATATTACAAAAATACAAAATTCAAAACTGACAAAAAAAAGTTATATAGCTGTCTGAAAAATCTTCATTTAATGATATTCAGGCACACCATATAACGCAAACAAAGTGTTTTGCTTATATAGTGACAACTCCATAATGAGTTTTGGTTATTACACTTAAAAATACTCCTGTAGACGTCGACTGCATAAACTTTATTATATAATAGAGATTTCTACACATTTAAGTTAAAAATTTGAATCACAATATTGTTTATTGTTGTAAAACGATTAAGTTAAAAAATATAAAAAGTTAAAATATTTTTTTTTCTACAAAGAAATGCTGCATGGGTAAAAATAGGCACTTGATTTGATTTCCAATTTTATAAAATGCAAAAATTTAAACCTAAGCATTCCGTGTCAATGGCCATAGATGTCGAGACACGTTAATTTCAATAAAAAAAAAAAAAAAACCTAAGCATTGTCAGCCCCATTGTTTTATATTTTAGAAGTAGTAGTAGTTTGCTGACGAATGACGGTGCTATGATGAAGGGGTGATCACATGAGCGTTCCCTGGTGTTACAGGAACAGTAATAAAAAAGGAAATTGTTCCCGTCCCCGAACCGGTATATACAAAAAATTACGTTGAGGTGTGTTTCTATATTAGTTGCTAAATGTATGAAAAAGCCATTAAGTGGTGAAACGAATCTATTTCCTTATAAAACCGTTGCATGTCATTCATGTTTGAAGTTGACATTTTCGTACAAAGTTGCCGAATTGTTAGGAGGGAAGAAAATGTAAGGAATTTTGAAATGATGAAAGGTGACGTTATTAAGGCTGAATTTGTACACATTATATGAAGTAAAACAAAATTCAGCTCTACATTTTATAAACTGTTATAAAGTTGGTTGCCTAAGTTGTTGTACTTCCACGTGGATTTTTATTGGAGTTCCATAACTGCCACTACGTATGACGTTTGCAGATTTACGTTTAATATTTCGGTTCCTCTTCTTAACGTGCCCTATCAAGTCCCCTTGACGTTGGCGATTAACATGGCGAAAACTGTCTCTGTCTCGAGCTATTCTAAATAGTTGCTCAGCTTTCTTTATTCCTGTCCACTCCCTGATATTCTTCAACCAAGAGGCCTGCTTTCTACCAATTCATCTGCGTCCTTTGATTTTACCCATCATAATAAGCTGAAGAATATTATATCGGTCTCCCCTTACTACGTGTCCAAAATAGGCCATCTTTCTACATTTGATGTTATCAAGCAGCTCGCGAGCAGCATTTGCTCTCTCAAGGACTGCCACATTTGTCAGCATAGCCGTCCGTGAATTTTTAGTATTAGTCTGTGCAGCCACATTTCAAAGGCCTCCAGACGATTAATGGTAGATATTTTTAATGTCCATTCTTCGACACCGTATAAGAGGACTGACTAAATGTAGCATTTAACCATACGCTTTCGAAGTTGAAATTTCAAGTTATCATTACAGAAGAATGACCTCATTTTTAAAAATGTCGTGCGGGCTATCTCGATTCTACATTTTATCTCTTGATCTGGATCTAGTTGTTCAGTAATATGGCAACCAAGATATTAAAACTGGACACTCTTTGAATTATATGACCATCAACATATAATCGTGCATCTTGATGTGCTAAACGGCTAAACACCATGTGTTTTGTTTTTGCATAGTTTATGTTTAGGCCAAACTCTCTTCCCACTGTATCAATGGCAATATTTCGGTTAGGAAAGTAATTTCGTCTAACTCTTAATTTATGTATGGGTTTACCTTTGGTATTGGGTATGACAAAACTGAAGGCTTTCAAATGATTTCGAAAATAACCTTTTAATTTTGAAGTTAAGCTTCTTTAGAAACCTAGCAATTAGCTCCACATTCTTGTTAGCTTGCAAAATGGTGCTAGCAGTAAAAATATTTAAGTTTAAAGCTGCAGTAACACACTGTTAACTGTACTGTGATAACACAGCAATGTAATTGAGTGATATGCAATGAACTTTTTAATATCCTGGATAATATTTTATATACCGATATGTGACAAACCAAAACGAGCAACAATGGGTTTTAGGTTATGGGTATTTTCTTCATCTTAAAAAATATTACATATATTAACAAATTAAATTCATAAAAGCAGTAATGTATATAAATTAGAGAAAATATCACACAAAACAATAAAATAGTGGACTTAAGTTTACTTACAGAACCAAATAACATGTGTCAAATGTTAAAAATGTAGAAAATTAAGAAACGCTCACAAAAGTGAAAATAAACTTAACCTCAAAAATTTTGCACCGCCAAAAATTATGCTCATTTTGATAGTTGACTTTCTGGTGCACTGATTTCGTTAATGTTTTTGAATCTATACTGGCGTTGTATTTCTTTTTCCTCTATAGTAAAATGCTGAGGCGAGCGTCACGGAACTAACGTCATAAGATGGCGTCGTCACGGGTGGCGTCACAACATAGTGGTTTTTTATATCTATTTACTACTCTCGATCAATTTATTTCTAGTCATCATGTATTTAATCTAAGCAGGTTTACATTAAAACCCGCATGAAAAATAACAAAATACTTGGTATTGTTTCAATTAAAACACATGTTACAGAATAAAACCGTCTATTTTCTTTGTTTCTAAAGATATCAGTGGAATTAAAAAACAAAATGTTAACAAAACATTCGAAAACATTTTTTTAGTCTTACCCGGTATAAGCTCAAAAGAGCAGTTTGAGTAAACCTTTGCCCAACAGTGCAGATACCAAATTAAAAGTATAAAACAATACAAAAAAATTAGCGAATCCGTTCATGAGAAAATCAACTATCAAAAAGAGTATAATTTATGGTAGCGCAAAACTTTTGAGGTTGTTTAGATGTAAAGGAGAGAAGCTAACGTCACGATTCAGTACATCTAGAGAAATTTTATTTTGGTGAAGGCGCTGCTAGTAATTATTTATTTATTTATAATTTATTATTATGCCGCATATCCCTGTACGTTAAACCGTTTAGTTGTAATTTTTGGAGTACATCCTGTATATCTGTATTCATCCTCTGATCAGTCAAATAGATCTATCGATTAAGGTGGTATGTCACAATGTTAAAATTTATATACTTTTTAGGTACAGTTATCATCACTATTTCAAAACAAATCTTCAACTGATGATTATGTACATTAGCTGTAAACTTTCTATTTTAATGATTTCAAGTTAAAATTTCCAAAGAAAGCAGTAATTTTTTCATAACTGTACTTAAATGTACACTTAATGTAAACTTAAGTACAAATATGATGACAGAACAGGTTCAGCAAGTTCAGAGTCATCAAGTGTAAAGGTAAGCGCAAATTTAAATTACCTCCAATCGAGTTCAAAAATTATTCAGAGTTTGCAGTCTAGGTTTGGCAGAGAGGATCTCCAGATTGAAGTTAGATTAGAGAGCTTTAAGTTAATTTTGGGTCAAGTTTCTAGTAGTCCTTGTAATATTTGTGCTCTTTATGATATGATTGAAAGTCAACTTCGTAAACTTGAGACCTTAGACAAAACTGCTGACAAGTAATGCGGCGATATTGTATCCTATTTAGTCATGCTTGCCAGAAGATACACTTCATCTAATTTACTTCCATGATACCAACACAAAATATTTAGGGTGTAGGTGTGTTCTTTTTTAGAATCACTTTACCGAGAACACTAGCATTACAGCCACTAGACATATTTTATTATATACGCGTAGAAATAATATTTAAAAATTTCTATTAATGTTAACTTAATGAAATACACAATAATATGTTTCATTTAATTTGTATAAATGCATTATAAAGCGTTTTTATCAAGAACATTTGTTCGGAACACACTGTAACTGTAATCGAACAAAGCTAAAATTTTGGCATAAATTAGTAACACTTATTTGACAGTTGCGGTGTTGACACTATTTGTACTTCATTATTTTGAATTTTAAAGTGAATATCTCTTGTTTTATATTTTTAACTATTTAATAAAATCTGTTCTTTTTAGAACAAAATTAGTGTGTTTTATTTCAAAAATGTCACGTAAGAATTTAAATAGTCGTTGTAAAGAGATGGTAATACTTTTGCAATAATTATGTAATCTATTTGATTAAAAATGGAGTCAGGATTTTTTTATACTTCGGCAACTATGTCAACTTCGATCTCTGACGTAGATAATGACGTAAGTCGTTATCTAAATTAGATGAAGTATATATGATTTTTACAGAGTGAAAGTATTTAGCAACAAATTTGTTTTATTTAGCAACGGAAGGTTTTCGTTTAGGGCTAAAAATAAATATAAATTCAATAGCCTTGTTACCAAGAAAAACGTAAAATACAAAGAACTGATCAGCCCTTAGCGTCCGCTGCTGGTTAAGAAATTATGAGGTTTACAGGTGTATATTTTCATTAAAAGTATTGTTTTGTACTTGAAATTTAATTTTTTAATTTAAATAGGAAACAAGACTGATATGCACTATTTAAAATGTTTCTCTCTCTCTCTCTCTTCATTCCTGACCCCCAGGGGAGTGTAGTGGTCGACGTGATGTCGTGTATTGTCCGTCTCCATAGATCTCTGTCTCTGGTCATTTCTTTTAATTCATGCATAGGTCTTTGGCATATTCCTGTAATATCTATCCATCTTGTTGGGGATCTTCCTCGTGATCTTCGGCCTTCTACCTTTCCTTGTATTATGAGTCTGTGTAATGAGCCTGTGTTTGTGATTAATGATTCCAGATATAAGTATGAGCTCACAACCTCGAACCGGTCAATTGTGGTTATGTGTGGATGATTGTTGTGTAGTCTATCCACTATCATGATCTTTGTCTTTGATATGTTTAATTGCAGACCAAATATTTGACTTTCGTTTTCGATCAGTCGTATAAGTTCTATCAGCTCTGCTTGACTATTTGCAAGAAGGGCTGTGTCATCTGCGAAACGTAGGTTGTTTAGTTTATGACCTATTGAGATGCCCTTTTCCCATCCTTCAAATGCTCTTCGCATAATATACTCCCCATATATGTTGAATAATTGTGGAGATAGTATAACATCCTTGTCTGCTACCCCGTTCTGGATGAAATTCGTTCGAAAGTGTGTCAAGTACTTTAACTGATCCAGTAGTGTGTTCATATAGTTCGGTTGATGTTGTGGTACGCCTACTTCTTTTAGTATTCGCCATAAGTGTCTCCACTTGACCCTGTCGAACGCTTTACGGTAATCTATAAAACAGATGTATAGTGGGATGTTGAATTCCCTAGATTTCTCGATTATCTGTCTTATATTCAGCAGGTGTTCTCGAGTGCCTCTACCTTTGGTAAATCCAGTTTGCTCTTGTGGAATTTCTCTTTGAAGGAATGTTTTCAGTCTCTCATTGATTATATGTAGCATTATCTTGCTGGCATGGGATATAAGAGAGATAGTTCTATAATTGTCGCATTTATGGAAGCTGCCTTTTTTATGTATGGTCGTTATTGTAGATTTTGTCCAGTCTTCAGGCCATTGTTTGGAATGCCATATTTGGTTACAGAGTAGATGAAGTAACTTTACGCCGGTTTCTTCTGTGGCTTTAAACATTTCTGCTGTTATCATATCTGGACCTGGTGCTTTGTTATATTTTAGCTTGTTGATAGTTATTAGTTTTATAAACATTTAAAATGTTTATAAAACTAAAAAAAAACCGTAAAAATTAAAGCTGCAACAACTTCAAAGGTAAATGAACAACACAACACTATACAAAAATTAAAAAATTATATCGAATGATCCAATCCAAAAATTTGTGAAACTTCACATAATAGCTCATTTCAACTTAAATTGAAGAAGTCTGCCGATTGAGAGCGAACTGTACCGATTCTACCGATCGTACATTATATTATAAGTCCCAGTACTTGATCTCGTTGGCAACAATGTCGCTGTTCAAAGAATTAAATTTCGAAAAAATCAAAATATAATATGATGTACGTGCCATCTACTCAAAGAATTGGTAAACGTTAGTTTATTTAAATGCCACTCATTTTAACTGCGGTGTGAACATACTCCCTGGAGTCGCTATTCATCTGTTCTTCGCAGCAATCGAAGGCAAGGTCACGCGTCATCAAAATAAATAAAATTGAATAATTAATAACAGCGCCTTCACCAAAAGTAAAATTTCCCAGATCTACTGAAATTGTGAGGTCAGCTCCTATCCATTAAATGAAGCTGCGCTACAGGACCTGTTGTATATCTACTCGAAAATTGTATAGATTTGACGTTTTATCTAGCGGGGCAAATATAATGTTTGTAAACTACTGTATTATTACCAAAAACTCAATACATAACCTTATATGAACTGGCAACTCTATGATCCAATAATCTGCGCTAATTCTAAAATGACCTACCAATATATTTCAAGCGACTGTTCACTCAAATCCTACCACATTAGTCAACCACTTTTTATATTTGGCCAGCTGGAAAACACTACCGTTATGAGAAGCAAAAGTCTTCTCGCTGTTTAAAAGGATTTCGTACAGATTGGATCGTTCTGTTTTGCTCATTGTAACACTAAACATATTTGGCAATCTATTAGGTTCGACATCAGTCTGGATATTGGCTGCAGTATCCAAATCGGTAATGTTCTTTCCATCGACAATGTTAAACTCTTTGTCCTGATTTATTTTTATTTTAAATTCAACTCCGAGGTAATCACATTGCACCTTAAGGAGATGATGTACAATAAATCTCCTATGGGTAAAGAGGGCTTCGTGTTCCGGGTATGTTTTATTTAATCTACCAACAAAATGAAGATCGTGGAGAAGTATACAGATAAGATTCACATAAGATGAGGTTTTTTCCACCAAATGGGGTTTATAAGGGTTTCCCATTAGATAAGTAAGGAGACTACCATATTCACATTCACCTACTGTGTTTGCATGATTTTGTATGACATACTGAAAAAAGGAGTCCATTACTTTGAGGTTCTTATGTTTTTTTACTAATTTTATAAGGTATTGGCGATAATGGTATCCTGCGTGTTCAGACACATGGGTGTTGATCCAGTTCTCGCTGTATAGTAATTCGGAGTAAATTATTCTACCGAAATTGAAGTAGTTTGAAGCAATGTTTTCCATACACCTGCATAATACAAAAACGTGATTAGAACTGCTTAAGTTTAAAAATGGGTCAAAACGATTTTTCTACATACATTTAGGCCCCAAGTGCCTGTATCTGTGGATAATGCATGACATGTAACCATGGGTAATAAACAATGGATGCTTTAACACAGAAATACTGTACATACAGTCTTTTATAGTAGAATATACATATATTATGTTAAAAAGCATTACCGTGTGGTACACATACAAAATTCTGAAAACTTTACAAAAAAATATTCTTTCAAGCTGGTACAATGTAGCAACAGAAAAGCGAATATTAGACAATCATAGCAGAAATGAAGAACAATTATGTAAGAGAGGCTGCACCATAATCAGTAAAGTAAGTTGAGAATGATGCTGATTACTTACCATATTCTATGATTCCAACTGTGGTAGTTATTGGGGGCTTTTTCAGAAGCAACATCAATTGTAGTAAATTCATTTTGTAAAAACGATATAGCTTCTTCTTTACTATATGTTGTTAGTACATTTTTTATCAATCTTTTCAACAACCATCTTCTATATGCAAATGACTCGTTTGATTTTGGTTTGTTGCTCAAAACAATTTTACTGAAATAAATCATACAATGACATTATCCACTTTATTCAATTTTTATTAGATGATAATCAAAAATAGCCCAAAACTATAATTCCGACTAAGTCCCCTTGATATTGGTGATTAACACAGTAAGACTCCTCAGTCTTGAGCTATTCTTAACAATTGTTCAACTCTTTATAACCAGATCTACTCTCTGACATTCTTCAGACTATATATCTTGTACGGTTTGGTTTCTCAAGAAAAGCTTTTAATTTATTAAAATCTTATTTGTCAGATAGAAAGAATACAGTAAAAGTAGGTAATTGCTTTTCTCACCAATATGTGTCATCCTCAGGAGTCCCACAGGGGAGCAAACTAGGACCATTGCTCTTTATTTTATTTATTAATGATTTGCCAGACTGTATTAAATCTTGTAACAGCTTAATCTTTGTTACATATTTTTAATAACTTAATAAATACATCATTGATGTGACACTTACTAAGCTTAAGAAATCTCTGTTGAAATATTTTACCAAAAAAAAAAGATCCAAAGAAGCAAGTAGTAATTAAGATTTAATGTATTAAAAACCTTACCAAAAGTACAACTCATCTTTCTCATCCAGAACTTCTTGTTCTACTAATTCTCTCTTCATGTTCCAAAATGTACCAATATCTGGATTTATAAGGAGAGCTCCTATTAAATATTTATTCAGCTCCTCCATTTCCTCATAAAGGACCTTTCGTTTTGATAATAAATATCTTTGTTTAAATAATACTGAACAGGCATGCTGGAATAAGTGTTTTATGCACCATGATTCTAATCCTATATTGTTGTATCTATAGTGAAGAGGAGATGTATTTGTTGAATTTTCTTCAGTAGGAATTATTGTAAACTCTTGTCTAAAAAATAATAAGGTTTCAAGTAAATAAAACATAGAAATTACTGTTTTCTTCTATTTATTCACATGGAAATAATGCTACAAGTGTGATTGGTTGATAAACTATATAAAGGAAATCCAGGAAACATAAAGAATACCTCATCTTTGCTAGATAAATGTGCTTGCATGCAGATAATTAGATAGATCTTTATTTTCACTAAATATAATAAGCTTTATGGCCACTCGTAACTCGTAAGGTTGGGTTTAAGGAGTTGAATATATTCAAAAGGTGCTGTTACTTTCTTGTACATACTGCATTCCTTTATAGTAATAGAATATACTATCATAATGCTATAATTTAGAAATTGTGTGGGTGTGTCATAACATCTTGAAAAAGAGAGTAGGTAATATTGTAGTAAAAACTAGTTACAGCTTGGCATTAAGACAAGGATTACAGTGATATTCTGAGAACCTGAGAAGATCTAATTTAACATTCTGCAAACTGTTATTTCCTGAACATAGGAGTATTGTAAATTCTAATTTTGTGGAGATACCATGACCATTATTTAAAAATAGTTAAATTTTAACTGGTTATTAAAGGGAGACTCCGATAATACGTGTCGCAGATCATTAATAAATTTGGAAACAAATATTTTTTAAGTAGTAGCCACTTTAACATCAAACTTCTGAAGAGCTAGGTTAGAAGTAAAAATATATACTTACAGGTGCTTATTATTTTTAAAAATGGATTCAATCATAAATAAAATTCGATTAGACATAGCACCACTTTCCGTCATGTTGAAGGAAAAAAGTCGACACGTTTTAGAAATAAATTAAAATTAATATTTCATTTTACCCATATTTACTTTCCAAAACATTTAATGTCATAATGCAAATCACAGAATAGCAATCAATTGGAGGTTAAAACTCACAGAACACGAATTAAATTAGGTAAAAATAAAAGGATTACAAAAAAATTTCAATGAATTTTTATGATAAATGTAAAGACGTTTTTTCTTTTAACATCAGGTATTTGAACCAATTGACCAATTTATATTAATTAGGCAAATATTGAAATTTAGAGTGGTGAAATGAAAAAACTCAAAAGAAAATTCTTAAGTGTCATTGGTCCGAAAACAAGTAACAGGTATTAGTTACTATGTACACCAATGAAACATAATCTTGACAATACTTGTGAAACTGACTTACAATATTATTTTTATTAACTGTCAAACCTGGAGTTGAAATTAATCTACGTCATTTGTTAATGAAATTGATACACAAACAAACCTTTATGCCACAAATACTATAAGTAGCTAATTTAAATTGTTTATATGGGCATAAGTAGTGAAATATACATAATACTGTAGCTTTTGTACTAGTCATGTGAATGTAAATAAGCCTCTATTAACTTTAGAACATGAATGTACAAATTGTTATAACTTTTAACCACATGTAGAGAAATCTAAAATTAGGTTTTCATTTTCGTTGACATATATTGATGAAGAACTGGTCAAAAAGACATGTGTACGATAGAGGATATGCGGGATGTTTAAGTAAAACATGTCCTTAACCATTCTGTTGGAACTTGGGCACAGTGCCTCTTTGAAACAGAAAAAAGATTCTGCAGGATTCACTCATGATTGGGAAGTTTTTGTTAGGGGACAGAACGAAGCTAAGATCCAATATTATGTAGAAAAAGTGGTCTTCAATCTGCATGAAAGCTTTCCCAAACCAAAGCGAGGTACAAATGTTTTTCAGAAATAATGTAGGTATTTTAGAACAGCAGTTACTGGATCTTTTTCTTTGCTTTACAATAATATGTACTAAAAAAAAACTCAAATCGATATGAAATAAATATTAGCTTATAAATTTTTACAGAATATATATTTCAACAATCTTTCAAATGTGGATGCTAGAATTTATATTTTTGTCATCTTTCAGATTCAATTTTCATGAAAATGGTAAAAAATTCTTCTTGTCCAATTTTAATATGTGCATCACAGTTTTTCTAAATTTGACATATGTGTCTTGACTAAACCCACTTGACTACTTACATAAAGTTAGTATGCTAGCAATCAGATTGATACTCAATAATCTGTTTCTTAATATTCATCATCATCAGTAGCTCTACAACCCTTCCTGGGTCCTGGCTTGTTGTAGGATTTTCCACCATTCTGTTCTGTTCTTTGCTTTGTTTTCCACTTGTTCCATGTATCTAAGTTTGGGTCTTCTCTTTGACCTTCTCCTTACTAGTGATTGCCTCATTATAATGGCGTTTCAATCTCCAACATCTGTTCAATATGGCCCATCCAGCGCAGACATTTGATCTTTATGGATGTTACGATCTCGGGTTCATTCTTTGCTGTGTATAGTTCAAAGTTATATCTTCTGTGCCGTATGTCATTTTCCTTTACCTCCTTATATATGTGTCTAAGGATTTTTCGTTCAAATGTACCTAATAGGTTCTCATCGCTTTTCGACAGTGTCCACATCTCTGATCCATATACAAGGAGTAAGGACCGGTTTTATCAGGGTCTTGTATATTTTGCATTTGGTTTTTCTTGTGATGTTGTTAGGTCTTAGATGTTTAATTAGTCTATTATATGTTTTATTAGCGATATGTATTCTTCTCTTAACTTCTTCACTGTTATTGTTATCTGCGGTAACTAGTGAACCTAGATATGTAAAACTTTTCACGCTTTCGATGTTATTGTCTCGTATTGTCAGATTCTGTAGCTTTCTTTGGCCTGTCGATTTACTGGCCTTCATGTATTTGGTTTTTATTTCATTAATGTTTAGGCCACTGTTTTGTGCCACTTTTTATATCGCTTTAAATGCTCTATCATCTCTCTTTCACTTCTAGCTATGATATCAACATCATCTGCAAATGCCAATATTTGTACACTTCTTGTTATTATTATTCCTCTGGTGTTGACTTTTAACTCCCTAATTATTTTCTCTAATGTGATGTTGAATGGGGCATCTCCCTGAGGTAGGCCTGTTCTATCCAGGGATTGTATCTGTTAGTTCGTTTTTAATTTGAATTTTGCTTTGTTTCTTAATATTAAAATTGAGATATATGATCTTGATGTTTTGATTAAGAATCAATTATTAACACATTTTTTATAAAAAAAATTTCGAGATTTTAGATTATATCAGGTAACTAAAGGACTATGTGCCTTCCATTTTTCAATTCAATATCCATCAAAGTATTCCAGTATTGATTTCTTTTAATAGAAGTGTAAATTTTCCAAAAATAAAAAGAAGGTGGGCTTAAAAAATATGCTTTAGCCAGAATATATTCTCCAACAGAAAGGTTGTCCGTATTTGTATCTCACATTCGCCAAAAATATCTACATCATCTGAACTTTGGCCACTTTCTTCCCAGACTTCTTCTTCAGAGCTTTCCATATTTTGTAAAGGCTTACATCTGCACATGCACCTTCCCAGTTAAAACTTCTGTTAAACACTTTCTGAATTAACTTGTTAGTCTGCGTTAACTTGTTAGTTGCATTTTTTTCTTCAAGACCTTTCAGTACATTCTTAGGAGAAATGTGCAGTTTCTTCAATTGATGAACAGGAATAGTGTGTTTAGAATTTTTTTTTCGAAGTGAACATTTTTCACTTTAAACGGACATAATCCGCAAGCACAAAAACCATTCATAATCGTTTCTTGGTTAATATGAGATAACGCTTTCTCAAAATTTTGTTTTTGAACTCTGTTGTTTGAATTTTCAATCTACCAAGTTTGCACCTCATTCTTGTAGGCAAGCTTTAGAGGTCTAAAAACTGCAACATCTAGTGGTTGGGGAAGATGTGTAGAATTTGGGTATAAAGCCACTAATTATATACCATTACTAGCACAGAAATTAGACAGATGTAAAGTTAAATGAGATGAATGGCCATCTAAGAAAAGAACGACTGGTTTTTTAATGTTTTGTTTTCAAGAGCTAGGTTAAATATGTTACTATGTTATTCTGATATAAGAAAACACTACTATAGAAGGAGCTATTTTTCCTGCTGCATTCATGGTGACCAATACTGTGAGGTTTTCTTTCTCATTGCCTTTAGATATATAAACACTTTTCTTCTTCTAACCAAAACTTTATCGGATTTTGGAGATAGATAAAAGGCACTCTCATCCGTATTGAATACTCTAGTTGAGTCGCTTGTAATGTGAAACAAGTTTTTACAAATCAAATAATCTTATATTTCACTGAATATGTTTCTAAGCTGACCTTCGGTAACCAATTTCCTACAAGGCATTAATGTTTGGCAAACTCTCTGAGAAATTTCCTTGTGTCTCCTTAGAAATAATTGGTACCATTTGTCACTAGGGTTGGTCATCATTTTTAAAGGTTTTTAACTTTTTCGATTATTTCATAATTTTTTGTACTGAATCAAGCAACTGCATCTTTATGACAGGAAAGTGTCTTTTAGATAGTGTTAATGAACTGAACTAAAATTGACTCCACTTCTGAAGTAAGTATAGTTGCAGGCCCTGGAGAGCAAACTAATGGCGACTTCACTTCTCTTTTATGAATTAGCATACTTCTGGGTACTCCATATTTTTTAGCGGCTGTTGCTGTAGGAACCCCTTGCTTTACTTGTTTCAAGGCTTGTGCCATATTTTCAGGGGCATAAACCTTTCTCGGCCCCATTTCTGAAAAAATACAAAATTCAGACTTACATCCAATTATTGTCACAATGTTTCCAATTATTCACACCCAGTGTCAAGAATTGGTTGCATTTAGTTTTAAGAAATAAATCATATACTGTCAACATCACCGTAAAGTAAGTAATCATAATACATACAAACTTCCTAAAGACCTATCATTGACCTATTGCCAATAATTGGTCAAATACAACTTCCTTAAAACAATTATTGACATCTCAATTTTCAATCTCGCCTTTGGTGTTAGGTTATGTTTACTTACTGTTTATTGTTATACAGATCTTTCTGAATAAAGATTTAATTTTATAACTTTACGTCAAAAAGTAAAGGGTTGATATTGAGCAAGTTGTGGTGTTAAATGTGGTCTTCTATTCTTTCCTGTCTTTTTTAGGAATAGAATTTGCCGTGTTACTCACCTTTAAAAGCCGGGTTGCCAAGAGCGTATCATCCGAATCGTTGTCTGATATGTCACTGATTCAGTGTGATCGTCACTCATTTCTTCCTCACTTTCAATAATTATTTCATTCTCATCCAGATTTCTAGGTTCATCCCCATCATCATTACTGTCAGGAAAAAGAGAAAGATCTAAATCAGAGTTATCTAAATTCACATTATCTGCGATTTCCTGAAGTTAAGTTGCAGTCAGCGGCCCTAAAAATGAAAAAATATTTTTAAATACACCACCGTTTAGGATCCAAGGTATCATCAATGATACCTTGTGGTTAGGGCCAAAGAACTATTGTACCTATCATCAATTTATCACAATTTTAATTTAGTACCTTTTTTTAACACTAAAATGCACTGATCATACACAGAAACATACTAAATATTATGTACCTACTTATTTTTATTATTGATGATTTTTTTAGCGTCTGCCATGACATATTTATGTACTGACTCACAACAAGTCTGACTAACTCATTTCATTCAATCGATATGTAAACCACGGCGCAATTTTTTACGCATAGTAGATGCTTAACACGGGCGATACTTACGGCAGAATAACTGCGTTTGCCGTCGAATGCGAAAAATAATTTGTTGAACAGTAGCATCATATATGATACCTGGGGTCTGGGAGGTTATGGAGCAGTAGAATAACATGCACCAGAAGTATATTCAAATGCTAATTGTTAACAGTTCCGTCATTATTGTCACAATTAAAAAAAAACTGTAAAGAAACACAATGATTTATTCAATAATTCATAACTTTGAAGAAAATCAAGATATCAAAATTAAGAAAAAATGGACAGCGAATGCACCAATCTTTCATACAAAGTAGATTTGAGTGACGTCCAACAGTTGTATTTCACCACGGGGTCACATAAGCCTATATGTTTTTCCTTTTATAATGTGTATAAATCGGGCAAAGCGGACATTTTTTTTATAGCATTTGAGTACAAAAAGTATTTTTTTTTAATTTTGATCTTGCATTATCTAATTCTTATTTTAAATCTTAGTTTAAATAGTAACATAGACAGTGAATCTCCTTCCCTTCATTTACTTCAACTTCGTCCTGAGTAAAATCCTTTCAATGGATATTTTTGATGAATGCATCATTAACTACTATTAAATCTTATGTGTTACCGCAGAGTATCCTGCTATTTACATAATACTAGTACATTAAATATTGTGTAAGATATATTTTATCAAAATAGTTATGGTTTTATAAGTATAAAACTGTAGAGAACTGTACATTTTTAGTACAATATAAAAAGTATTAGCAAAGAGAAAGATTATATTTCAGGGGTAAGGTAAAATTGTTGGTAACAATAGTTTAATTGCCTAATGGTCCATATTAAATCTTTTTACATATTTAACAGGTATTAAATTTCGAAAGTCAACACTTGTTTCCAACTTTTATGAATTTCATAGAATATTTACTGAATATGATAATTCAAAAAGCTTTAATAGAGACCAATACATTTAATGCTTTGGTGGTATGTTTTTAAAATAACCTTTTGAGTTATATGTATTTCTGAAATGTCTACATTATTAAAATTATTTTATTTAAAATCTTTAGAATAAATAATACTAACCTGTATGTATTTTTGTGTAATTTTATGATTTATCAAGTTATTTTGTACCCTTTTTTTTAATTATTGGATTCAGAATTTATTTATGTCGTTTTGCTTAACCACCAGAATTTGATTTTGTACTGCAAACAGTACAAAAAATAATTTTGTCACAATTACATAGGGAAAAATAGTTTTAACTACATTTTTTTTAAACTTAACTAAAATTTAAACTAAAATGTTCATAATTTTGATAATCCTAACTCCAAAATTAAAATACTGATATCTTCGAATTAATTCTATATACAAATTATTATATATAGGTTGGTATCTTTTAGTTGGCAATGATTAGAGGGTCATTAGTCTAAAATGAGTATTTTAATTTAAGCTCTTGCTGGAAATTCCAATTCTCCCAAGCATATTCATTCTTCATAGCTGCCCATGATTGTCTAAAATTCGCTTTTCTGTGCCTTGTAATACCGACTTGTTACCTTATGTCATAGTCTCATGCATCTTGGATATCACAGTGTAATTCTAGTGTCAGTAGTATAATAGACCACCCATTGTCAGTTCTTCTTCCGCGCTGCTGCAGATGAGATTAAGATTGCCATGATGATCGCCAACATTCGTAACTGATAGGCACATCCAGAAGAAGTGTAACCCATTTCTTCTATAAACTTTGTATGCAATCGTTAAACTATCGGAAGCATTTTTGCAGAAAAATTTGTGTGGTAATCTAAGTAATATTTCTGAAGTGTTATATGCAAAACCTGGTTAAATGATAAGATAAATGAAATAGAAAAAGAAAACACAAACAGAAACACAAAAGCATTTTATAAGAAAATTAGCGAGCAGAACAAAACCTTTAAAGGAAAGATAAAAGGTATGAAGGATAGAAATGAAAAAGGATCAGAAAATGACAAAGAGTTTAAAGAAATCTGGACTGATTATTTTAAAGAATTATTAACAGTACAATAGGACCAAGACTTAAATGAAAACGTGGAAAAAGAGACCACGATGATAAAAATCCTGCTAGAAAAACCAACGAAAGATGAAGTTGAGGAAATTATAAACAGTAGTCGCAACGGTAAAGCACCAAGTATAGACGGTATAAACATGAAACTTATAAAATATGGTGGACATGAACTCAGAGAAAAAATATACCAATTAATAGTCATATGGGACGAAGAAAAGATGCCAGAAGAATGGTACAAAGAACAAATTATCACAGTCCATAAAAAGGGAGACCAACAAATGTGTAATAATTATAGAGGACTGACATTATTAAACACAGCGTATAAAATCATGTCAACCTGAATACAACGAAGACTGGCCGAAGCGACTACAAATATCATGAGACAGTATCAGTGCGAATTTATTAGGGGAAAGTCAACAACAGATGCCATACATACGGTAAAGCAAATTATGGAGAATGCTTATGGATATAAAATAGAAATTGAACTGCTTTTTATAGACTTCCATGAAGCATTTTATTCAATAAACAGCGCGAAATTATTTACAGCTATGAGAGAAATGAGAATACACAACAAATTAAGACGATTAATAAAAATGACAATGAGCAAAACCGTAGTAACTGTAAAAAACACAAGAAGGAGACACAGAAGAATTTGTTATAAATAAAGGTGTACGTCAAGGAGATTCATTATCTGCAACTCTCTTTAATCTTGCCCTGGAATATATAGTCAGAAAAATCAACAAAGGTACACTTAGAACGAGAGAGGGACAAATAATAGCATATGCCGACGATATTGTGATAATAACAAAGAACAGAAAAAAAAACGGAATATATGTTAAAAGAATTGGTAGCAGAAGGGAAAGTAATGGGCTTAGTAATAAATCAAGAAAAAACAAACATAATGAGATTTGATAAAAATATGAAAACAAAAAGATAAGACTGGGAGAATATATATTGAAGAAGTAGAAAAGTTTAAGTATTTGGAATATTATAACAAACAATGGAGAAGGGAAACAGAAATTAAAGAAAAGATAATTACAGCAAATAAGACATACTATGCAAATAAAAAACTTCTAAAAAATAAATTAGTGAGCAAGAAATCGAAAATGAAGATATATAAAACAATAATTCGACCGACTATGATGTATGCTGCCGAAACCCTTAGCATGACAAAAAAAAACAAGAGGAAGACCGTAGAATACTAGAAAGGAAAATACTAAGAGCAATATTAGGACCAATAAAAATTAATGAAAACCAATATAGACAAAGAACGAATCATGAACTACTAAACGAAATTAAAGAGGATATAGTTTGTAAAATAAAACAGCAAAGGGCAAAATGGCTAGGACATATATGGAGATCTGGACCATCTACGACAATATTTTCAATATTGGAATGGACACTAGCTGGTAAAAGAAGACGTGGAAGACTAAGATCTACATGGCTACAAGAAGTAACAAATGATCTCAACAGAGCGGGCGTACGAGAATGGAGAGAAAAAACCAGAGATAGGAAACATTGGAGAAAAATAACAGGAAAAATTAAATAAAGAAAATGAGGACTGAGACTAACATAGATCTAGAGAGCTTAAGCGGCGTAAGCCCGTATGGGTTGTTTAGCCACTATATTATATGCAAAAAGAGCTAATAAACGTTTTTGTGTAAAATTATCCCAGCTCATCATCTATCATACTTTTTTCGAAAATCACCTACTAATAATTTAATACTTAATAGAAATTTTGCAGTATTATAAGTCGTTTTATATTTTATGCACTTATTTTGTTTTGCGCGATAACAACATGCATACTTTTGTATTTAATTTATAGGAAAACACGACCTTAAACCTTACTTGACAGTGTTTGACCCTACCATAACTACATTTAACGGTAACTGAAGGTAAAATACTCGTTTTAAGGTTACCTAACATGATTATTGTTGTTTGAATATTTATGCCAGTAAATTCGTTACATTTTTCTTATCTTGTTATATAGTTTATGTAAAACTAAAAATTAATTTCGTACAATCAGAATTAATGTTGGCTAGAAAATATATTATGAAAAAACACTTTAGTCGTAAAGATAAAATCCATGTTAATGCACATTTTTTTTCTTACATCGTTCGAGCATATCTAGACTATTGTTTAAATTCTCAAAAAGGGTAAGCAAATGGTTTATTTTTTTTTATTTTTACAAATTATTTACTAAAGAATCGACTAAATCTTGAACTACCACATTTGTGTCAGAAAATCTACGGTCTTGTAGTGATTTTATAGCATAGTAAGCTGTAAGCTTATAAATTATGATCAGGGTGAATTATTTCTAATATTTTGCCGATCTTACCCATTACCGCGTGGTTTTCTAGAAAAAACATCACATAATTATAGTCTACAATGCAGCGTACGACTCTGTGAATAGAAGAGAAATGTTCAAAACAATAAAAGAGCTAGCAATACCAAATCGGTTGGTAAATTTAACAAAACTAACTCATGAAAAAGTTGAATGTAGAGTACGATTTCAGGGGCAACTGTCTGAACCCTTTAAAACAAACAACGGGCTGCGCCAGGGAAACCCTCTCTTCTGTATCCTGTTTAATCTGGCACTGGAAAAAGTAATATGTATGTCACAAATCATAATCACTGGTCCAATATATAATAAATCAGTGCAAATCCTGGCCTATGCAGATGATATCAATATTGTTGGGAAAACGGAATACGCTGTACGAAGGCGTATGTAGCATTACAAAAATCAGCTACAAAAATGGGTTTAATAATAAACACCAACAAAGTGTATGTAAATAAGCACGCAATCATAAATCCTACGACCACTTGTTATAGAAAACGACGTCATCGAAACAATGAATGAATTTGTATACATGGGAGCGCTCTTTAACACTGATGAAGACTTTAACACTGATAACATTGATGAAGACGTGAGAAATATGTGCTTGCCGGAGAGAAATTCGTGAGGAGGCTAGTTCTCACTCAGAGTTGTAAAGCCAGAATGATGATAATGAAAACAGTCAAAAACTGTACACTTATCACCTTGGTTATCTTCAAGGAAATTACTGTTCCAAGCCAAGTCTACCTAAAAAACAAACACCAATAATTTTATGTTTTTTTTATAAATTTGCTTATTAAAAGATGACATAAAATACGTCTTCATTAACACTCTATTTATTTTGTTAATCATAGCTTCCTTTGTTTGTCATAGTATGGCGCCATCTATTAGTGATATTGCGATTTAAAATGACAGAAATACCGTTTTTAAGCCTTTCTGTACAATTTGTTGAAAATTATCTGTTACACAAACCTTGTCCTGATAATAACAAACTCAACAAAAAAAGAATTATGTAATTTTGAGCAGTCTCTAAAGTGATGCTTATACAAACATTTCGGCGATTCATTTTTATTAATATAATATATTCATGAAATCAGTAGGTAACGAAGGAAAATACTACTACTACCACTACAGTTCGGTTTATAAAGTTCTTCACCATTTTCCGACTTCGAATCGCAACTTCATCCGGTTTCTTTCTCTTACCTCGTTATCTATTCCTTTTCTTCCTTCTCTATAACTTGTTATTGGCCTACCTCGTTTTCTTTTGCCTTCTGGTTACCATTTTAGTATTTTGGTATTCGTTGTTCATCCGTTCTTTGTATATGTCCGAACCAGATAATTTGTTTTGTTGATAACAACATTAATTCTGTCATAGAATGGTACACACATCAAAGTGACTATTGTATTTTGGTTTATAATTAGCTGATATATATGTCATGACCATCTTGGACGAGAGTATGGTTGTAGGATATAGTATTAATGGATAAAGGAGACTATTAGAGAGCTTTAAAGTGGAAAAAACTATGTTTAATGTCAAAATAACTATTTTTTACTAAGAAATAGTTATTTGAACTTTTAGTAAGTATATTGAGAAAAGTTTAATAACAGAGTTTAGAGATATACGTGTAAAACATTTACTGATCAAAAACAGTTTTGAATTTGCACGTTTACACACCGACACTATGTGATCAGACCAAATTAAGTCAGTATTAATTATTACTTCGAAATAGTTGTGGGAGGTTACCAAGTTTAAGGATGTCCATTAATAAAGTTCTGGCAGTGATGGGTTATTTTTGCTGATATGTAAAACAACGCATTTTTCAATGTTAAGCTGAAGTAACCATTCTGAGGACCATTTGAATATTGCATCAAGATCGTGTTGAAGAACATGTTGGTTAATAGTTGGATTCACGTATAATTTCGTGTCATCAGCGTATATCGAAACCTTACTGGATACAATGAGCGGAAGATCACTAGTGTAGACATAAAAAAGTAGCGGTCCAAGTACTGATCCTTGTGGGACTCCACTCTTGACTGTCTTAAGTGGTCTTCCCAACACAAACCTTGAAGTATCGGTCGGATAAAAAATCTTGAATCCAAATGTTTAATTTTCCGCGGATACCATAGTGGTCAAATTTTGCTAGTAATCGACGTTTTGGAACACGGTCGAAAGCTTTGGAGAAGTCTAAGTAGATTATTATTACATCGACAAGATTCCGATTGTTTAAAGATATTGACCAATCATTTACACAATGAAGTAAGTTTGTGATCGTTGAAAGACGTTTGATAAAGCCATGCTGTTGGTGAGGAATGACATTTTCTTGATAAAGAAACTCAGACATAGCTTCCGAAATTATCGATTCAATGACCTTGCCGACAATAGGAACAAGGCTGATTGGACGACAATTATTGCAATCAAGTTTATTTCTTTCTTGAATATAGGAGTAACCCAAGCCAATTCTCAGGGAAGACAACCTTGATGAAGAGAAGCATTCATTATAAAAGATATAGAGATGGCAGATCACAGATTTTGTTTCAGGAAAGATCCAAAAATAATGTGAAAAAAATTAGTACAAATTAAAATTAGTACAAATATTTTTGCAAGTAGCTGTTTTATGGGGGGGACTATTTTCACATTTTGTTGGTGCATGTAATCGAAAGACACACTTCATATATGCAGATAAAATTTCAAGCAATCGCCACCATGAGCAGGTCAGTCGATTTTGCTTGACACTTTGTTAACCCTCGGAGCGAATCCTTCTTCGTTAAGTGATTCATTCCTACTTGTAGAAACTTCTAATGCTGTTTATCTTCAATACTTGTAGTCCTCTTTTGTATTATCAATACAGTATATTCATCAGATAGTGTATAATCAGCATATATCTCAGTGTAGTTTGGTCGATAATTTTATTCCTATGGCTATACATTTTTATAATAACCTTCATATCTTCAAAAACGGAAAGTCGTAATATTGGAACTAAAGTAAATTATAAATGGATCGAATTTATATCTAAGGTTTATTACAAGTTAATCTGGCATGAGTTACACTCTTATTAACAAATTAGATGCAAGGTTTCTGTTAATTTATAGGCGATAAACATAAAAGGTGATCAAATATAACTGATATAAAACTTACCATACCGAGAAAGCGAAATCCGTTATGATAAAAATTTCATATTAGTCTAGATGTGACTTTTTTGACATGCATTAAAGAATTAGGGAACTAACAGGAATGAGAATAACACTTCAAACTAGGGCAACTAAGAAATTAAAGTGATGCACTTACAGCTGTTTGAAGGCAAAGAGAGAACACGAAAAAATCGAATATGAAATGAAACAAGCTAAAAGTGGTAAATCTCCCGGGCCTATTGAAGTTTTCAAAATTGTGCATATTGAATCTATTGACCTTCTTTTGGATATATTCAATACCATATATAGAACAGGTAAAGAATGGTGCCAATCGACATTTATACTTCTTCTTCTTCTACTTTTTGTAGATCTTTCGATCTGTTTAATTCTGAAGCTGCCTCTGGTTAATTTCTTGGGAGGTAGATTGCCAACTATCCCTCCATCTTTTAGGTGGTCTTCCGGGGGGTCTTGAACCGGGCGGATTGTTTTCTAAGGCAATTTTTGGGAGTCTATTCTCATTTATACTGCTTCCCAAAAAAGCCAATGCAAAGGAGTGCAATGCATGCCGCGCCATAATCGTAATGAGTCATGTCTTGAAATTATTTTTAAAAGTAATTCACAATAGAATACATAAGAAACTATAGTAGAAGCCACAGTTAGTGCTGGTGCCATACTAACCACATAGCCTAACTATGTGGTTTCCCAAAATACCTACCCAAACATTTTTAAAATTAAGTATGTGTTTCACAAAAGACGTGAGGATTTGTGTCACTCCAATACCTCACATTGTGCGTGTTAACATTTCCATTGAGAGAAAAAGTACTTTCGTCACTAAAACAAATTGTTTTTATGTAATCGGGCTGTTGGTTAATTTTATTTTACATATTTTCACAGAATTCTAGTCTTCGGTAGGGGTCATTATCTGAAAGTTGGTGCACAATTTTTAATTTGTATGGATGAAATTTCTTTTCAGCCAACACTCAGTGTACTGTCTTTTGCCTCTGCTTATTTGTCAAAAAAGTTGACGTTTGGCGTAAAAACAATTAGATAATTGAAAAACGTCAACTTTTTGACAAGTAACCAAAGATGAACGTTAGAATATTTATTAATTAAATGCGAAACTACAATTTTAGTATTTATTTAATTTATTCATTAAAATGAGCTCAAACTCGAATAAAATTAGTGTGGTTGAATAGGTATTTTCAATACCTTTCAAACGAGGTATCACTTGCTATAAGGTTCTATCAAAGAATATAGACGCTTATCTATATTCTTTGGTTCTATTTAAAATTATCTGTCACAGTGGCGCTGTAACGTCATCTGTCGCTAATACGTCATTTGTTTTGACTAGTTAAGAAACCTACGTCTTTTTATTACCTCCATCCAATTTCACTATTATAAGTATAAGCACAGAATAATAAACAATCAGAATGCCTACTCTACTTGAAAAAATAAGTACGCGCATCTCGTTCGCGCAGACGGAATCAGCCATGTTTTAGTCGGAACCAGTGCTGTTCAGTGACACTTTATCTGGTGTGCATAGACAAATTAACCAGGTTTAATTTATTTACGGCAACTGCAGACATAATATGCAGACTATTTGACTAGCACTGTATATAATATTGCTCCCATTTTTAGTTATTAATAATTTTCAAAAATAAAAGATTTTCATGCTTTTTCCGTAAAATTGTGTCATCTTTTTTATATAATTTACCGGTCTTTACTTTACATTGTTTATATATTGTTTGTGAGTAAAAAATGACGTTTTCATCTTTAGCATATTTTGTTTATTATAATTGCTATCACCAAATTTATCAAAGCAGTTTTTAGATACCTTTTGTAAGGTCACGAAAGAGACTTTTATTTTACTAATTTCTCTGGTCTAATAGTTCATATTTCTTCTTTCGATAACTAATCGATCAATCTGGTATAATATTGTTTCATAATTGAGATCCATGTCCCTAAACTAGAGCCAGTTGAATAATTAAAATTAAAATTCGAGTAAAAACAGTTGGTCATTTCATTGTCAAAATTTATATTTCTATTTTGCTACGCTCTCGATTAAAAACCAGAACTTGCGGACAGTCCAGACCTGCACTTGCCTGAACGTGTGACTAGTTTTTGTCTCCATCCACTACAATAATATGCTAATCTACCCAAACATAATATTATTCTTTTTTATTATTTGACAATACGTTTCCTAGGTATACCTTATTACGGATACGATACATTTCAGCGATTTTATTTGTGATTTTATAGATGTTTACGTTTGTTAGTGAAATAAATGTTGTTTTTAAGAGTTTTTGTACCGTTAACTTTTTTTTGTTTGTTATTTACATATTTTTAAGGAACAAGGTATGAATTATTGGTTGCTTCCAACTTGTTGCGGATTATTTTATTACAAACTTGAATTTATTCCACACTCTAGGATTATCTTCTCGCAGGTTAGGTTAAGTTTTGTTCATTGCGTAACTACACACTGTTTATTACTATTTTAATGGCCTAATTATATATAAAGACATTCTTCCTACACTTACATTTTATTGATCTGACTATTAGGTTTATAATCACCTTCCAGTAAGCATTGCATAGAGTAAGCAGTGTAGAAAATCTATAGAATTAGTTCATTTTTTTGTGCGGCTTCTTCAAATTGTATTAGCGCAGACATTGCTTCGGATTTTGCCGGCTGGTTTTACCGCCGAATCCAGCCGAACCAGGGCAATATGATCCTTGGAAGATTGCGGCTTTCTTTGAGGTCTTTCTTTTTTATTTCTGATAAGTCGAAGTCTATTAAGTTAGATTCTGAGAGACATAGGCTTAGACCTTGGTGTAAACCTTCACCACCAAACAAAATCGCCACCATCATATATATATCAACTCGTTCTCTCTTGTTCTTCTTCTTAGGCTGCCTGTCCGTTCCGAACGTTGGCGATCATTCTGGCTATGATGACTTTGTTGGTCGCTAAACGAAATAGCTGTGTTGAGGCCTTTCTATACCATATTCTCAACGGAATAGCTGGAATATTCTTCTTCGTCCTGGGGCACTTTTTCCTTCAATATGTCTCACTGCGCTTAAAATTTTGACCTGAAATGTATATTCTCCATCTATTTGGAGCACCGCTGATTAATTCCAATACAAGTTAGCTGTTATTTTTAGGCTCTTTCATCAATCCCTGTTCTCTTCAGCACTTCCATCATTTGTTCATGCTTGACTCTATCGAAAGCCTTCTTGTAGTCAATCAGGCATGCAAAAACATCACAGCTGACATCTCTACATTTCTGAAACAATACCTGCAGGCTAAATAAAGCTTCCCTCGTACCAACGGCATTTCTGCATTTTTGCACCTTTGTATTGAGGTTTTCGTTCACCTTCAGTCGAACATTGGAATCTTTCAGTTTTCTAACATCATACTTGTTCATCGACTTACTTGTAATCCTCATTTTAACTTTGAAATGACCTACAACTGGTAGATGATCAGAATTTATGTCTACCCCGGGTATGTTTTGACAGATGTACAGCTGTTCCTATACCTCTTATTTACTAGCATGTAATTAATCTGATTTCTTACAATCCCTCCCACAGAATCCTGTGGAGATTTCCAGGTGTATAATTTCCTTGGGTCTAGCTTAAACCAGGTGTTCATTATTACTAATTGATCTGCTTCCGCAAAAATCTCCAATGTATCTCCCCGATCGTTCCAGTTTCCTAGTCCAAAGGTCCAACAGCAGATGATGTTTTGATGGCCCCAACTTTTTGGCGTTGAAGTCACCCATGACAATTGTTAGGTCTTGCTTTTTCAACCTTTTCACGACTTGATTAATGCTATGGTATAGTTCTTCTACCTCTTCTTCTGTTCCTTCTGTTGTGGAGCATACACGAATTATATTGACGTCGATTGGTCTTGCTTTCAGTTGTATGAGCATCACTTTTGCTGAGATTGGGATGAAGTTGTCAACAGATTTTGCCACTTCTTTTGCCAATATAATGCCAACACCTAATTCATGTTTGCCGTTATCTGTTCCAGAATACTAATCGCGGTGTTCTCCGATATTTGCGGTTCCTGAACCTGGCCAACGCATTTTGCTTATTCCTAGAATATTTAATTTCATGTGTGCCATTTTTTGTATTACATTATTAATTTTACCTTCCTGTGCCATGGTTTTCACGTTCCATGTGCCTATTCTGATGTCTTCTTTGCATTTTAATATTTTTGTTATACTGTAACTGCTCCTCCCAAGTTCCGATTGGGGTGCTTCTACTAGGACTTATCCAATCCGGATCTTTAATGAGGTGTCTTGTCCCAATCTTTCTTCCTCATCTCTATGCCGTTGACCGCTTCCACGGTTCTTCCTCCTTTGAACCCAACTCCAGGACAAAGGGGTGCCCTACTAGTTACTAGCTCCTCCACCCGAAGCTGTTGGCCAGTAAACGGAGGATTGCTTATATCGGCAATCGCTCGGTGGAATTTTCGCCATATCTGGCTACCCTCAAGTTTAGCCTGCAGACCAACGCAGTTGTCCGGGGTGTGGCACATGGAGATATAAGTGAGAGTTAGTTGTCTTATGAGGACTAGTTATCAAGAACCATCTCCCGTCTATGACGCTCGATGGGGTCGTTCCGATAAAAGTGCTACCTCTATAACACAACTCTACACTTCTCTTCTACTTTATATAATAAAATATGTATATACAGTGTGTCCAATAAAGTCTGCACCATATATGAAACTTTTTGATTTTTAGTTTTGTGAAAAAAAGTTATTGTTTATAAAAAGATCTGAATGATCTCAAAAATGAACATAAAATTCATATTCTGCTTCGCAGACTATTTTTGTTGTATCAATTTTTTATTCCTGGTGTGAATCTGCTCATTTTTATAATTGGCATTTTGTCCTCTCTGCATTTTTTTACTTGTTCATTTGAAAGGCACCCAGCGGCAACTACATCACTTAATTCTTATACACCGCTCTAATGGCTATCTGAAGACGAAATGAATAGGTGGAATTATGCCGCCAACATCGAGAGTCAAGGGACAACAGCCTGACAGAGAAACAGCAAGTGTTTCCTCCTTAAGGATTCCCCACACCGACGCGAAACTTTTGCGACGCGAAACCGTTGCGGAACATTCGCAGGCGGAGCACTATTAAATTCATTATATATAATATATAATGAAAACTTACCATTTTCTCCTAGAAATGACCCTATATTATCCCAGACTTTATCCTTTTTTCTTATATTTTTATAATCTTCGTCACTTAAATCATAAATTATAGGATATTGTTTCACAATTTCAATTAGTTTTTCTGTAACAGCCATTTTAATAATTCACGCGAAACTATAACTTGCTATAACTGCAGCGGAAAAAACCGTGCATGCAGCGTTTCATGAAACGTCAACGCTGTTCTGCCGCGACCGTTCCGGTTTCCGTCCGAACTTGTCTGAACACATGCATAAAGGATTCCCCAAACCGACGCGAAACTTTCGCAGCGGAATCGCGGCGAATCGTAAGGCACGGCGACTTAATGCATGTGTTCAGACAAGTTCGGACGGAAACCGGAACGGTCGCGGCAGAACAGCGTTGACGTTTCATGAAACGCTGCATGCACGGTTTTTTCCGCTGCAGTTATAGCAAGTTATAGTTTCGCGTGAATTATTAAAATGGCTGTTACAGAAAAACTAATTGAAATTGTGAAACAATATCCTATAATTTATGATTTAAGTGACGAAGATTATAAAAATATAAGAAAAAAAGGATAAAGTCTGGATAATATAGGGTCATTTCTAGGAGAAAATGGTAAGTTTTCATTATATATTATATATAATGAATTTAAATAGTGCCCCGCCTGCGAATGTTCCGCAACGGTTTTCGCGTCGCAAAAGTTTCGCGTCGGTGTGGGGAATCCTTAAAAATGGCTGTTACAGAAAAACTAATTGAAATTGTGAAACAATATCCTATAATTTATGATTTTAAGTGACAGAAGATTATAAAAATATAAAGAAAAAGGATAAAGTCTGGATAATAAGGGTCATTTCTAGGAGAAAATGGTAGTTTTCATTATATATTATATATAATGAATTTAATAGTGCTCCGCCTGCGAATGTTCCGCAACGGTTTCGCGTCGCAAAAGTTTCGCGTCGGTGTGGGGAATCCTTTAAGTCTCCGTGCCTTACGATTCGCCGCGATTCCGCTGCGAAAGTTTCGCGTCGGTTTGGGGAATCCTTTACCTTTGTTTCTATGTATTAAAATAATTCAAATAATTATTATATTTAACATTGCCGCCACTTTTTGATGGGACTGACGATATAAGATATATTCCGATCTTTTCATTTTACTAGACGGAATAACTTTGTATGTAAAATATTTTAGAGTGTACTGCTATCATGTTCTAAACTAAAATTTCAACCGTGTATCATAAAATAAATATGTTTTATTTTTAGTTGTAAAGGATCCGCCGTTTTCGATAAGAGCCTCTGGCTATGCCGGTTTTATCATTCCTATCGATATATACCTGAAAAATAATCAAGAACCGAAAAGGATAACATTTGATTATGATCTGTATCTTCATTCGTCAGGCCCTTCAATTCATAGAGTACAAAAAGAAAAGCACACATTTTCCAGCCCGTCTGAAGAATTTAGAAGTAAGCTGTTGAAAGGAGGAGCAATAGGGGTAAGTATTTGAAATTTTACATATCATCCAGCCAGGTTGGAAATGGGTTTTTTGGGTATAATACTATTGAGTATTATACTATACAGATTTAACGAAATAAATTCGGAACATACGAAATATTATGTATTTCGGCTCAATTCTGCTTTAGGTGGTTGACCAACAAAAGGTTGTCAAATAATTATATTATAAAAATCCAATACTTCAGCGGGCTGCTGGATTCTGAAATCATAAAAATTGAAAGCTACACATAAATCTACGATTTTATTATGCTGTCAAACCACTTATAGTCCAGGAAATGAAGCATTTCACATTGCAATTTTTTCGTCCTGCGTGGATTGACTTGAAATTTTAACAGAAGGTAGGTAATAGCCAAGGATCAAAATCTATATCGAACCAAAGTGCGCCAAAGCCTTGGGGGTGGTTGCCACCCCATCTCGGGGGTGAAATATTTTTTACGTTTTAACTACAGGTTTCGATTAAAAAAGTGATTCTAAACAAAAAATGTTCTATACATTTTTTTTAAAACTGATATTTTTCAAGTTATTCGCGATTGAAAGTAACAACTTTTAGACGAAAAAATCGACGTTTTTAATCGATTTTTCGCGAATAACTCGAAAATTGTGCATTTTAGCAAAAAAAATTGTAGAGAACAAATTTGTAGCTTTTAAAAAGACAAATACAATTCATTTTTTAAAATATTTTTGCTATATAACAGGAACCGAAATACGGCCTATCAATGTTCAGCGGTTTTCTTCAAATGCCAAATTTGTAAGATTCAAAGTCAAATATCGGGAAAATGATGCATTTTTGGAAGAAAACTCACAGAACCTTTTTTAAAGAGCATAAATAGACCTATCATAAAAAAAAGACCGTAGCTCAAAAATTGAATGAGTTATGATGAAAATAAGGTCAATACCTTATTTTTTTACGAAAAAATCGATGAAAACAACCCCCTAACCAGCCCCATAATTAAAATCGATCTTCACCCTTCTGCAATTCTCTTTGTACATGTATTGTTAATACGTCCAAGAAGTTTGACCCATTTAAAATGCTTAGTTTTAGAAAAAGTACAGCATAAAGCGAGAAACGATTTACAATTTCATATTTTTTACCCTTCTTTTTTTAAATATCCCCGAAAATACTGAATATATGAAAAAAATAAAAATGTACTAAATTGTAGCTTTTTTAATGACTAAAATTTTTCCTTTATTTAGATTTGTTGTACAATGAATATTTGGCGAGATATAGCCGTTTAAAGCATCGATTTACGATCAAGCACCATATTTTTCGAGCCCTTTAAACTCACCCTATTTAAAAACCAAGGGTTCCAAAATGATTTAATTCACAGATCCTTGTAGCTCTTAAAAACCTCTACAAAATCGTTTTTGAAGAATCACTCTATCGTTAAAAATGATGGAAATACGTTAAAAAAATAACTTTGATGGAAATGAATGAAATGGAATACGTAAAAAAACCAATTAATTTCTTTTTCCGGAAAATTCCATTAGTATAGTACAGTACATTTCGGAGCATAATAATCTACAAAACCGGTATATTAGGTAGTGGGGCGTTATACATTCGAAATTTAAGCGTTCTTATTTTGAAATCCCATACAACAGAATAAAACATCTGCTCATATGTCTATGGCTTGGCAATGAAAATATCAGAGCAACAGATTGGGGATGGTATTCCAAAGATGGTTTGTTATTACCCGTACGCATGAACAAACAACCTGCACCCGATGAACTTTTGAAAATTATTTTTTGCCAATGCAAAAAAGGATGAGGCGTTTCATGTGGGTGCAGAAAAGTTGGTTTATGCTGTAACTCTACTTGTTCTGGGTGCTCAGGTGAAGGGTGCAATAATAGTCCACCAATAATTGAAGAAGATGAGGATGACATAGATTACGATGAAGGTGTAATTGATGACGAATAAAATTAATATTATAATTGTTTTACCTATAAATGTAAATATTTTCAACTATTTATGTAAATGTATAAGAATATATGGTGCCTTTTTATGTTGATAATTTTTTTTGTATTTAATTCTACTTTTTTCAATTTATATCTATTAAATTAGTTTATAAAAACTGCAATGTTGTAAAGGGTGATTTTCAAGAGTTGAAAAGTTGCAAAATTTTGGCAAAAAATTGTTTTCACCTATAGCACTCATAACAATTGATTTTTAAGGGTTGAAAATGTATGAAATTGTATTTTAAAATATAAAAAAATCACTATTTAACTAATCCAAACCAAATTTCACTCATCTTAAGATTTGTAATGTTATTTTACAATTTTTGAAAATTAGGGGTAGTTTTCACCCCTAAGAACAATCAGGGTTCATCGGCATGACATAAACTATAAAGCAGAGGGTGAGTTGAGCTTAATTCCAAATTTTTATGCAAATCGTTCCAAGGCGAAATCATTTTCTTCGCATTACTACTTTTTTACATTAATCTCTAACAAGGGTCGCTTTTTAAGGGTTGAAATATCATGGAACTTTATTCAAAAGCACGAAACTATCATTATTTAATTAATTCAAACCAAATTTTACCCATATTCAAGTTTAATATGTTATTTTATAATTTTTGACAATTAGGGGTAGTTTTCACCCCTAAAACCATGGACAATTTTGATCCTTGGGCTATCAGCTACCTTCTGTTAAAATTTCAACTCAATCCATGCAGGACGAAAAAATTGCGAAGTTTTATCTTTTTTCGAGCTTCATTTCCTGAACTATTATCGCTTCCTTTACGCAAACAACATTGTTGCGAGTAAGATAGTTAAACGATATTTTATACAATGTCTATACCCAGGTATGGATTTATTTTTGTCCAAGTTTTATATTGGTCCACTATTTCAAATGCAGTTCAAACAGACATATATTAAATTGTATGATCCGTTTTAAATTCGTTCAATCTGTATACCTAATACATTATAACTACAAAAATGCCCGTCACAGTTCGGAGACATATAACAGTTTATACGACTAGTTCAGTCTTATATCAACATCAATTTTTATATTTTGACTGAGCCTTTAGTTTGTTTTATTTTTTTTATAGGAAGGAAATCACGAAAATAGTATAAAGGAAGACAAAAATCAAATGAGTAGTAGGCCAAAATTAGGTACGTCGGATGTCCCAAAAAAACACAAAATGAAACTAGACGAACCAAGAACGACCGACTTCGAAAACCTTTTCGGTCCTCCAATTAAAAAGACTAGTAAACTTCCCGAAGCCCCCAAACCGAAGGAACCTCCCCCCACAAAACCTCCAAACCCTGAAAAATGTAAGTAGATGTCAATGATGTGTTTGCTTTATTTGTTTAGGTACTGGAATTTTACAGCAACAAAAAGATTTTATATATATATAATATATATATATATATATATATATATATATATATATTATATATATATAATATATATATAATATATAATATATATCCCTTACAGACCCATGACAAGATAAGGTTTTGCAGAAGGATACCAATGTCTTGTTTTTACTGTATTTGGGTTGCAAATGACATTCAATTTTTTTCAGAATTTTTTAAGGACCCTCAGGACGTTTTTAAGGACCCTCACAATTGTGTGCCTTGGTTTCATACAAAACAGCCTCACAATTGTGAGATAGTCACAATTGTATACTCTGGGACTTAAAAACTTCTGAGTAAAATAAAGAAATAAAGACGATATTAAAATATTTTATTCAAAAATATTGACAGCAGATATATTGAACAACTTAATACATAATGTAAACATATATTACTTAAAACTATCGCGTATGAAATGCTTTGAAACAATTTTTGTTTTTACTTAAACATAAATAAATATTACATTTACTACAACGTATGCGTGAACGGCTTTGACAAGCTTCCAACCGACAAGAAAGCGGATTTTGTAAATCATCATTCAGAGGCCAATGCTCATAACCATCGTAACGTTTATCTTGTTCAGATAATTTAACCGGAAATCGTTTCAGTTTCTTTTGCGGATTTTCCAATCTGTCTTCATTTTCTCCATCTTCGCTCCCTGCACCTTCTGTGTTATTACTTCTTTTAGGTCTCAAACCTCCAATCAGAAACTCTCCCAAAGCTATCCTGAATGACAGAAAATCCATTATATCTTTCCTGCGATAACCATTAGCCCTACAGTCCCTAATATACTCCATCCAACTGTTTACTATCGCCAAATCGAATAAGTGTAGAATTACTTTGAATGGCCACTTACGAGTTTTGAAATATGTTCTATATAATTCCATCATTTGGTCGCATGTATCGACCCCACCCATATTCTGATTGTATGTTTTAACAATATTAGGGCATGAAACTTCGACAAAACGTTTCTCAGATTTACACCATCTTTTTACTACGGCTTCTGGCTCGACACTAAGTGCATTAGACAACATCAGGACACCTTTATTGTCTTTCCACTTAACAAGACACATTAGACTATCACATCTAGTAAACTGTTCTGATTCTCCTCTAGGCATTTCTTTGTCATTTTTGAAGGCTGCTGGTGCTTGTAATCTGTTAATCATAACGGTACCCGTTCCATACACTCCAATTTTATTTAATTCCTCCATTAATGTTACAGAATTGAAATATCTGTCAAAAAATATATGACTTCCTTTCGGTAAAGTATTTGCGAAATATAATATGACAGAGGAGCCTAGGCCACAATTCTTGAATTTTGCGAACGCAGATGTGTTGCCTTGATATATTTCGAAGTCCGTCACAATACCTGTCGAAGTAGTCATTACAAAATTTTTCAAACCCACGGGCCTAGGTTTGTTTTTGACGTACTGCTTCAGTTCACATCTGCCTAAAAATGGTATCATTTGTTCATCGATTGAATAATTTCCCGTTGGTCTTTCAATTTCTCTACATCTTTTTCTAATAAAATCTATCATAGGTTAAACTTTCCACAATTTATTATTTTTTTTGTTTTCGTTGGAGACCCTGTTTTCATCTTCAACATGGAAGTTTGTGCGGAGTGTAAAAAAACGATTTCTTGACATCGTATCAGCTACAACAGGAAGTCTAAAATTTGATTGCCAGTACATACGTATTCGTGGATATTTAATGCATCCCAAAATTGCATGCATTCCAAAAAACTTTTTAATTTCTTCAGAAGTTACATGCGGTTTTAGTAGATTACCATTTTTGTGTACGTAGTATTGATTTGTACGTACTGCGGCCAAATCAAAAAATGCTTGTGGTAAATATTTATCAAAATATTGAAATGGCGATAATATTTCTCCAATATCTCCAACTACTTCATTTGAAACATCTACTTGAGGAAATGGTCTTTTCTCCCACGTAAAACTTTGCTCTCTTTTATGACATTTGTTGTTTTTATTTTCATGCTTTTTTACGATTGGATTTGAAGCATTACTTGTGGAAGCAACATTTTCATTTATCGAGTTATCATCATCAGAGTCACTATTTTCTGATTCATAAGTAGGACATGTAGGTTCAAGTATAGGCTGCCACTCATCGTCGTCTTCATTTTCGAACTCAAAATCGGAACCAACATCATCCAAAAGGTCGTAGATTTTATCTGGATTGGCTCGTATGTCGTCCAAGTTAATTTTGGAACTTGAACCTGTAACAAAAAGATTTAATTTATTTACACATATTTAGGTAAGCTACGTAGTCATTGAGACCCAAAGGTCACAATTATGACATTCATCTAAATACGGTTCTGTGTCACCAGATCTCAAACTTGTTATTAATTTTTTTAAAACACTGTAATTAATAACCATTTTACAATATGATCTCCATATCAACGCTAAAAATACACATTGAAAAATAAACAAAATAAATACTTACGTTTTGACGCCATGACAACAAATAAAACACTACTTTGAGAAACGAATTCTTCGTCGCATTTGCAAACTAACCCACTTTCGCACAAAAACGTAGGTAGGCGGTATAACACAATCGAACGATTCGGGTCTAAACCAAACCAAGTCATAAATTATTTTGACCTTTATTTAGTAGTTTGTTATGACACTCACGATTGTGAGTACAGGGTTTGTAAGGGATATAAACTCCTTTGGCATTTTTTTATACGGTTGCAATTTAATCATCTGACCTGTTAGCAGCAATGTATCGTTAACCGAATATATCGATGATTTCCTAAAACTAAGAAAAGCCCAACATATGGAGTCCTAGTATTAGCTATATAAATAAAAATTAATCTTCCACCAAATTAGAGAATTCTTTTTTTATTGTATTTGTAGTGTAAAAGATAATTTTTACAAAAAACAAAGAAGAAGTGGATAAATGATTTTATCATTTATAATGCCTATAAAGAATCGAGACAACCAAACTTTTATATACTTGCCACAGTTCATTGAAAACTCTGGTGGAAAACTGAGTGGATACCATCGAAATGTGGAGCATTTCCTGGTTTAAGATCGTTGAGTACATCTGAAAAGTATTTGTACCGTTTTCTAGAGTATTCTGTATCCTTGGCTCAAGGTTTAAGGGATTTAAAATCTCGTTTGATGTTAATCGTGTAAGTTTTTCTTTTGGCGCTATGAATGTTATTAGTATATGTGAAGCGGCGACATTATATTAATAGCTATGGGGCAGCCCTTCCCAGTTTTGCATAGTAATGTGTAAACTTTTTCTGCTCGATGTTTAAAAATTTATGCCCCCAACAGCTGCATCTAGGCTGTGGAGTAGCTTATCTACTATTTCTTGATCACCGGCTTCCAAAAATGCTTGGTACATTTCTTAGCTGTTCTGTGTCCACTCAGGAATATATTCCTTGCGGTAGCCTCATGGTATGCACGTCTTGGCAGTGCTTTTTACAACAACAGCAAATCTTCTGTAGTTTTTGCTAGTGTAGGATATCCACTCTATGCATTTATCCAGTTCTACATAGAATTTGGTCCAATCGACTCTTTTCAGATCCCGCCTTGGTCGTGTAATGGAAGTAGAGGTATTTGTGTACCTGTCTCAATTATAACTTGACGATGCTGACTGTGTGAGGACTTTTTGTGAAGCTAAAATTTGGCCGTTGTTATCATTCGAAACGAAAACAAATCTGGATGGTATTCCTGTTTCCAGGGAGGCCAGGGCTTGAATGGATGAATGGATTCCTATTTCCAGATTTCTGATCATCTCTCCCCATTTTTCCTATGCTTTAAGAAAGAGTGCAAGTAATGGTGATTTGTATGGGTAAACTGTTGATGTATTGTCGGAATAAAAATATTCCTAACATCGTCCGGTAGCTTTCTAGTAAGCTTGGAGTTGCAGCTTACTTATGTCATCGATGGAAAGTCTCCTGATTGCATATTTCTTCATTTTGTTATAATCTTGTGTTGAAATACATTTATATCCATCACTTTTATATCGATTCTTATGTTTCAGCTTCTGAAAAAGACAAAAGTGATAAAGTAAAATCAAATAAAAGTGCCCATAAAGATAAGGATAAAGATAAAGAAAAATCCAAAGACAAATCCTCGGAAAATGCGGATAAAAGAAATAAAGAAGAGAAGAGAAAATCGAAAGATGATAAAAGTAAAGACAGGGACCGACAGAAGGAAAAAAGTTCAAAAAAAGACAAAGAAAGAGAAAAATCACCAGTTTCCAGACCGAGAAGTCCAAGTCCGAAGAAGTAAGTATCTGCTGGTTTTAATTATATTTCACTTATAATTTTTCTTCATAAATAATATTTGTATATGCAATTTATTTCTGCTTCAGATCACCTAGACGAGAACCCAGCCCACCTCCAGTACAAAAACATAGTAATAAAGAAAAAGAAAGTAGTAAAGAAGAGAAAAAAGACAAAGATAGAGATAAGGATAAAAAGGAAGATAAAAAATCTAAAAAAGATAAAAGGGATCACAAAGAAGGTAAACACAAAGATAGGGAAAAGGATAAGGAGCATCGGGAGCATAAAAGTAAAGATAGCAGTAAATCTAGGGAAAAAGAATCTTCAGTTGTTAAGAAGGAATCTAGTCCTGCTCTTCCTACACCTATAAGTTCTCAAAATTCGCACAAGGTAAGTTCTTTAGTGAATCAACGATAATTTGAGGCCTCTGTCGACAAACTGTCAAACGATTTTAATGTGTTTTTTTAACCTGAATCTTTTTCAGACTGATAAAAAACCAAAAGAAAAAGAACCTATCAAGGAACCACTAAAAGAAGAGGTGAAAGAAGAGAAACCAGAAAAACCTGAAAAGATAAGGAATGAATCCGAAGACAGACAAAAACACAAACATAAGAAAAAAGACCGCAAAGAAAAGAAAGAAGAGAAACATTCCAAAAAGGAAGAAAGAAAGATCGAGAACATCCCAGTTCAACTTCTAATTCTAAAGAAGTGACCATTAAAGAGGAAAAACCCACGCCCCCTCCCCCCAATCGACCAGTAGATAAAAGTAATTTATTCGGTAGTCCGAAAAGTAGATCCCCTTCGACTCCTAAGGAGCCAGAAATTAAAATAGAAAATAATACCCTGTTTTCCAGGTAAGTGCTTTATAGTTATTAAGTCAATATAAGGTTGAATGTTCGAATAATTAAACTTTGATAGTATACAAGGCAACTATCGAACACAGTGATTAATTAAATCTTGCCCAAGTACTTTCGATCAATAGATCATCTTCAGGGGCATTTGAAATAAGCCATGAAACGTTTTTTTATAAAAAGGAAAATTAATTCACTTGGATAAAAAACTCCAAGTTTATGGTTGAAAAAAGTTTTTATGTGATAAACGTTTATAGACTTACTTCGTCAGTTGTGGCCTATCCGACATGAGTAGAATGTCATACATGTAAATTTGGACATAACAATACAATACACAAAGACAAACAAACACTTTAAAATTTTTAAAAAAGGAGAAGCTACATGTTATATAGAAGCCGGAGACAGAATGGGCTCCCGGTCTTGCGGAAATATTGAGATGACATGTGACAAATGACAGCTTGTAAAGGGCAGTTATGTGATCTGCACCTTTCAAAATTCTATGAAACTAAGTATATACAAACTATATACAAAATTATATACAAACTTCTAAATAGTGCTAAACTAAAAATTGCAGAAAAGCTTGCATATTCATCACAGTTTTTTCAACCTAATGCTTCAGATAACATCAGATATTTCTCCTTCACTTATATTAGTAGCATTTCCAATAAAATATCTAAACTTTTTACTTCTACAATTGATAACATCAAAATTTCCTTTAAATCACATAACACTTTAGGTTCCTCCTTAATCAATACCAAAGATAGGATGAATACACTTGATAAAAGTGGTATTTACAAATTAAAATGTGATGATTGTGATGCCTCTTATGTAGGTAGAACCATCAGAAAGTTGTCCACTAGAGTCTCTGAACATTTGAATAGACCAAATTCTTCAAGTTTTGGTCAACACTTACTATCCAGCAACCATAATTTTAACTCAATTCTGGTTCATCTATCTTACATGACATTAGTAGAAAGAAAAACTATCTTGAGTTGGATTTATTGGAAGATTTGGAGATTACAAGGGAAACAAATGAAAACTCTTACTGTCTTAATACTCAAATTAATTTAAATTGTACTAAATTTAATCCTATATTTAAAAACTTTATTACAGCTTCACCTCGTAGAAGACCCAGCTCGACTGTTTAGACTTCATGCACTGAGCATTTCAATATTAATTTTAAAGTTCTTCCATTGACAGTGGATTCAACTGAACTACTTGGATTATAACACATTTATATATTTTACTTTCAATTTTGATTTTAACTTTTAGTAATTTAACTGCATATTCATATTTTTCCTTTTTTACAGTACTGATAGCGCTTGGTGGACCATTTTATTGTAGTCAACCATCCACTGTCTAATATATTGTTTAGTCTTTTCTTACATTCATACTTTATGTCAACTTCAATCGCTCTCAAACTAACATCCTAATTATTATAGACAGGTTTGAGTGTGAGATTTGGATTATTCAATCTACATAAAAATATACTAATTTTATATTTCATCAGTTGATTTCCTATAGTGGTGTCAGTTGGACCTTTGGTCAATACTTAGTTTCATAGAATTTTGAAAGGTGCAGATCACATAACTGCCCTTTACAAGCTGTCATTTGTCACATGTCATCTCAATATTTCCGCAAGACCGGGAGCCCATTCTGTCTCCGGCTTCTATATAACATGTAGCTTCTCCTTTTTTAAAAATTTTAAAGTGTTTGTTTGTCTTTGTGTATTGTATTGTTATGTCCAAATTTACATGTATGACATTCTACTCATGTCGGATAGGCCACAACTGACGAAGTAAGTATATAAACGTTTATCACATAAAAACTTTTTTCAACCATAAACTTGGAGTTTTTTATCCAAGTGAATTAATTTTCCTTCTTATAAAAAAACGTTTCTTGGCTTATTTCAGATGCCCCTGAAGATGATCTATTGATCGAAAGTACCTGGGCAAGATTTAATTAATCACTGTGTTCGATAGTTGCCTTGTGTACTATCAAAGTTTATAGGTATTAGGTTTCTGAAAAGATTTCTCCTTCAATCTAGCTTACGGTGCTAGTATGTAGGTCTCCAAGCTATTCCCTACTTTAGCCTGTATATCTTTGTCTATGGTCTGCCTATTTTCCTTACAAATTTTAAGCAATGTTGACCAAGCTTTAATATAAGATTCCAGACAATCACACATTGTATTCCATCGAACTTCAATGGGTACAACAAATTTTAAATTTAAAGATTTGCGCTAACATGCATTTGCAAAATGATTATTACAAAAGTATTTAACGATACTAACTTCGTGTTTAGTATATACCCGGTATTTAGGCGGCACACGCCCTTCCGGTAGGGATCTATGGAGGAGTATCACCGAGCCGCAAGCCCTTATCTCTTGCCGTACTGCTCCACCATAGGCCGATCAGACACCAGCATATTATAGTGTAAGCCCGCAGATTCATCTAGAATAAACTGCTGCGTTAGCCTTTTTGTTTTATGTACACCTAGCTGGGTATCGAGCTCACTTCCTCTGAACCACTCGCAGTGAAGCGAGTGAGGAACCGGCCGCCCAGCCCGCTTGGCTATCTGACCGACTTTTGCATTTCCCCATCATAAATATTGTCAAGCAAATGTCCGCTTATATCTCTTCGACTAGGTGGCTTGTAACAAGGTCTAAGTTCTTCTATGAGACAAATAAACTGTGGATGATCAACGTGTTTAAATGGCGAATTTGTAGCAAATGTATTACCTGTCTAGAGTCTCCTTTTGGTTTGTACTTGTTTTAATAAGAAAGGATTCCACAGAACTTTCAGTTTTGCGTCTTTTTCGATTTTGAGCTACTAGATGATTGGGGATTTGAAGTACTTGGCCTGGATATCATTGCATCTCTGTTTTCAGTGCCTGCACTATCGTTTCGCTCCGTTGAAACAAAGGATGCAGAAGAGGAGAAAGAAGAAGCTCCATCAGAAGTCAGTTTCTTGAGTATCTGAAAACAACAAATATTTTTTTACGAAACAAAGAAGTTTTTAATAGGGCTGAAAGAAACCAATAATAAGGCATGAAAAGCTTCTATACTACGTTCCACGTTTAGAAAATAACATTTATTTTCGTTTCCACAAACATGAATTAAATTAATGTTTTTTAACGTAATTGACCAAAAGTGCCCATTCGAAACAAGACATGAAAAATAGGGAAAATGATTTTAATTAGATAAATAGTATTTACAAAAGATAATTTTATTTTATCTTATTTTAATTATAGTAACGACAGTTTATTTGTGTTTCGGTGAGAATACGATATGCCATGAATCATAGAAATCAGTAGAAAATATTGACGGCTTGGAATGCGTATATCTAATTACTAATTGCAACTTAAAATAATAGGATGTGCGTATGTCAGCGATTTTATGTCGTTCTCTGACTATATAATGATAATAAGGCTTTTATTTAGTAGTTATTCTGACTTTACAGTTAAATGTTAATTGAAAATGAAAATTCAAAAATTAAGCAAAGGGAATATCTTGGACATCCGTGCAAAAGAGAGTGTCTGAGAGTTTTGGCAACACTGATCTCCATAAGCGTAATGTTATTTTCTTAACTTGAAACAAAGAATAGTTCCTTATACTTTTATAAAAACTTATTTAATAGATTTGCAAATACAAAATACAGAAAAATGGAGAGGAACAATGTAAAAAATTGATATTGTTCATTATTAATTTGCCATGTTAATTTAATAATGTTCATTTAAATAGTATAGGACGAAAGTATAATACAGTGCAATTTAAGCATTTTTTCTTACCTTAAATGTCATCATCATTATTATTATTTCCAGAAGAACATTTGATTAATGATTCTTCATTCTTGATACCTGACCCTCTAAAGTTATCTCACATTTTTTACACTAACACCAAAGGAAGATATCAACAGGCAATAACAGGTCCAACCCCTAATATCAGAAGAAGAATATTATAAATATTGCAAAATTGTTATTTTGGTTATAAAAAATTGTTTTAATCAAGTTTAAAAAGAATAACAAGTACACAATAACTCTATCGGTTTGAGTCACTTTGGTTTGTTTGTTTTCACAACATTAATTTCGATATTAGATGTTGTGACGTACCTATTTAAATAATTCAGTAGATCCACTAATTTAAATAAAAAACGCTAAATAAAAAATGAAAATAAAATCGAAATATTGTATGTTGTTCTGGTTAAGAACAGCTTTTTACTATATATTAATGAACATTCATAAAAGTAAAAAATAAACAATCATGACACTTTCATCATAAATAATTGTTCGTCTTTGTCTCACACTGCTAAAAACAATGAGAAGTGATATACCTATTCTTTGTTTCAAGTTAAGAAAATAACATTACGCTTATGGAGATCAGTGTTGCCAAAACTCTCAGACACTCTCTTTTGCACGGATGTCCAAGATATTCCCTTTGCTTAATTTTTGAATTTTCATTTTCAATTAACATTTAACTGTAAAGTCAGAATAACTACTAAATAAAAGCCTTATTATCATTATGTAGTCAGAGAACGACATAAAATAGCTGACATACGCACATCGTATTATTTTAAGTTGCAATTAGTAATTAGATATACGCATTCCAAGCGGTCAATATTTTCTACTGATTTCTATGATTCATGGCATATCGTATTCTCACCGAAAAACAAATAAACTGTCGTTACTATAATTAAAATAAGATAAAATAAAATTATCTTTTATAAATACTATTTATCTAATTAAAATCATTTTCCCTACTTTTCATCTCTTGTTTCGAATGGGCACTTTTGGTCAATTACGTTAAAAAACATTAATTTAATTCATGTTTGTGGAAACAAAAATACAAATTATACAACCCTAAATTGTGCTTGTGTGTGTCGTGGCAACGCCGCGTTGCTATCGTCCATAAGAAATACATGGCCCTATCTCCGCAATGTTATTTTCTAAACGTGGAACGTAGAACCTAGATATTGTTGTCGACATATTTTACATGTACAGTAACAGTTGGGAATACTGATGACGTCATTAAACTTATGAGTTGCAAAGATAATTAATTTGTCAACAATGTAAGTTCGTCACTTTGAAGATATTAATTAAATCGATCTCTACAAATGTTAGGGTAAACGAAATAATTATTATTTTATTGTGTTGTTTTAGGGATGATGAGTCGTCAAACGACTCGGTAAAGGTGAGCAGTAGAGAAGCATCACCGGTCCACCGGCCGCCCTCAAAATCTCCCTCGCCCCTTCCACCAGTTGAACCTGTTAAAAAACCGGAACCTGAGAAGAAAAAGGAGCCATCACCAAAGAAAAAAGACAAAAAGGAAAAGAAAAAGGTAATAATTCTTTTGTGGTACCTTACCCAGTTGTGGGCGTGGTCTGATTCTTTGCGTAACTGTTTTACTTTAGTACGTATTTATTTCAGGACAAGAAGGTAGACAAAGAAAAAGATCACGAAAAAAAGAAAAAGCGGAAAAGTGATCCTATTACAAATGATAAATTAGAACCTCCGGAAAAAATTGTAAAGTTAGAAGAAGAGAACAATTCGGACGAAGAGAGTAAGGTGTCAAGCACTGAAGATGCTACAGCGGTTGTTCAACCAAAAAGTGAAGTAAGCATAATTGTTTTATTTCAACATTTTCATATAGTCATCTATCTATCTATAGCCCAAAATCTATTCATGACGTGTTGAATATAGGCCCCATTTGTTTTCTGTCTTCTGTATGTCTTTTCCACATGGGACCTGCGCTTTGCTCAATGTCATCTTTCCATCTCATTTGCGGTAGACCTCTTGACCTTTTTGCAGTATATGGTCTCCAGCGCGGCTAGGGCCACCGTTTCTGTTAGATATTTCCAGTGCGTACGACTAGAAATGGCGAGGCGGAGACGGTGTCCCGGGGATCTAGAGGGAACTGGAGAGGAGATCTTCATCAAATCCAGTTAGAACGTTCGATTCTACTTACTTATAGAGATTATTGATGGAGTCTACAATTAAAGTCATCTCTCTCCTAATCTCTTTATTCTTAAGGACCGGTGTAGAACACCGAGATGCAGGTGTACAATGATACTGGCGCCGACGTTCATAGGCCTGTCACATCCATGATGACATCAGAACAAGTGGACAGATGCAGCAGTACATCTGAACAGACCAGTGCAGTAACCAAGAGCACCTCATAGAGAGAGAATCCTATACGACAAAGCGGATAATATCACTTTCGATTATTTGGGGGGGGGGTGTTGGGGGTTGGGGATAAGATTCTATGCCAGAAATGCGAAGACAATGGGGAGACACACCATGGGGGGCTCTTACGTGGGGGCGTTACTTTCAGGTAGTTAGAATCAAGGATTTCACTCTAAAGTCCTCTCGGTTAGCGTCCTGCTTGGATCGATCTGCTATCATACGTCAAATACGCATATGTCATAAGAGACTTACGTACAAATAATATAGTCACAGGGGCGCTGAAAGACAATCTATTGATAGCTTAATGAGGCGGGCTAGGTCCTCACTCTGCGCGTTGAACGTATACTAATAATGGAAGTACCTACGATAACGCTGATCTCTGTTATAGCTACGTACTAATCACTTGAAACTTGTTAAGTTTAACTTTCAATGCATGTGCGATTGTGTAGTCTGTTCTCAGCGATTACAGGCAGAGTTTACTTCTTTCTATGATTCTGGCAACTCATCGTACTTTAGTACAGGGCAGCCAGGAATATGATGATTGCTTATATGTTGTTTGCTACTCGATGCTAAATATGATACTATATCCGCGATGACCTGATCGATAGAATCTTAGATCTGCCGCTATCATAGTAATTCAATCAATATATCGTCACCAACTCGTATTTAGTCTACTCAACATCCTTCATTCAACGTGTTTATCGCCAGTCTGAATAGATTCCATCACTCGACCAAGTACGTCACAATAACGCATTACGACCTTAAGCTATGATTCCGACTTAAGACAGCCGAATATGGCGACACCTTCGCGGTCGTGCGGATTCGTTGGCAGTAAAACGCTCTGAGATTTCTCGCATTACTAGTCTTTGCATAAGATGTACTCTCATCTACAGATGCTGCGTAACTACTATCCCCGTTCTCTAGCAAGACCGTCTTCGATACAGCTAACAGAAGCATCAGCTAAATTATCAAGATCTTATTAGCCTAAATCATTGCCGTCAAAACATAGCTAGGTACTCCACACCGACACAGCCTACTATCTCATAGCGGGTTTTGTTCTGTATTTATTGCAGTACGTATATCTCTATAGCATCTACGAACACCTGTACACATCCCGCCTCATCGAGTACTCTATATATACAGACATATTACAAGGCTGCTATCTAAATCCGCGCTGCAACCACGGAGTGCTCACGCAACACAAACTGCGTGCACAGATGATACTCGATCGTCCTCCGTCATAACGCATTTTTCATAGACGTCAAAGCCAGTCACACACAACCTGGGCGCTAGAGGTTAAGTTCCTATGTCGGGATTGTCCTACTATCAAAGTCGGCAAATTAATTCTCCATCGGGCATCTAGATAACACTGTAATGTCTGTATTGGCCTATTCGTAGAGCCTAGTCTCATTATCTACAATGGTGATATTAAGAGTGGCTCAATGTGATATCCATGTCATACTCGATTGAGCACATATGGATTCAAGGTATATGTGGAGTCTTGGTCGACTGAGGTTCTACATACTCCGCCTGTTACTAAATCCTGCGTTCTAGCTCCAACTGAGTGTGGACTATGCACCCATTAAATACAAGATTTAGAGGTAGGGGGTTCACTTGGAGCGCAGGTGAGTGAGGGGGCCATAGTCTCGGGCCAAGGGCCGGGGGGGTGGTCGGGTCGTACTGGTGGACTGGGGTCCCCATCCATTAGTGCGAAGTTGCCTGCTTTACTGGGCATCGTATACGTATTAGTATACAGTATTGAGGCAAGGAGCTCTGAGCTTTCATTGGTCCGTCTTAACATCGAGTAGTGCAGACAAGCAATAAATATACATTACCTATCCACAGGCCTAGGGCTTATGAGTATTGTCGCCCGGGTACTAATAGAACTATGAGCAGAGGCCGTACTACGAAACACTTTTGGAATAGCAGTGATGTCTGATTCTAATGATGCATCTCGATCTACTTGACACTTATGAGCCGGTGCAGTGTACTTAAATCATGTGACTATATGTTGACGTTTACATTAAAGTAAATGTTACCATCTATGGCACGACTCTAGTCTTCGAACTCATCGAATAGATAAAGTTTTGGGGACGGAACTAGACTCCGCCCCAAGAGCGATTACAATAGAGCAGTATTCCTAAAGTGTGCATTACTACCGCGCTAGGCTAGTATTTTAACAGACACTGAAATGTCGCAGGCAACTATAGATATATCCTAGGATCTATACGATGACGGTTATCTGCTCGTCGACGGTAGCGAAGAAGTAGACCCTATAACAATGATGCGTATGTAGTTAGTAAACTTTATGTCAATGCGATTAAGTGAGGTTCGTAGTTTGTAACAACATGTGATACTTGTTATAACACGGACAAATTTTGATTGTAGACTGAGTATACTGATGTTTCAGTCAGATCGCGCGGCGTAAGTCCTCCTGATCAGTACGATAGCACATCGACAGATGCAGCAATTTGAGACTTAGCACGGTCTGTAATAATATTGATGCGAGTATTCGCGTCTGTTAAGTGGTCCACAAATTAACTGAATTCTGAACAATTAAAGGACGAAGACACGGACCTGAGCTCACTCTATTTTCAATATAGGGTAAGTCTAGAACCGGTTCTCTGTGACAGTATGACACCTACAGACCTATGTCATACTCCAGATAGTGGACTTAGCGCACAGTTACGTGAGCATCAGTAGATCATACCCGGACATTTGATTATGACATTTTGTGATTATATTGCAGATAAAGGAATCCTCAAGCTAAAGTAGTGAGGACAATCCGAACAGAATATGGCGGTACTCGTAATTCTCAATCGAGTAGTATAACAGTATCAAGTCATAATAATTATGAGTTTCTATGTGACGAGACTTTCACTTAATCGAGTACAGCAAATTCACACCTTACTCATAGTATTTGATAGAAATCACATGATTGATTTAATATCGCAGTCACGACGAGTCATACAGACTAAGTAGCTGTATTTGTATTGACTACATCTCTTCTACGTTATATGTAGCACTACAATTACTCGATTATTGTATACCAGTATGTGTAATATAAAAGCTAGAGTAACTAGTATCATAATCATTCAGTGCAGACGTTAATATCATTGTATTTCCCGACTTATGCGCATAGTCTATGACTGCTACGTCTCCTACCAGAACTCTAGAAAAGCTATATCCTGCCTTGTTTTGAAACGTTAAGAAAGCGGTGAACATAGCATTTAAAAGATCTAGACCGTAGCGTAAATAACGTTCTAGTCTAACCTCTCGATCAATTACTTAGCATCATTCAAGTTACGATAGTCAGTTATGCCTTCATAGATTCTACTAGTAACTATATATCTGATAGATACAATAATTCTATGTAAGTGTTGACTACCTGCAGTCTATAGAATTGTAGATAGTACGATTAAATGTCTGATTCATCTAAAATCGCATTCTATCCGAACATCTTTTAGACAGCAGTCCACGTATTGAACTCTGATTATACGTTCTAGTATTGCCCTTCCTAGAATGATGTGCCACAATAGTAACAATAATATTACTCCAAATTCGGATGACTATGTAATAGACAAGATTCAACATACTTGACGCTACTTGATATGGGAATAGTCATTGCGAGTGTTGAGCATATCTTATCGGCCCGGGTGTGTTGCCATTAAGTATACGACATAAGAGAATTTGCTCAGTATCTAGAGATGTTTACACAAGTGTCCAACGTAAGCGAGTGCGTTTTGCATCAGAGCTCATTAGGGCAGCCCTAATTGAATACATTACATCTCAATTCTTATATCACCGCTAATAAAGCGCTTTATGAATAAGCAGTACATGCTCAAGTGCAGGTCTACACGCAGTATGGTCCTAATTTTGCAGTGTACAAGCACTCACGGTGTACAAGCGCACCAGTCCTCGAGTTCGGTATAGGAGCGGTGAGACAAGCCTGAGACCGTATCAACGCCGTAGAATCTTATGACATCTTGCCAAAAATACCACGTCAAAGCATATAAAGATTAATCTTCAATGATTAGGCCAGCCATTTTGATCCGGTCCGGTACGAGTGGCTTACCGATGTAGATTGCACTAGGTCGCTAAGTGAACTGCTCGCAATCACGGAACTCACTGCAGAGAATGGCAGACCGGCCGGTTTACTTTGCTATGACATGACTCACTGCATTACTAGATCATCCAAGCGGTAGAGCATATTCCACATATAAGCACTGTCTCTGTATGCTACATAAACTATCTAGCAACCAACGATCATAATAAGTGTTAGAGTCACCCTCATAAGCACCAAAGTTATCTATCCTTAACACATTGTAGATGTTCGGCATGTCAATTATTGCATGGGCGGGCACGTCTTCTGCTACTCGAATTACGGTGCGAGACTTCAGGAGAGATCTAAGTATCCCTCAGCCATCAAATCCCACATCGAAGTTATTTAGAAAGTATACGCGTCAGATAACACGGCCGCTTGTTCTGAGTACCTATTAGGCACTGACCAGTTCTATATCTAGTCAAAGTCTATTATGTCGATACAAAGCTTAAGAGGGGGATGCGTCAATCGAAATCTATACCCTAGTGGAAATCATCGTAACAGCGATCGCTTAGGTACCGGTTGCCTTTCCTATAACAACGTGATAGGTGTGCTAGGAGCAAGTAAATGTCACTAAGAGTGAACTAAATAAGTCCATGTGATATCGGATGGCGAAGATGTAATATACTAGCTTTCGATTTTGTAAGAATATCTTACAGACTGCTAGAATAGCAACATCAGAATCTGCTATAAATAGTCTGGGCCGACTATGACATCGCTGTCTTACACACATCGGATAATAACAAGTCTCACATACGCATATAGCGATAAGTACGACAGCTACGATAAAATCTCTCGAGCATTATGATCGTGGATACTCGCGTAAAATTAGCTTCGAAGTCTTACAAGCATTCAAAGATATCTATGGTTGAGATAACGAAGCTAATCTTCGTGGAATCAAGACTGTATAATCGTGCATAAACAATACTGCTTGTATGTCTGATGCACTACACGTATTATTACGAGCGTATATCTGAGATGTAATGACATTATGCTTCACAGTATAGTCTTGCATCACTAAAAAAATCTGTACGTCTGAGAGATGATTAAGCATTGTACGTTAGGCGATGACACTCTCCAGCGTCAGAACTACATAGTGACTTCAACATACTTGAGGACCGACAAAATCTCAGATCGCCGTAGATTCAAGTCACTACAGCTGACACCTATATTCTTCTGGCAATTATCCGACTCATGTACCTGATCGTACCCCCATTGACATGTTCCTGTGTAAGAGAATGGGTGAAGAGGGAAGGAGCGACAACTGCAGTTCTACAGAATAAATGGATGGCATTCTAGATGATGACTTGTAGTTGTGAGCGCTTTACATGAATCTACTAGGCGTTTAGAGAACAAGACCCATCAATAACTAATATACTGCCCAAACTGTGATACTGACGTACGACTATACTAAATTACTCCAATAGGGCTTGACTAATGGCACAGTATGAGTAATGGAATACAGCTGAAACTAAGTATATCCAGAGCTATTAAGGTGACCTATACCACTATGTAAAGCTTCAAAGCTCTTCTTCTCCAATATAGCGCTGTTTGGGCAAAATCTGCACAGTAGGTAATATCATCGTAGTTATTACGTGCCTAGTCAAAATTGTACCGCTATAGGGACCCTCTTAACATTAAAAGAATATTAGTTATAAGCTCCACAGTATACTGAATATGAATTACTAAGATCGAACACAAAGGATATCCCAGTCTCATGCTTGTTTTCAGGAGTGTACATAGGCGAGTGCCGACATACGGATGCAAATTCTCCTGCTGTGAAGAGTAACAGAAACATTTACTTCTTGTACCTAGAAAGCGGCGTTACGCGTCCGATTGCGCTTAGATGGGAGCGAGCGACAGTACGCTCGCCAATCAGGGACGCAGACATTGGGATCATGCAACGTAAAGACTTAGACGATATAGTGATTGGATGCGGGAAGGTTAATACGAGTTCTTAGTGGCGCTGAAAAACGTAGCGCCCTCAGTTTAACAATAAAAACTCTCCATCATCGTGCTCTTTTCACTCGACGCCATGGCGCGAATATCGATGTATTGCATTTTAGATTCTTCACCATCTCACCTCGGGCGATCTATTCACATATTAGGCTCAATTTGGGGTCATTTATTGGTACTGCAAAGTGGCATTGTACATTTAGACGGGGGTGTATGTGTGTGCAGTGGGGGGGGGGGGGGTGGGGGGGGGGGGGGGGGGGCGGGGGGGTGGGGGGGGCGGTGGGGGGGGGGGGGGGTTAGTGGGGGGGAGGGTATCATAATTTCTATATATCTTATTTGTATGTATACTTCTTATTCTTGCGATCTGGTCTCTGGGCTTGGTTGGATGAGGGGAGGTGTGTTGTGGTGGCTGTATTCTGTGCGCGGGAGGAGGAGGAGAGAGTTTTTATATGATTATTTATTTGTTGTATTCTTGAGAGTGGTGGGGGGGGGGGGGGGGGGGGGTGCGATTATATTACTCTATAAATTATAGTTCTCTATCTATGTGTAGTGCGAGGTGGCTCTGGTGTGTATGGGTATTTGGGGTAGGGGGGGGGGTGGGTGGGAGTATAAGGGGGTAAATAAGTTTCAGGGTAGACATTAGGGGTGTTAGGGTTTAGGAGGTGGTCTGGGTGTGTGGTTTTTGGAGATGGGGGGGGGATATGTTTTGGGGGGAGGTTTTTGTAGAGATGGAGGGTTAGTTTCTTGTAGGATTGGGGTGTAGTTGTATGTTTGAGAGGGGAATTTACATGGGAGTTACAAAGTGGGGGATAAGGGGGGGGAGGGGGGGGTTATGGTGTATAGGTGAACTAGTGAGGGGGTGACATTGTATGTTAGGGGGGGGTGTGGTGTGACATAGATTTTGTTGATGGTTGAGGTTATTTTTATTTTTTGTTGATGGTTGAGGGGGTAAAGTGGTTATGTAGGGTGGGTTATTTAGTTTTTTTTTTTGGGTTATGGTTTTGTGGTTATTTTGTGTTAATTAATATAAAGTTAGAGTGATGGTTGTAAAAATATTTTTAATTTGTTTTGTGTTTTTTTGGATGTGGGTGGAGGTTTTATTTGGATTATTGGTGATTGGTTGTATGATGATGATTTTTGATTATATTAGGGTGGAAAATTTGGGTGTAATGGGGTATTGTATTTTAGTGTTACAAAAACCAATATGATGATATCATGGGCTTAACCTGCTAATTTATGCATTAGCATTATTTATGGTATTTTATTTTTCTTAATTCTTCCACATAATTCTTCCATTCTTTTTTGACACTTGCCACTACTAAAGCTTTTCCATTCGACTCAATGCCTGGTTGAAAAGTTATTTGGTGATTTACTTTCTCAAATCCAGTTTTTATTATTGCATCCATATTAACAGTAATGCTGTAATGTAATAATATATTTATTTGTATTTACACTACATACAACGTTTACCTTTTAATATCATACCGACATAACCTCAATCTTACTTTTTCTTCTTATTCTTTTTTGGGGCTACGTCCTTGACAGTTATCCAGTAACCTCGATCTAACATGAAAGCGCAGTAAATTTTGCTGATTTACGACACCAGGTGTCGCTGTTCCGAACTTGCACGGTCCCAATACATACAAGGGTTAGGAGACTTTTCTAAATTAAAAAAAAATGGATCAGAGAAATAAATCAAACGTTTATTTTTGTCTCAAACAAACAGTTATCAAAAATACAGATTGCACAAAAAATATACTGTATAACATAATACAAAATTAACAGAAACTTACGTGTTTGTCTGTTTATAAAAGAGATTGCTACAAAAATTTTCGAAATGGTTCCTAGGTTATTTATTAATATGACCAAAATAGATTATTAAAATTAAGGATATCCTTGTAAATAAAAATATCGTAAAATTTAACCTTTTCTATGAAACATCTTTTCTATATAATAATCAAATTAAAATCTTTTTACAACAACAGATTAGAGCCAAACTGTCATATTTCAGCACAACATTTTAATACAGAATAAAATTGACAGTTTAAACCACGCCTTAGTATAATATATAACTTTAATTATTACAAATTTTTATATCATTAATGAAAGCAATTATTAAAATCTATTTTACTTGGAAAAATTAATATATTGAATGTTACCTTATTTTCACTTATTTCGCACTTAACAAAGAAACTTGCTACATCTCTGGAATTGAAGCTACCTGGACAAATTTTCTACAGGAACAAAGGAAAACCATTTCTATAATCTTGAACGACGATCTAAGACGTAAATGAAGTTGACGCAAGCAGACAAACAAAACGAAACATATATTGCTTTCAAAATTCCATCAGTTTTCCGGTATACTGCACAAACCTTAATGTGGTTACTCTGTTCTAAAATGCAATTTTTGCAAAGAGTAAACTATCACCTTGACCGGTCTTAAAACATTACACAAAAAAATCGACTCTTGATTCAAAATCGCCAAACGTCATTCTCGCTTGAATGGCCCTGCTTCACTCCTATCTGCATTAGATTTTACAAATTCAACGCAAATCAAATTTCGCTTACGTCTTGGAAACAGTTGCGCATACGAACCTAAACAAACAATACACCTCGCAACTTCGCTCCCAACACCGAACCGACAACAAACATCCCCTTTTCAACCGGAATATTGGGGGAATGTAAACAAATTGTTTTCAAACGACAAAAACATCTATATTTTGCCTATTTCGTCAAAAAACTTGAAATATTCTAGTTAGAATATCAACACTTACAACATATATTGAACTTCTCCACCGAAATATTAAAAAAACTTGCTATATTATCGATCGTTTTAAAATTCTTTGTAAAAGACAAACACAGATTTCTTGGTAATTTTTAATGCGTACTAACGAGATAAACAACTCAAGGGCGTACTACAAAACTTAAAACAGAATTTATATTATTATATAGATATTAAATATTAACAAATTTAAAACGCTACAAGATAATGAAAGTTAACAAAGAAAATCAAACTGCCGAAATTACCAGAAGAATAAGGTTAACGTGGGTTGGATTTGGAAAACTGAGTTATATCTTAAAAAGCACTAAAATAGAGAAATATTTGAAAACCAGAATTTACGATCATTGTATCCTCCCTATACTCACGTATGATTCACAAACGTGGACACTCACCAAGTCTAATATGGATAAAATAGTAAAAGCACAAAGAGCGATGGAAAGATCAATGCTCTGGGTGAGACTTATAGACAAAAAACAACAAACAAATGGATTAGAAGCAAAACCAAAGTAAAAGACGCAGGAGAACATGCTGTCAAATTAAAATGGAGCTACGCAGGACACAATGGCCGACTGAAGAATAAAAGATAGAACCACAAAATACAACAATGGAGTAAAAAGTAATTAGTTTTAAATTTAACAAAGATCTTGTATAATCCAAATTCCAAAAGGCGACTGAATACTTAAATAATCTGTAATTAAAAAGTATTTTAAGATGTAATTACCCAGCTCGACCAAGAACAATATTTTATTGTAATATGATTTGTAGTTATGGTAGTGTTAATATTTATTAGATTTTTTGGTAAAGATCAAACCGATTAGGATATGATTTTCAAGTACGAGTATAATATTAGTTGAAGAAACTGGTTATTGTTTTTATCGATGATATTTATAGATAACTTTTTGTTATCGTATGAAATGATATTGATGGTTAGTGTGAACTCTTCAATAAATACTAAAAACAGTAAGTATTATGACAACAACAAATTTGTTTCAGTGGACTTGTCATATATATGCAGTGCGTAAATCTTTCAACTGGACGTAGGTAATATAAATTGAGGTATAGTTCGTTGCAAGATATTTCGGATTTAATCTTCTAGGTATAGTTGTATACAGGGTCGGACTTATATACTGATACTTTTATCAAAATTACGTCAATCCCACAAAGTAAAAGAAAAATACATATAAGTAACTCTTTTATATTAAAATATACATTTAACATAGTGAAAAAAATACAAAAAAAAATTATTTTAAACTTTAAAAGTTTAATCAATCGCTTTGATGGTTTAGGACATTGCTAGTTGATATATTACATTTTATTACATATATTGATGGGCTACGTATTTAACACGCTATTATACGGTGTAGAGGCCTGGATTCTCAAACAGAACAACATAAAAAATATTGAAAGTTTCGAGAAGTGGTGCTACCGTCGAATGCTCAAGATAAGTTGAGTTGAAAGAGTCACAAACTTTGAAGTAATACGAAAGATAGGAAAAGACCCAGGAATTTTGGTTGGAAAATATATTGCAAGGAAACACAGAAGGAAAACGGAATCCAGGCCATAGAAGAATGTCATGGTGGCGTAATTTGAGAGAGTGGTTTGGCTGTAAAGATAATTTATAATGTCCTGGACCTGACGTTAATCATTTAGTGACGACGATCTACTAACGAAACAACGAAATCAGGCATTGCTAAAAACATGCAGTTGTCTTCAGTGCGTTATCGTAGCGAGACAGAGACGAACTAGTTTTTATGTTAGTGAAACAGCTATTATTTTTGTTTTTATTTTATACCTTATAAATAATCTAAAACTGAAAAAAAAAATGAAAAATGGCTCAAAAACACACAATTATTTTTGAATTCACCAAAACCTTGTTCTATCAGTTTCGGATACTTTAATTTGGGCTTATTTGATTTTAAAACATTGTTTTTAGTTGTTTAGCTTGATATTGGCCCAGTCTCTTAATCTGGGGAATTCCATCCGAATTATCTTGCAACGAATAGTAAGATCGGGTAATTACGAAATTCGCAGAACGACAAAGGCACTAACAGAGATATAATGATTAATTTATAATTAAATAATTCAATTAAAAAAAATACTGGGATAATCACGCCTCTGAAATTGTATTATTTTCCAACAGGTGGCCTTGACGACAACAGTGGGCTTAAGAAAGCGCAGTTGCCACCTATGTCCAGCTCAAAGATTTATGCACTGTATAACGCTTTTGCTTAGCGCAGGTATAATATGGATCTAAAATTGAAACGATATCTTACTGTTAGTAAACGAGTTCACTCTAGTCTATTATTTAATTAATGAAAGTTAATAACAAAATAAAACAAATGATGCCAATACAAAAACAATGTGTAATCTTTGGAAAATAGGGTCAAATAGTCTAAAACATATTTTGTAATAATCTTTTTGCTTCAAAGTGGTAAATTGGCATTTAAAACGTATGTTTGGGAAGGATACCGAAAAGAGTGGTAAATAGTTTTATTAAATTATGCAGGAGACATAGAAAATGGTTAAAAAAAGTATATCTTTTAGTTGTAAAGAAAATGTTTATAGTTTCGATCGTAACATACAACTATATCGTGTGGTTTCTAAACAAAACTACAAATTTTCATTGTCCAACTAATAAACACATTTTAAGGAAAATTACACTGCTATTAATCAGCTTAAATTAGTCAAGAAATTAACATACTACGTCTCAATATTTTTGTCAGTCAACATTTTCCTCGCAATTTCTTCCCTGGTTCCCATAACATTTCTTAAAACCAAATTGGGTATTTTCAAGATCTTCTTCGCATTTGCGTCTAATTCTGTTGTGAAGTATTCTTAGGCAAATTTTAAGAGTGTACCTCATTAGACTAGTTAATCGATATTCGCTCCGAGCGGTTAACAAAGTGTCAAAGCAAAATCGACTGACCTGCTCATGGTGGCGATTGTTTGAAATTTTATCAGGACGCTTTTGTGCATTGTACAATGAACATATTCATTGTACCATGGATGTTGATCATTGGTTGATCATGTATATATAACCTCACTTTCGTAGATTATGTTAATAAATCTTTATTAACGACAAAAAATATTTTTGTTGAACTATAAATGTCACTATAAATAGATAACTAATTAATTCTAAAAATTGTATCCGGATATTAACACTACCTCAATAGAAGGTATATCTATCAATGGAGAAGTTTTGAATAACTTACGTTTTGCAGACGATACAGTAATAATTACGGATAACAACAATGATTTACAGAACGTAATGCAACGCCTTAATGAACGCTGTCATGAGTACGGACTGAAGATAAATTTAAAGAAAACTAAATGCATGATCATGACTAAATCTGCACATGCTAATATCCAATTGACTATTGAAGATACTGCAATTGAGAGTGTTAATAACTATAAATACTTAGGACATGGATAACATCAGATGTAGACCAAACCAAAGAAATTAAGACACGTATTGAAATAGCACGTACATCATTTATTAAACTTAAAAAGTTTCTTTGTTGTCTGGATATAAGGTCAGAACTACGCCTGAGAATGCTTCGATGTTACGTGTTCTCTACTCTTCTTTATGGTTTGGAAGCTTGGACACTAAAACAAGTTCATCTGAATAAGTTGGCCGCCTTTGAATTTTGGTGTAACAGAAGAATCCTACGAATATCATGGATTCAAAGAATGTCAAACATGGAAGTAACTAGAAGGATAGGAAATGAGGCGGAAATAATATTAACTATTAAAAGACGAAAACTTTAGTACTTGGGACATGTGATGAGAGGGCAAAAATATGCATTATTACAACTTATTATGCTGGGCAAAATCCGAGGAAAGCGAAATGTAGGAAGACGAAGAATATCCTGGCTTAAGAACTTAAGGGAATGGTTTGAATGCAGTAGTGCAGAACTTTTTAGAGCGGCAGTCAACAGAGTCCGCATAGCCATGATGATTTCCAACCTTCGATAGAAGATGGAACTTAAAGAAGAAGAAATTAAGACTACAAAATAAAATATTTAAGTTTAACAAAATAATCCCATAAGACTCAATACTAAAACGTCCTCACAAATCTGACAGCGTGTCTTCTTCTTCTTAAAGTGCCCTCTCCTCAATGGAGGTTGGCTACTACAATTTTAAAACTCTTCTCTATCTTCAGCTGTTCTTATTAGCTGTTCAAAATTTAGCCCTGTCCATTGTCGGATGTTTCTGAGCCATGATAGCGTGTCACGTGACTGTAAATAGAGGGAGACCCACGGAGCGAATTCTTAACTACTACTTTTATGTTATCATTCTCTATTAGTTTCAGCAAGTCAGTTGGTGTATCATCTGGACCACAAGCTTTTCTAATTTTAGCATTATTTATAGCGTGTTCTACTTCGCATTTTATAATTTCTGGGCCGTCAGTACAGTTTTGGTAGAAAATCGGCAATATTATTCCTGTCATCTAAACAACTCTGATGTATACAGCTGAAATTATTTTCTTATTTCGTTCTCATTTACAATAATTTTGTTATTATTGCCAACGAGTACAGAGGGAACTCGTTTTTTTTTTTTTAAACTCGTAAATGGATGAGTAGTACGGTGACAGATAAGGTCTCGCAACTTGGTGAATGCTCATCCATGAATCTCTAGCGGATGGAATATAGACTAGTGTCTAGAGCCTGACCCCTCTATCTATAGCATCCTTATGTCGCAGTCATTTAGTTAATCCAATATCCCTGAATGTGACCCGAGGTTATTTTATTTATGGTATTAATTTTTTTCACTCATGGTTGGTAATCGCCACCAAATAGAAGAAGGAAGTGCGGACAAACCCAGAAGAACAACACACTTGCCCTAAACCCAACCGCCCCTCCAAGCCCCCCACCAAAACCCCCCTTAAAGCAACCAACCACCAGAAACCCAACACCCCACCCCCCTCCCCAACCACGAACACACCACGCCCCACCCCCAACCCTGCAAAAAACCCCACTAAAGACCCGCCGACAAAACCACCCCAAATATGTGCGTCATATATAAATTCCACACCCCCATTAGAACTAACCACACCCTGCTAGAACGCCATGTGTGCATAACACACACCCCAAAAAACCACTTGCACCCCCCAAACCAACAAAAATCCCCAGCCCCCAGGAACCCCACCCATAAAGTCATACAGCCCCCCCAATACCCCCGCCCAAAGCACACCAAGCCATAGAACACGAAAAATACCAACCCAACAAAATCCCGCACCCGTTGTAGGACCAGCCATCGCACGCCTACTTCGAAACTCCATATCGCCTATAACCCCGGAATCCTCTACCATCCTATCACACCGAGCCCCGAGTCGTAACATAATTCGTCTCTCACCATGTATATCATCAAAATGAACTCGACCTCAACCGCACTCGCGACACTCAATACTTATACAAATAGAACAACAGGCACCACCAAGCCTGAGCCTCACTAATACTACCTGAGGGAAAACCATAGGACCTAGACCCTCCGAGGTCTCCTTTCCAGAGGTCTATCTAATATCAAAATTTAAATAAGAAGGGATTGTGCCTTACACTACCTTGATCCATCTTAAACCCCTTACCATCACAGCAAGTGCAAGCGTAATTATTCGAAATTATATAAAATCAATACGACCCAATCACAAACTGGATACCATAAGATGTGCAGTGCCTGTACAATTCTCTAATCATAATTATAACAAACCTGATTTCGCACCAACAAACTACCACACCCCCACATTGCCCCAATACCAGATCAGGCAACCATAGCACAGCGCAAGTCTGCACCGAATAGTGGGTCAGGCTCTAGACACTAGTGGAATATAGTAGTAGTATATTTAGAGTTCAAAGGTTTTGGTCTTCTCCGTATCTCCACATTGCAGATAAATGGTTAAAACTTAATAACTCAGAAACCGTATTTTCAAGTAATAATAATTGAGGTCTGGAGTGCAGAATGCTTTGAATATTTATTGGCCATTATTTGAAAGTTTTTCTTTGTTGCACAAAATAAATCGTTGAAAATTGTAATTGTCAAATCAAATCCATTTGTGTGTTACTTTCTATTATTTCTATTTATATTAGTGTATAAAATATTTATGATTTAGGACATAAAATCTTTTCGGATTCTTCCCAAACGCTTAGACCATGTGTACAAATTATTTATTTAAACCAGTACTGTTTTCTCATAAACCACATAAAATCACTAACTGTGTTTTTAAGATGCCATATAACTGTATCAAATTGTTTTGTTGGGTGTGATTTATTGTAAAATATGGAACGTCGTTGAGGATTAGCGATCAGGGTTAAAAAATCACAAACTTAAGAAGCGCTGATGCTGTTATATGGAATAGTATGTGTATGTGCACTGAAAGTTTTAAAAAGGGCGTACTACTAAATCTTCCATTTACATACAAAGCCTTCAAATAAATTTAAAAGCAGTATTTCTGTTTTTTTTTGTCCTAGAGCAAGTGATGTCGTTCTGAATTCGTTCATGATGTTATGTGGATTGTGAGAAAAGAGTGATTTTAAATGAATTTTACTTAATAAGGAACATGTTCACTTGTATATAAGAGATACAGAATTGCCTTAAAATATTTAGTTCATATTAAATGCAACAAATTTTGTGTGTATGTCAAAACGAAGCCGTTTACACGCATTTATAAACTTTACTGCATAAACAGAGAAGACAAGAAAGCCAATTGCTCATTTTTGTAGATTAAATCCATTTTACATACAAAAATCCAGAGGTACCCTGATCAAAAATGTTATGTGGTACGAGTACCAACTCTACTGAATTAATGAATATTTAGATATTCACAGTAGAGTAAGGGCCGCTTTGGCGAGACATAACGGAACATGTGAAGTACTCTGACGTCACTGTCGATAAGCGTTGAATCTGCATTACGGACCGAACATGAACCTTAGCCAAGACCGGAACCAGTGGGTAAAAATCTTGATATACGGAGTATAGTAAGAAAATTCTTTTGCGACATTTTAGGATTTAAGGATCGGATTGTGGCGTATGATACATCAATGACGGCATGTGCAAAGGTCATTACATCATATCTCCGTTGTTATTGGTCCGATGGGAGCGTGTGATGCGTTAAATGAAAGCGGAGGTTATAACGAATATATTACGATACAAAAAACAAACAAGGCATCCACCAAAAGGGCACTATACTATCAAATGCACAGAAAGAGACAAGAAACATTATTAAGAAATAATAATGAGACAATTATAGGTACTTTAATATAAAACAATCCATTCAGGCACTTTTTGACAATGATAGACCTTGTTCTCCACCATCCACGGATGATCGAATAAATGAAAAGGTCCAAAAATAACAAAAGAAGAAGTTAGTTATGCAGTAAAATCTCAGAAGAACTGAAAAGCCACCGGTCCAGACAATTTCAATGTCGAAATACTTAAATTAATTGCAGACAACGAAAGTAAATGCCTCGACTTATTAACAGTACTATTCAATAAGATATATGACAGGTAAAATACCATCAGACTGGCTAAAATCAGCATTCGTAACATTACCAAAATAATCCAATACCTCACACTGCGATGACTATCGAATATTAAGCATGATGTCTCATTCTAGTCCTTAAAGCTTTTCTCAGAATCGCTCATACACGAATTTACAAGAAGTGTGAGTTTCAGATGAGTGACACTCAATTCGGATTTCGAAAACGAAAAGCTATTTTTGCCTTAAATGTGTTAACACAACGATGCAGAGACCTTGGTTCCGGCCTTGGCTTATGCTCGGCCGGTAATACAGATTCGACGCTTACCGACAGTGACGTCAGCGTAGTTCAAATGTCTCATCCTGTCTCGCATTGATCTCTCACACAAAATAATTAAGCGAGAGCCCATAAAGACAGCAATTCTGTATTAACTTGGTTAAATGATAGCGTCATTAATTTACTCACGATTGTACAGTAATAGATAAAGTATTGTAAAAACACATATATCTTATCTCTGATTTGTTGATATATTGAATATGTAACACGTTTAGGTGTTTTTGTTTTTTCTTTATGTCGTGAACTGAAGATAAAGTACGAGTATAGTAATTTTTTACGTCTGTATCAATTTCACTTGAAAAGTACCACAATTTAATTTCTATACAGTTAATATATTTGTCATTTTGGCTTCTATTTTACAACTTAAGGGTTAACAACGTTTTTTTAATGCTATGATAAAACATGAAGGTCTAGCTGGATGATATGTTGTGTTTAAATGTACGTGGATCAGACAGTCTTCTTACAGAAGCCATCTGTCGACCTAGTCTGGTCGATGGTGCTCCAAGATTTTTCGTGACTGTGTTGCGTGAGTGTCAGGGTATTCCCCGAGGTTTTTATACCCCCTTGAAAACTTCCGTAACCTCGCTATATGACGTGGTCTGTTCGTTATTACTAAGTTTTTGAGAGTCTATTTCGTGGGACCTGGTGTTTCCTTGAGATTTCTTTGTACTATCGATTTTTATTACCAAATATCAGACCTTACTCGTGTCCCCTCATTATCCTAAAACTATGTGATAAGAACTCTATTAGTGTGCAGATTACGTTTGTTCATTCTTGAATTGGATTATAAAATATGATTGTTAGAATACCTACATAGCTTTTACATACAATTTCTTATGAAATGTGTGCTACTCATTGCAAAAATCAAGTCTGTATAGATGTATAATACGTAATTATTTTGTCTCATTGCCTTGGTTTATTATCTCAGAGCATGTTATCGTGGAACATGCACATATCGAGATACAAGAGGATTTACCTAAGCACCTGAAAATATTGAAAGTTGTAGGCGTGGTAGAATGCAGATTCTGTAGAGTATGAAACCTCTATCCACCCAAGCTGCTGCATTGGGTGGATACAGGCTTCAGAGATTGGTTGGAACCAACATCGCCCTGGCTTATGACACTCAGACTTTAGTTTATTAACTGTTATAATTCCTTTTTATTGCAACACTCCCAAAATGCTAATATTTGCACATTAGTATTATATTAAGGGAATTGTATGAAACCCTGTTTGGTCTTTTTTGTCGCCAATTTATTTCTTAACACTTCTCAACTAACTCTAACGGTATTGACCTCAATTTCAAAGTGAAATTGTTAGTAAAATAATAATTGTGTATATGGATTGATCTTATAATATATTAGTTGTATGGAATTTGTTTATTGAAAAATATTGCATGGTGTACAAGTGAAAACAGAGATATTCATATATTAAGTTTTATTTTGTTGTTTGTTGTTTTTTTAAGAATTGACTATTTAATAAATAGAATAAAGCATGAACTTTGTTTTACTATCATTTTTTCTTTTTGCTGAACATTACACCGGAAGGCAAAAATAAATGTTATGGGATATAGACGGAAAAACATTGTCTGTAGAGATTTCAAGTTTAAAAGAAAATTTATTGTTTATACCAAGGAAATGAGAATCACAGAAAACACTCTGAGAGACTGAATAAGGAATGACGAGATAAGAACAAAATGAAATGTACAGAATATTAACTAGTGGACACTAAATAGAAAAAAAAAAGAATGGAACAATCACATCAGTAGAATAGAAAGTGTTTCAATACATCTTCATCATTATTTTGATTATTGTTAGTATCCTGAGAATTTGAACATTCAAAAGATTCTATGTTATCCAAGGACTTAAAGGATACATCCTGATTTCTTATAAATGAAAGCCGTTTACAGTACCTAGACTACAAAAACAAAAAATTACCAGACAAAACTACAAGACAGAGCCTTGAGGTACTCCACAATTAATAAAGATATTACTAGAGAAGCGCTCAGAGATTGATACAGACTCACATCTATCTTCCGAGTATGAACTGAACCGCTTTAGGAACCGCCAGTCTGCAGCCATAGGATTTTTAATGCCTTGTATTATAATTTTTATTTCAACTGAGTTAGTGGGAACAAAATAAAAGGAATTAGTAATGTTTACTCCATTTAAAAAATGCATTGGATCAAAAGAATTAATTTTTTCAGCGAGTTCTGGATGTACAGAGCAGTAATATTAATTTAGGTCCCTAGGGTCTAAGACTATATCAGTATTTTGGGGAACTTTAGCTCTAAGAATATTAAGTATAAGCCAAGATTCCTTTTGTTTATTATCAGCATTTTCCATTCTAGATTGCATATTATATGTTTTTTAATATAATTTAATGATCTTAAGTTTTTGCAGGAAATTCTATTTCCTTTAGTAACCCAAGATTACTTACTTTTCGATTTAAGAACTCTTTTGAAATGCTAAATTGAAAATCTTCATGAGAGTGTGATGAAATTGATGAAGCAAATCAGGAGAGCAAAAAATAATTCCATTCTTCCTGATTACATAATTTGATAAACCTGTCAAAATTACTTTTGCTGAAAATCCTACCCCATCTGGTTGTATAAGGTGGATTTTATAAAGGAAATTCATATAAAATGGATTCCTTAAAATTATTTAATAAAAAAAAATGAAATTTTCACAAATACAAAAGAAGTGTAGGCTTGCACAACAGATGTTTTGTAGTAATACTTGTTTTTGGGATCTTTTAGACTACTGTATTTTCTTCCATTTCAGTTTTTATTTTAAACATATTTAAAATTTTATGTATATTAAATAAGAACACTATACCAATCAAAATAATTTATTTACACTAAATAACACTAAACAAATAAAAAAGATCCACTTTCAGACTACATACTCCGTATTTTCTTCTTTTCTTTATACAAGCTCTCCTGCATAACTGAAAGGAAACAAGAAATATATCAACAATTAAAGAAACTTTTTAAATAATATGCTACAACATTAAACATGGAATCTAATCAATATCATGTTTAATGCAGGTAATATGGTAATGCAGATTTTATATACAATGCATTCAATTAAATATGTTATTCAATCAGCTAAATCAATTATGTTCTTGCTTAAATTTGTGGATATTTCACAGGAGTATTAAATCCCAAAAATAGAACACAACTATTCTCCAGAGGCTAAGAAAAGACAAAGAAATTATTAACACAGTAATGAATAGAAAAAAGGCTTACTTTGGCCACATTATATGAAATAGTAAATACTGACTTCTACAAGACAAGATTGTGGACAAGAGAGACCCTAGATGTAGAAATATATCGCTGATCTTTGGAAATAGACTGGGGTCTAACATCCACTGATCTATTTCTAGCTGCTGTGTATAGAATAAGATGGGTCAATATTGTTGCCAACATCACTAGAAGATAGGCACCTTTAAAAGAAGATTAAATCTCAGAAACAAAATTGTTAAGTTGTAGTTTAACAGCTCACTTCTATAAATACTGAATCAATACAAAGCTATACAGAACCATAAAGGCTTGAAAATGATCATGTACCTGATTCTTAATTTTTAAATTCTTATTTTAATTTCATTGGTATTGTTTAATGTTACAATGAAAGAAGTTATATTTCTGCTCCATTTTCTTTACAGGCACCAATGATCTTCCATCTTTTGGGCAGTGAAATTGAATATTTTTATGTATAGCAAAAAACAACACTTTTCTTTTGGTATTATAATAAATATAGTGTGGATCGTCGTATTTAATACTTACTATATGGATCAAATCTGATAACTTCCAATTTATCTGCCAACCTATCCCTTATTTTATTAAATGTGTGACCACTTACCACACTTTCCATTTGAACCATAATTTGTCTACAAAATAAAGGTGTATGAATGTAAAGAACATATAAAAATTTGTATGAATTAAATTACAGGAAGATCATGAGTTAAAACTAGAGAGACAGTCAAATAACAAAGAATAGTGAGAGAACACAAATCAGGAAGAATACTTTTAATTTTCTCATATTTTAAATTCAACCAATCTTTATGCAATTTACTTATTTTATTGGGAATAAGCCATAATTTTAGAAAAGTCAAAATAAACTTATTTTAAAGTAAAATTGTGGCTTATTCCCAATAAAAAATATTAAATTTCATTAAGATGCCACAATAAAATACCTATACTACGTTCCACGTTTAGAAAATAACATTGCGGAGATAGGGCCATGTATTTCTTATGGACGATAGCAATGCGGCGTTGCCACGACACACGCAAGCACAATTTAGGGTTGTATAATTTGTATTTTTGTTTCCACAAACATGAATTAAATTAATGTTTTTTAATGTAATTGACCAAAAGTGCCCATTCGAAACAAGAGATAAAAAGTAGGGAAAATGATTTTAATTAGATCAATAGTATTTACAAAAGATAATTTTATTTTATCGTATTTTAATTATAGTAACGACAGTTTATTTGTTTTTTCGTGAGAATACGATATGCCATGAATCATAGAAATCAGTAGAAAATATGACGCTCTTGGAATGCGTATATCTAATTACTAATTGCAACTTAAAATAATATGATGTGCGTATATGTCAGCTATTTTATGTCGTTCTCTGACTACATAATGATAATAAGGCTTTTATTTAGTAGTTATTCTGACTTTACAGTTAAATGTTAATTGAAAATGAAAATTCAAAAATTAAGCAAAGGGAATATCTTGGACATCCGTGCAAAAGAGAGTGTCTGAGAGTTTTGGCAACACTGATCTCCATAAGCGTAAATGTTATTTTCTTAACTTGAAACAAAGAATAGCTGCAGAACAATATCAACCAATCTCGATACAATAAACAAAAAGTGAGAATTTAGAACTTTTGTTGAAATATTTTAAATATAAACTTTTTTAAATCCTACGTTTGTTGGTCTGTTGTAAATAAAAACACAAATTGTTGATGTAATTAAATAAAAAATGTAAGTAAATACACTAATGTTTATTATGTAATTAATGTGCTTATTGTGAATGGCAAAAACATGCTAAACATTTAAGCAATAATTAAGGGTTTTTATTTGATTGAACTTATAAATGACAATCCAATTTTAATTTAATTCGGTTGATTAAATTTATAAAGGAAAATCCAAAAATTGAAAGGAAGTATAATGAATACAGTGTTAAGAACTAAGTGTAACCCCAAAAGAATTATTAAACAGAATTGGTATTCCCATAAATTGAACCAAAAGTGGAAACTAACAGAAAAATACGCCAAACAATGAAACATAAGATGAAGCACTAAAATGAATTGCCAGATATCTAAAAGATAAATTAAAAGTAAAGAACTTTCGAAATTCCAATGCAACTCAGGAAGTCATAATAATAGATGAGAAAAAGAATAACGATAAACTAAACTAGAACTCACTTGCTTTTTACTCTCTTTAATAACACATTCGTTAAAAACATTTTTAATGAATAAATGAAAATTTTTTGAATCTGGCCTGTTTTGAAAGTGTTAACCTAAATATATACTTCGTCTTCTTTTTCATTGTTTCATTGATCTCCACTTGTGGATAGGTAATTCCTCCACCAATCATTCTTTGAATTCACCATTAGACAAGGAAAGAGTCTCTCTTTCCTTTTCTAGGATTTTATCACAGTAAATAGCCTTCTAGTAAGGTAAGTCCTATAGAAAGATTTGGTAGTTTCTAGCGCCAAATGCGGACGGGCCGAAACTAATTTTATTTGGCGGCAAATTTAAAACGTAGGTTCTTTATTTTAGGCGGCAAATTCAAAAAATATGCTCTGATTTTAAGCGGCAAAATTCAAAAAGTATGCTTGTAATGGAAAGAAAATAAATATAATTAAAAATAAAATCTTATTCTATGCCAAAAAAATATATTTTCTCTGTCCAAAAATGTAGTATACACTTACGCATTTTTATATATAAAATGTGTAACATAATATTAGACAAAGAGTATGGTACAGGAAATTTTCCAATACATCAAAATAAAACACATATCCTGACGCTTGTTTATTTGTATAATTTTCTTTGGTAAAGTATTGGCAACAAATATCCTCCTCCTCCTCATTCCGTAAGCCCTTATCAGGGTGTAGGTGTGGGTGGAGACGGGGCCACTAAATATTGTTAGCTTGCTGTCTCCCTTGGCTGTGATCCTGTAACAGATGAACAACTTTATCTAGGGATTTTCTCCACCAATCTTTATTTAATCTCTTATCCCAAAAGATCATCCCAAATTAGTATGTAACCAAAGAATATAGTATGTATCTATATTCTTTGATGTAACTATTGCATCAGAACTAGAAGTAGACAGTCCATGAAAATCTATAATAATGAAATATTATTAAAATAAAGAATTTAAACAAAGAATGACTTTTTTTTTATAAAATAAGGCAACTTTTAGGAAGGCAATTATAAGAGTTAAAGTGTTTTAATGATTTTAAAAAATATATAGTATACTGTTGGTTAAGATTTAAAGGTAATTTAACTACAGAAGCAATAGTTATAGTTAGGTACTGTTCTTACCTGGTGCTTGTAAAAACAAACTCCTAATCCTCAGAACGTTTTCATCGTCCAACTTAACTTTACCCATACACAAAAAATATTCTTTTGATTTTTTCGATTTGGTAAAGTATTGTACCGTTTTGGTATTGTACCTTCTTTTCGCAATGGTTATTAAATCGATAAAAATTGATGTATAAGGGGAAGGGGGGGGAATGGTGCGCACCTAAGCGAGAATCGTTGTGGTGGTCAACTCTTAAACATAAAAAATAAAATAAAAACGTTATCTGATACCCTAATTATTCTACTTTCAGTATGCACTATAATAGATATTGAATTTCTTAACATAATCATATATAATTAGAAAAAGTAAAAAATTGCATTTGCGCACCGTTCCCCCACCCCATGGGGTAACTGTGCGCCACAGGGTTGGGTAACAGTGCGCAGTAGTTTGGAATATACAAGTACCTAATAATACAGTGGTATAAAAACAAATTCACATGCAAGAACAAATATTTATTGTACGAGTGATTATATACCTATAATGTTAAGTAGGTTATCTGTTTAACCATGACAAAAGTCGCAAATGTATTGTTCCGGGGGCATCTTTACCGGTACATGCCGCGTGGTTCCATAAGCCACATGCAACACACCGGTACCATAGTTCGCTTTGTCCATGTTCTCCACATATGCCACATAATTCAGTCCGCACGTCAGGTCTGCATCAAATGGAACTAAGTTGGGGTTGATATCGTCTACTTCATCATCGTCACAAATGTCACTATCGTCTATGTCAGATACCTCTGATGATTCAGGCGTTTGCTGGTTTCTTATTTTCTCCCTCTTTTAATTTCCGGAGACTGACATATGCGTTTTTTTTACTTTTTTTTGCAACATTCTCTTTTTGCCGTTATTTTTCTTGTAGTGGTTTCCGTAGAAGGAGTGAGGTGGATCGAGAAATAAGCATTCTCGATTTCATCTTCCTCGTCACGTTCTTGTGCATCAAGTTCAGGTGTTGGAGCCCTCATTCATTTCTTATTATCTTTCTTAATATTGTTCTTTCCTAATGTTTTGACACTTTTTAATTTCATGTTTTTTTTCACGTCTTTTTCCCTTTTCTTTGCTTGAGCTTGTTCTAATCGTTCTTTTAGGGGTGTGCTAGTCAATATTTCAGAGTGTTGTTTCGAACGAGACACTGTTTTTTACTCTTCCTTTTTCTTTTCTCCCTTGGAATAGGTGCAAAATGGAAGAATGAATTATTTAATGTAGATGTCGATGGTAGGATGGTTGTGTCCAGACTTAGATGTAGATGGTAGATGATCTTGTTCAGCGGTAGATGTACATGGTAGATGACCATTGAATAGGTTAGATCCTGCCTGCTGTTGTTTGGCATATGAGCTGTCTGTCTATCATCACCGTCTGAATTTTCACTAGGTTCGGGTGTTGCCGGATTAGGAATTTTTTGTAGATTTGGCTGAGATGCCAAGTGTTAATAAATTAGCGCTACGTTCGGGAGAACCTTCTACTACAAAACTGTCTCATTTCGTTGGCCGGAGCGAAATCATCTTCGTTGAATTTGTTAGGGTCAATGAGCCTTATTCCAGCAGAACGAAATCCCGAAACTGCTTTCTCCATCGATGCTGACTTTTACGAACGCTTTATTTTAACAGCTCAGCTACGTCATATTCCATGATCTTTTCATGCCTGTTGTAGTTAAATAAATATCATACTCCCTGTATAGCGCATTTTTTAAAGGACCAAAGAAGGATAGGTCAAGGGGTTGAAGGTGATGGGAAGTATGTGGCGGAAGGGACACCATATGAATATGATTTGACTTACAGAAATCGTATGCCTCTATGGATATATTGCTTGAATGGTTGTCAAGGATAAGGAGAATCGGGGTCATTTAAAGTGGGATTTGCCTGTTTTTCGAAGTGCATTAACCAATCAAGAAAAAGTTCAGAATTCATCCATCCATTTTTTGAACATTTATAGTTAGCACCAGTTGGCCCATTTTTCTGCAGCGCAGGAGCCATTCTCTTTCTGGGATAATATCAGCATGGGCGCGATATATATTTCCTGTGGCACTCATGCAAAATTACGGCTGTAATGGTCCTCCCTCTTTCACCTGAAATAGCAGCTCCTACTTTTTTATACACCCTTACGTCCATAAACCTTCGGGCACTTCTTCTGTACAGTGGTTACACCCGTCTCGTCCATATTATATATCCTGTTTGCTTCAATTTAAATTTTTGTAAAACTTTCTCGAGATTTTGAATAAAAAAGTTTTAACTCGTCCGCATTAAATGCAGCAATTCGATTAAGACTAGTCCCCTCAGGCTGTCTCAATGATATTTCAGGATTTCGCTTGAGAAACCCATACAACAATCTTTGCCTGCTAACTGAGTTTGTTTATTGAAATATTTGGAATATTTTTCTGTTGAGCATAATATAAACGCTAACTGCCTCAGTTGTCGTGGCGTTACGCCGTAAAACAATTTTGCGAGTGTCAGAATATAGTGGGTTAATTCAGCTTCCACTTCTGCTGTAAAAAACGCCTTTCTACCGAAGATGGGGGATTTTTAGTTGATTTAGAGAAAGGCTTTTTCTGAGTGTTGATTCAGGAATACCAAAAGACCTCCCAACTTCTGTATTTTCCTCCCATCGTTTCTAATTGCATTCAGTGCAGTCTCCAGCAATTCATCACTATATTGATGGATTTCAGTCTTTCGAACTAATTTCGTGGCATTCGAAAATAAAAGACGGATTTTAGTACCCAAAAACTGAAACAAAATTGCTTCATATTTAATTGAGTAGTGGGTAACCGTGCGCAATTTTCGCGCACGGTTACCCCACTATGGTTATAAAAACGTAATTACATCATCCTACAAAAATTACTTATCTAAATGCAACCAAAATGGTGTGCATTATGCAGCAGATGATATTCTTTAAGAATATACATTATTTCAAAACAAGTAGTTAAGATTTACGACTCACCGTCTTAATTTTGTGCAAGTGGAAAATAGTAACAAAAACCTCAAATGCACACTTTCGCCTTTCACTAAGTACACAACTCAACTGCAGTGGCAGTTAATGGCGTCAGAGACTCTGTGCATGTTTCCCGCTTAAGCCTGTTCGGGAGGGGACTCTCAGTATGCCGCGTAATTTGAATTTTAATGGTGCGCAACCGTTCCCCACCGCGCCCGGTTCCCCCACTTTCCCCTATTGTTTTTATTTCCTATTTCTGAAATTTGGGATACAGATACCAGATAGTTATGTCATTTTCAATTTTGCAAAGATTACAATGTTGCCATTAGCACAGTTTTTTTTTCGGTGGATACTCAAAATTCTTAGAAATAAGTTATGGTATGTACATTTTAAGTTGTGATTTTAGTAGAATTTGCTGAAATCCTTCTTTTTTGGAAAACATTGTATAGTATAATCATTATTTGGATATATAAGCAAACTAGTGAAACCATGGCAACAGCACTTACATCAACATCATTCGTCATACACCTCTTATGTCATTTAACGTGACTAGTAGCGCCGTAGCCATTATGAACGGTTGGACCCATGCAATTTACTCTCCCTACTTTTCCTATTCCACTTACAACACTAGTTGTGGTAAATACTGTGGATTTCATTTTGATGTGATGACGTTTTAAGGTTATGTTGTGAAAAAGCAGATGAAGCAATTGTTTTAAATTTTTCGCTAGGACATTTACAATTTATTGAAACCAGGTAAAATAAAGCTTATCAGTAGTAAGTATACGTTCGAATATTGATGCAATACTTTGTAATTTTAATACATGGTTTCATTGTATACTTTTCAGTTAACATAAGGTCAGCATGGCTCAGTTAATTGAAAATATTCTAAAATATATATCGGATAACGGAGATGTTAATACGTTAAAATTAGCGTCTGCATTCAACGAAGACCATCAGAAAATTATTGGAGCCTTAAAAAGTATACAAGCCCATGGAGATTTAGTTTTAGCAGAGCCAGTCAGCAATAAAAAAATTGAACTTACAGAAGAAGGAAAGATAATAGCTGAAAAAGGTAAGTTTTAAAAATTAATTTTACAAAACATTACAAATTTTATATTATCGCACTATCGCATTTACGTCTTGTGATCTTAACAATTTCAATCAGGAATTGCTCTTTTACCTGTTATCCAATTTTTCTATAAGTGGTGCATTAATTCAAATATCGTATTGCGCTTCATGTTGTAAAAGTTGATTATGTAAGTTATAATTATTGTAACTACTCTATTATAGTGTCATCTGCTCTAGTCATTTGTTTAGTCTTTCATTCATTCCATTAGCGAACGTTAAAATGTTATTTATGAATCTTGGTTCGTTAGAGATGCCCGCAGATATAGATATAGTGCCCTCAATTTTGATTATACTCCATTCGCTACTCGGGCATATTTACAGATTCCTTGTCGGAACCTATTACACAATCAATTCAGGGTACTTTCATATTAATAGCTCAAGTTTACTACTATTGCAGACTTCATTCTCTGAAAAAGAAGAATGTGCAATAGTGGAAGTGGTTACTAAACATCGATTTTTGCGTACATATGTATGTAAAAAGTTGATTTTAGATGTTATAATTATTGAACATACCTATTTATTATATTGTGCAGATCAATGCTCTATTGAGTGTTGGTAATTCACAAAGTTCATTTATTTCACTTAGTTCGTTTACTTTAAGAGTCTAAGAGTATGTATGTGGTTTTATATTAAACCAAAAAGTCAAAAAGTAACTAACTCGCAAAGAAATTACTAAATTCACTAAACTGTCGGACTGGAATAGCGGAACCCAGTAAAAGAGTTATCTACTTATTGATAAGAAATGTTTTTTAATTTTTAGGCAGCTATGAAGCTATGATATATAATAGTCTTGGCGAAAATGGATTACCTCAAGCTGAAGTAATGAAACTACCAAATGCCAAAATAGGTTTTAGTAAAGCAATGTCAGCAGGTTGGGTGGAAGTAGATAAATCTGTTACACCTCCAATTGTAAAAAGAAAAGTGCCTCAAATTAAAGATGTAGTTCACGAACACCTCAATAAAATTTTGTCTGAAGATATATCCTCAATATCAGATAAAGAAAAACAGGAGTATAAAAAGAGGAAACTTATTCAAGAAGTGGTTGTGAAAAGCTTTGATTTAAAGAAAGGTCCAGAATTTAGTCTAACCCTCACCAAGCTAGAAACAGATCTTACTTCTGAAATGATAAACTCTGGTGCTTGGAAAAACTTGAAATTCAAAGAGTACAACTTTGATGCACTGGGAGCACCTTTGAGCTCCGGGTATCTTCATCCATTGCTCAAAGTTCGTTCTGAATTCAGGCAAATCTTCTTGGAAATGGGATTCTCTGAAATGCCTACTAATAATTACATTGAAAATTCATTCTGGAACTTTGATGCTCTCTTCCAACCTCAGCAACATCCTGCTAGAGATGCTCATGACACATTCTTCATTTCTAATCCAAAAACTAGTACTAAGTTTCCCACAGATTATATGGAAAGGGTAAAAAAAGTCCACAGTAAAGGAGGGTATGGATCAAAAGGGTAAGTAAATAAGTTAAAATTGCTAACTACCTAAAAAGACAAATTACATAGAAAAGGTCTAAATATTTAAAGGAAATATTGCAAACTGTATAAATCTAAACCTGTTTTAACCCGTTGAAGCCGAAATTTTTTTAAGAAAAACTATTTATTATTTTGTATGAAATGATAAAAAGCAGTTTCTTTCTTTGTTTAGGCATAACCCAACGTTACATGCTACACATTTCCAAATGGTGTGATGAACACTGTTTTGTTGTTACAAAATGCGCAACATAGAGAACTGCAGCGTTGTGGCAGATGTGCAGCTTTATCATAACATAGTTCTTGACATACAATCCTTTTAAACTTATTTACTTCTTTTGGAAATGAGTTTCGACCACATTTACTTGGTGAAGTTGGACCAATCAAACCTCTAGCAACACACATCCTAAATTCCTTTAGATTGATGGATTTTGGGAATTTGCTTCTTTTTATATACAAAATATGGGCATTAGTAAGGCAAGCGTCCACAAAATAGAAGAATATTCGATGCCACCACTTGTGTGATTTATGTCAATTTCGTAAAGGCCTTCCAGCATATCAAACTTATCGACATAACCCATATGGTCATTGTAATTATTCACCATTCTTGGACAACTCACTTCTTCTATAGACCCATCTTTTCTTTTGCGAGAAGCAACTTCTTTGATTGCAGGGTTTTCAAAATTTGACAAAAAAAAACACTTAAGAATACGGAGGCATAAATTTGATTATATAACAAAGAGTTTTGTAATTCAACAGAATTAAAATAATTGACAAAGAAAACTTTAAAACTCTTTTGTCAGATCGTCCACAACTCGCTTACCCAAATTTTTCCTCTTTTTGTAGGCTTGTTTCGGCATATATTGTCGAATGCTGCTTTGTCCTGTAAAAAATGTTGTGAGTTTATGTTACCTATATCTAACCTCATATGTGTAAAACATACCTTTAAATTTTATCATGGACTCATCCACGGATTGATATTTACGTGGTTTATGAAAGAAATAAACATTTCTGCAAGTTTATTCAAAAGTGGTTGAATTTTGTAGAGTTTATCGTAGTTTTGCTCATTTTTTTTTCGGTTCAACGGAATTATCATTGAGATAAATGTTACTTAGAAGCCAGAAAAATCGGTCTCGGGAAATAGCACTGCTGATAAGGAATCTCTCATTTCTCTTGGACAACATAGTCTCTGAACTGGCATTTTTCAGACTCATGAGCAATTGACCCCCAAGATATTTTATTTTCCACAGGTTGTTGAAACAAAATTATTAACACCATCATTTTTTGTAAATATACAAATTAGTTTGGAAAACAATGTGTGTAATGAGTTCCTCAGGAAACAAGTGTAGGAACATATCTGTAGGACTTCCAATAGTCTTGGATACATTGGTCCAGTTTCTTCCCGAAACTCCTTGATTTGATTCACATGTGAAACTTCAAGTGTCCATTTTATGACCTCTTTTTGGAGTCTACTTTGTCTTTCAGTCAGAGGCAAGTCGTCATCACTTTATTCATCTTTGTCTTGCTGAGGAATAATATTTTCTGTGTCCTGAATACTGTTTACTAAAACTTCCAGCTAATTGTTCATTATATTCTCTAAATCTAAGGTCACTGATTCAGAATCTTGTGGTTACCTGCCTAGTGTGCTACCTAGCCTATCTGGAAGTGCCTAGTGGTTACCAACCAAAACCGGCCATAAAATGTGCAGGTAAATGTCACATCAGATAAACTTTTTATTCCTTTTATGTTGTTATTACATTTACTAAACAATATACTATTCACCTGACATATTTTAGACACTTTTTATTAGAAAAACCACTCAAAATAATTAAATACAAAAAGCAAGACACAGAATCTGTCACTGACAATGTGCCATTCATGTAAATATGACTATAATAACTGTTTTACCCAGAATTTGTATAAACCACTACTGAAATATCATTGTGGGGTACATAGGCAACCAATTATACAGAACGGTTTTCGTTAGAAGCCAGCAGGCACATAAAGAGAAATTATTTAATCTGTGGTTAGCAGCTTTAACCACCAGTCCTCAAAGGGTTAAACTGTGCTCCTAGCCTCAAGCTTTAGATGCCTCAACCCTGTGTCTGGTGAAATATACATGCTCAGGTTTTTTTTTGGATGTGTCATAACATTTTCAAACACATTGTTGCTAATTTCAGTGTAACTCTCTTATGTTTTCTAGACCTTTATTATTTATTTTTATTTGGTCATTATAAATTAGCACATCATCAGCAAATTGTAATATCTTGTAGTTGTTAAAGAGAATACACTTCCCTCAGTTCTAAAAAGGGCTATTATATGATGAAATTGACATCCCTTAAAACTATAGGCCTGTCACATTGCTCCCGGTTATTTCTAAAACAGTAGAAAAGTAACAATATATTTTTATGGCCACAGTTTGGTTTCAGGAAGGAAAGGAGCCCAACTCTTGGCATTCTGGACCTAGTGTCCCACATCTTGGAATCCTTTCATAGGATGCAATTCATCACTATTGTGTTTTGTTACTTGAGTAATGGGTTTGATTGTATGGGCCATGGGATACTCCTGAAAAAACTACAGAGATACATCTTTTGTCCACAAAGTGTCTAATTGATATAATCATACATCAAGAACAGGGTAAAATCTGTGAGAGTGTCTGAGGTGTTGTCAGAGGAGGTGTTCTTAATATTGGTGTTCCTCAGGGTTTTGCCCTTGGACCCATACTACTTGGAATTATCAGCAAATGATATTCTTTATGTTCCGTATTTGTAAGTAAGAACAACACTTTGCAATGTTATAAAAGATATGACATTTAAGTTAACATAAATTATTATTTTATCTGCTACTAGGTAGCTTAGATTTTCTGATGATAGTTGTTATTGCCTCAATTGGTTATGAGTTAATGGTTACAAAAACATAAATTGTATGAAACATTATATAATTTTTTGTTTCCAGATATGGTTATGACTGGCAGATTGAAGAAGCACAGAAAAATTTACTAAGGACTCATACTACTGCAGTTAGTGCTAGAATGTTGTACAAAGTAGCCCAGCAAAAAGAATTCAAACCTATAAAACTATTCAGTATAGACAAAGTATTCAGAAACGAGACTTTAGATGCAACACATTTAGCAGAGTTCCATCAAGTGGAAGGAGTGATAGCAGATTATAATTTAACTCTGGGGACTTGATTGGAGTTTTTGCAGAATTCTTCAAAAAATTAGGTAATCAAAGTTGTTTTAACACTTTTTGTTACATTTTTGTTGTAATATAAAGGCATTATATGGTAGACACCATCATCTCAATTTTTTCCATATGAATCTGGCTTTTAAATTTTCTTTACAGTATTTGTTGCGCTTTGGTTACTATTCTTATCTTCTTTCCCGAAGTTGTGCCCAAGATCAGATATTAAGTCTCCTTAATTTTCAACTTGATAAGCCACCTCAAATGAGATATTTATATCGAATAATTTATTTTTCTTAGAAAAATCGATTTTATCACCTTAAAATTGTGAAATACCTATAGATAAAACAATCTTTTGTAGTCAAAAAGTTTTATAACAGAATATTAACACATCTTTAACTTTGAAATCAATTTTTACATTGTTGAGTTACCCTACATATATTTTTTTAGGTATTGATCAACTGGAATTCAAACCAGCCTATAATCCCTACACTGAACCCAGCATGGAAATATTCTGCTTCCATCCTGGTCTTGGAAAGTGGATAGAAACTGGTAATTCTGGTGTATTCAGACCAGAAATGTTACTCCCAATGGGCTTGCCCGAAGATGTTTCTGTAATTGCTTGGGGATTGTCGCTGGAGAGACCAACTATGATTAAATACGGATTTAATAATATCAGAGACTTGGTTGGACCTAAAGTGGATTTGGATATGATTATGAGAAGTCCCATATGCAGACTTAATAGATAGTCTAAACTGTTTGTTGTTATACTTTTAAATATTTAATATGTTTTTACAGAATAAAATTGGGAAGTAATATTCCCTCAAAGTCATGGGTTTTTTAATGTAATAGTTTTGCCAATCTGTACCTTTTTATGAAGACTTATCTGGAGCCATTTTGGAAAATTAATGTACCTGTACCCTGGATATAGGAGACTTTTCAATGCGATTATTGTAAAGCAAGAATGTGAGTGAATTATTTGATCTGGTTGATTCTGGTTTCTGGATATGTTCCTAAAATGGTTTAGTATTAAATTGAAACACGGTTTTATATAAAAACTAAATTTATATTAAAATATCCATAGTAAAAAATTAAATCTAAAATATATCTAAATATATCATTATAAATTAGTTAGATATGACTATACACATTTCTTAAAAATATTTATCTACAGTTCCGTCGTTGTTTCTACAGGTGAGTGGTCATAGGTGAATCCTAGATTCAAATAGTCTTTCTTTTCTTTAAACATCACATTATCATTCGTTGGACTGGCATTCATTTCGTCTTCATCGGAAGATCTAAAAAACAAGTAAACATCGATTAATATACCAAATACAGGAATTTTAAACTGGTTTTCGAAAGATCAGCGCAGATATCTTATTTAGCAACATCGGATCAAAAAGATGGACTTGCGAAGCGTCCATGTAACCAGCTAAAACCTGCTAAAAATCTGGTTAGAGCTTGTTGGAAAAATTCTTTTTTACTTCTTTTAACTTCCTCATGTTCTTTAACATGTGAACATAATAAGAGTATCCTTAATTGTATTTACTGTGCAATTTTCCTATTCATATTCAATGTCTAGACATTGCACAAGAAGAAGTTTGTCACTAGGAATCGTTTGTAATATTTGCTGAACATTCGAAGATAAGTTGAATAAATTTCACTGTAAAATAAAATATATAGTAAAACTGATTTAATTTTTAAGTTATCAGATATATTCGCATCGATTAAGGATCGTCTCGAGGCCTTGGAACAACCTTCTCAAACTAACTCAATGGAGTTCGATGATTGTATACAAGAAGCAAATATTCTTTATCAGTTTCCACGTTTTTCGTATTGGCAAGGTTAACAATAGTAATAAGCCTAGGCCATTAAAGGTTAAATTTGCAGATAATGATAATCCATTATTTATGTTGGCAATAAGATGAGGTGTTAAGAACCAAATTTTCTAGAGTTCAATTGAAGGATGACAACTAAATATCAACTAAACTATTTGAATAAAGTGCGAGAGGAACTGGAAAAACGTTAAGTACTTAACAAGGAACTAACAATAAAGTATATTAATAAAGTTTCAACTATTATTAGTACTAACCAACAAAATGCCGCAAAAAACTAATAAGTTGATAACAATAAATATTTTTTAGACCAATATTGCTTCTTTACATGCTAAGTTTTCTGATTTTTTGTCATTTACATATTAATGTCGATATACATATTTTTGGGATAGAGTCCCTCTGAAATCGGTACGGAAAGTTAATGATTTTGGTATTACGGTCAAATAAACTTTAAGTTGGCCTACTCAAACAGCAAAAGTAGTTAGTAAAGCGAACTCTGCTTTACACTTTATATCAAAAGCTTTTCATAGAATGTCTCCAGACTTGTTTTTGAAACTCTACAAATGTTATGTCAGACCTTACCTAGAATTTGCAGTCAGTTTGGTCACCTCATTTACAAAAAGACATTAATTTATTAGAAAGAGTACAACTAAGAGGGACCTAGCTACCTTTTAATTATGGAAGATTAGACTATGAAACCCGACTAAGAAAGCTCAAGTTGTCTCCATTAACTCTTAGACGAGAAAGAGATGATGTCTTATCTACTTATAGAATATTTAGGGGGATTTTTGGGGATCATCAACTTTTTTAATATTAACGAAGATGCTAGACTAAGAGGTCATAACTATAAATTGAAAAAGGGAGTCTTTTAAAACCACTGCAAGGCAAAATTTTTTACTTAACCGAGTTTTTGATAAATGAAACAGTTTTAGTCTTATGTTAACTATATTGTTTTGTCTTTTTTTCTTTCTGAAAACTATTAAAATGATAAGGATATATACGGTATGATTTCTCTTCATTAGAATAAAATTTTGCAATCTTATGTATACTTTGTAATATTTGTATTTTTGTAATTTGCTATTATTGCAAGAACTTTTTGTAAGTACTAATTCTTTTACAAATTATTTTTATTTTTACTTTGTGAAGAAAATTTTGATTTATAGTATATTATTTAGTTTAGTACATACAAATATTTTGTAATTCGGGCCACATAAGCTCTGCTTTGGCTCGATATCATTGTATTATAATAATAATAATACTCATGATGACATCTTTATAAGGCCATTCAGAAAGCTGTACTCCACGCGACGTCCAGATGTGTACGAAAATTTTTGGGATATACTCCCAACATACCACCTAGTCACCTAGGGCTCGATTACACGGAAAGAGTCTCACCAGAGCTCAATCCTTTTAATCTTTTTAATCCTTGTTAATACCGTAGGTATCTGGGATGAGTGAAATTTCCCCATAGAGGGAGTGTGAGCCGTATGGCTAAATCGGGATAATCAGACTCAAAAGCAAACTGAATAGACCAAATAGAATCGTGCTAACGTGCTAACTAAATACGCATCAACCATTCCAAATTATACATCAAACGCATGACAATACCGCAAACACAAGGCGAAGAAGAACGGGGTGTTTTGGAAATATCACTCACTATTTAAAGATAAAAAAATAACAGCAAAAAAACAAAGACAAAAATTTACAGCAGCAATTAGACCGGTGATAGCATACGGAGCGGAAATAATGTGTCTTACGAAAAAAGATGAAGAAAAAGTAAGAATTATTGAAAATAAAATTATGAGAATACATAGCCCAATAAAGCCAGAACAAGGAGAATATAGAAGACTGATGAAGCATGAAATAAGAATAGAAATATAACCGAAGGGGAAGAGATAATAAAATTTATTAATCCACAAGACAGATGTTTTGGACACATACAAAGAAGAGAAGAAGATGCACTAATTAGGAAGATACCAAACCTGAAACCAGTAATAAACAGACAAAAGGAAGTTATATTCGAATATTTTAAAAAACGTTTTTGTGGATTGACTTAATTTTTAACTATCAACAAACATGTAATATATGATGTCATGTATAAATTTAATGGTAATACAATATTTACAGATATTGCCGCGTAAGTAGATACCTACAAATTTCTTTGGCGATAAAAGTTTTTATGAATGAATCATTCTTTAATGGAAGGAAACTTATTTTTCTAATAACAAATATTCCTGTAAATGCGTAACTTGGTTTATTTGGTATATTATATTCTGATTGACACAGCAGAGCAGTAAAATATTATACATAAAGATGTTGTTAAAGATATCTTTGCTTACTTGGTCTACTAGTAATGTAATAAAGTTATACTGTATTTGATAAAATTACTGTCTACACAATTTGGCAACTCACCCAATGGATATAATGATAGAAAACTGTAATTTATGTCAGGGTTTGAAAATATTACAGTAGCCATATAGAAATCTACAATTAGTGAAAAAATTACCACAGCAGCATTCCGCAGTAGAGCCATCTTAGAGTCACCAATCGGCAGAAGAAGTATCGGACGACCATGCAAAAGATAGAATGACAACCTTCCATAGAGGTATTAATGCGTTAATGAACAAGCAGAGTTACTTATAAAGAGGAAACAGAAGAATGACAATAAAATATTGGTACCCACCTATACATATGATCATTCCTTGAAGAATGATCGAGATTTTTTGATAAAACATGATCTCCTACACTAGATGCTCTAGCAGTTGTAGCAGATTCGCTGCTGGCAGGACTTTGTTGGCCTGAAAATATAAAGATTTATCAAATTTAGCAAATTATAGATTCCGTTGCCGACTAATTCATCAATCTATCTGCTTTGCAAGTTTTAAAAAGCACAATGGTAAATATTTCAATCTAGTTTCGCCATATAGATATTTATATTTGTAAATTCAAAAATTCAAATTTATTTACATAAATAAGAAAATTCTACTTACCATATTTTTTAAGATTATTATCTTTGCTTATATAACTGACGTTGTCTAAATTAAACGTATGGTTCTTATTACTAAAATCTAAATGTAGATCGTTGTAATCTTCCTGATCGTCTACAGGCACGCACATCTGTAGAACTTGAGTCTCGTATTCCTTTAGATTTGGTTCTACGTAGACAGTGTCATATCGTGTCGGACTAGAAGGCACTGTGTATTGCCGTTGGACTTGCTCCTTGTAAGATTTATACCTAGAAATAATAAAAGCTGTTAATAACAATAATAAACGTTTAGAGGTTAAGGTTCAGTGTCTCCGTTGGTGATCTTTCTAGCACCATCCAAAAAACTTTCCGAGGTTACAATGTTTCAAAATTATTTCTAAAACAAATTTTTAAGAAACAACCTATTACCGACCTGTTATTCTTATATACGTCAGTCATAGCTGTCATGTTGGTAACTCATGTGTTTAAATGGCAAGACAAAAAAACATACACATTTGCACACGTGCACAGTGCAAAAAAAAAACATTGCACCCGTGTGGTAATTGACGACAAGGACATTCGAATTGTGGCAAACCTATACTGGAGTCAAATAGCAAGAGCAAAAATTGACAACGAACTCACTGGAAGTGTGCAGATCAAAAGAGGTGTCCATCAGGGTGTATCTTATCCCCACTCCTATTCAATATTTATTCCGAGAAATATTTAACAAATGTATGGAAAATGCAAATGAGGGATAAAAATAAACGGCGACTTGACGAACAATATAAGATATGGCGACGACACGGTGATCCTTGCCAGTACCATAGACGAATTACAACAGGTAATGGAAAGAGTTTATTCAGTTAGTGAGGAATACGGCCTGAGCCTCAACATTAAGAAGACAAAGTGGATGCTGATCAGCAAAAAGCAACAATCTGATCAACAATTACGGATAAGTAACATATTAATTGACCATGTAGTCTTATGTGTACCTTGGCACCAACGTAAATGCAAAATCGAAACAGCACGAAATTAAGGCGAGAATAGAAACGAGCTAGAGCAGCATTTAACAATATGAAAAAGCTCCTCATAAGTAAGGATTTGTCTCTTCCTCTAAAACTTCGTCTAGTTAAATGCTGCATTTTGATCGTTACTATATGGTGTGGATCTCTGGATGCTGACAGAGACGCTTACGAGAAAACTAGAAGCATTCGAAATGTGGGTGTACCGACGCAATTCTTCATATATCCTGGACCGAACATGTCACCAACATAGAGGTAATCCAAAGACCGGAAAGGAGAAAGAAATGGTGAGCCACAATTAAACAAAGAAAGCTTGAATATCTAGGCCACATATTGAGTATTGAGGCTTGAAAATAGACAGTAAGCGAGGGCTAGGCAGGAAAAGACTCTCGTGGCTCTAAAATCTGCGGAAGTGGTTCGGTCCCACATCGGTCGAACTATTCAGTAGACAATTAGATTACTGTTAATAATTTGAAATTAGACGAGAATTAACATCTTATGTGTGGGTGACGCGCCTTTTTTATGTCTTCCCATTTTCCCCGTGTTTCCCACTTACTAATCAAATAAACTGTAATTACATTGAAAATTACCGAGAGTGAAAAAATAAACCACAAACTTCATATAAACATAAAAAATATATAGTTGACCACGAATTCAAAAAATCATTTATTTTAAAACAAATCCTTACCTTGACCAAGACACACAGATATAAATGATTCCTATAAACCCTAAGATACCTATGATGCAGGCAATTACAATTAAAGCGTATGGAAAAATATCTGTGTTGAAAGAAGCCATTACGGTAGTTTTTGGTTTTTGGATTGCTAGTGGTTCGTGGATGCTGACAGCCGTTTGCTTAATTTGACTGGTTATGTCGAGTGTTATATTCGCCATAGCAGATTTCTCGTAAATGGCCCTAAAACAAATTGTCATAGTTACTTAAAATGATAATCAAAGTACTTTGGTAGGTGTTATCGAATGTATAGCAATGATTATAACTGATATTCTCACTAAAGCATATTATACTAATAACCTATATTATATTAAAGATTCTTTTGAAGTAAGTAAACTTTTCAATGGTATGTTTCTACCTCAAAACTATATATTGGCTAGCTTAGATGTAGTATGTTTCTTTAGTAATGTATATTAAACATTTTTGTCTAAGATCTATGGTCTGATATTAATATTACCAAACATTGTAAAATTACTAAAGAAAAATTCTTTGATATGGTTAACTTTTTGTTTAAGAACACCATAATATTTCACTTTGTCAGTGAAACTAACACGTAATAGCAGATGAGTTCGGAAATAAGATAAATCATGAAATTAAAAAACAGCTGGAAAGATCTGAACAAAAAAAATATCTGACAAAATATAGATATAGTGAATTCCGTCATGGTTACCATAGCAAACGAAGTTTAAAATCAGAAAAAGAGCCTGTAGGAAAAAGATTGGATGACCGATAACATACTAGACCTTATTCAGCAAAGAAAAAATTGTAAAATTAATGAGACTCGATATAGAGAAATATATCGACAAATAAGATACGAGGTTAAGCGAGCAAAAGAGGACTGGATGGAACAGAGATATCGTGAGATAGAAGAACTACAAAGAAAACATGACAAGTTTAATATACACAAAAAACTTAAAGAAATTACCTACACTCAGAGAAAAAGAACTACTCACTTTATGAGAAACTCCAAAGGTAAAATTATTCTCGACTTAAACGAATGGACCAACTACATAAAAGAGCTCTTTCTGGATACAAGGCCACCACTTAACGCCACAAATTATACGAATAGTGGTCCTAGTATTTTAAAAGCAGAAGTAGAGAAAGCCATCAAACAAAGCAAAAATGGGAAATCTCCAGGCCCTGACCAAATACCATCAGACTAGCTCAAACTTCTAGACGACGACAATGTCTCAGAACTAACAAACATTTATAACCACATATACGAAACTGGAATACTGCCACAAATATTGTTGGAGTCTGCATTTATCCGACTTGTAACCAGCTGTAGTCCGTTTGAAGAGGTTTACTCTCCGGACACTGGAACTCACTTCAACCATGGGTGTATGTTACCTGAAGTTAAATTCAATTTAATATTTAACAGCACAGTTTTATAACAACAATATGTACAATCTTTTACAACTACATGTAGTTTAAAGGGTTTTTACTCTGGTATTTTGGTGGCTCAGGCATTTTAACCTAGCAATTTTAAACCTGATGATGGACTGTTTAGTCCGAAAACGTTTGTTTTTTTATGTAGCCCTTTTAAGGGTTTTTAAATAAATATACCCATTTACGAAGATTAACATATAGATATGCCTACTCTCGAAAATAAATGAAAATCGGATAACTGGATAACTATTTCAATAATCGATATTAATTTAATTTGCTAATGTATCTCCCACTTAATTTATTAAACGAAATTTAAAATAATTAAGCTAGAAAAACAACATAAGTTTAATAATACTAGTAGTACTTACTACCAATAACGGCCATAAAATAGTTATTTATAATAGATATTTCCAAATTTCCATTGCCACTATTTATTAATCGACACGATTCACCGCACGATGCTTAACTCTTCATGGTATTTCAACAACTGTATTAAACACCTATCTGCTAGACTGCAATCAACTAATTATAACAGGCCAGGTATTCGAACGCAAATACACATTGTTTTAATATTATAGGTAATATAATACACCCACTGTAAGTAATAAAAATAAACAAACCATTATAAACGTTATATCGATATCGTTATCGATGCCTCAGTTTAACACGTTGCCTGCCATAGAGGAATTTGTAATACTTTCCGTTCACGCCAATGCCATTTCTGCTATATGGCCTAAAAAAATTACCGCTCACGCCAGGTGCGCAGACCCGTGTAATGGTCTTTATATAGCCCGTAATGATTCATGTCTAGTGTTTCTTATAAATTAGTTCATTACTTGTATGAATAGCAAAGGGCTGAGACTATCTCCTTGTTTAATATCTCTCTTCCAATTAAATGCTTCCGATCTTTCCCCTGTTATTTGTACCCTTCCTTTTACCTCTTTGTAAGTACTTTCTATAATTTTTATCAATGCATTAGGTACAATTTATTTTCCTCAAGCATTTCCCTATAATATGTCTTTACTATCGTGTCAAATGGCTGCTCTAATAATATATGTGTTATCATTTGTCTGTCTTCCCGGTCTAAATGCCGTTTGTTCTAATCCCAATACTATTTCTACTTCTTGTCTGTCTCTTCTCTATTATTTTCGTATATATTTTAAAGCATATCGATGATAGACATATTGCTCTCTAGTTGTCGCAGTTTACATGTTCTCCTTTTGTTGATATTGGCACGATGATATTGTCTGCCAGTCTTTAGGATTGTTGTTTTGCCCACGCCTCTTTATATATTTTCCATAGCCAGTATAGTCCTTCTTCTCCCATGTATTTACCATTTCCGGTTCAATTTCATCATCTCCACCTGCCTTGCCTATTTTTATATTTGATAATCCTTCTATTACTTCTTCTGTATTATTTGCTCTAGCTCTGTGTGTTCTTCGCCTTCATTGATTATATTGTCTTCCTTTATCACTTCGGTATCAAATTTTTCTCAATATGTTTTTCCTTTCTCTACTACTTGTTTTTGGTTTATTGTAATTGGGTTTGAAGTATCTCTTACTGCTTTATTTCCTTACGTTTCCTTGCCTTATGTGTCGGTCCTTGTCGTCCAAAAGTTTCTATATTTGTTAATATTCTTCCTGAAGTTCTTCTCCAAATTCTTTCCAATGTTTGTTGCTTCTGTCATTTCTGACTTTCTGTCTTTGTTTACCAATCGTCTCTGCTTATTGTATTTTCTTATCTTTTTCGAATCCCTTTCGATGTATTTTTTCCATGCTATTTTTCTTCTTTTATTTCTGTCTTCACTTCTTTATTCCACCATCTTGTCGTTTTCAACTGGTTTATTATATTTTTTGATTCCACACACTTCAGTTGCGTTGTCTTCAATACTCCACTGTAAATATCCATCTTTCTTCCAAGTGTCATGGTTTCTTTTGGTACTCTATTTGTCTCAGTCTTTGTGTAGTTTCCTCCGTGTACAATTCTCGCACACTTTCTATCTTAGTTTGTTTACATTTATTTTCTTGTATTCTTCTCTTTCCCTTCCTCCATTTTTTCATCCTCCAGTTTTGCAGTACCATCCTGTGTTGTGTAGACAGTTCCCGTTCCTGTTTCCGTTAAGATGTTTTGTATTTTTGTGCAGTTCTCATATAGACTATATCGGGGTGCTCCAACTTCAACTGCTGGCGACTAGACTCAATATTTTTAGACTACTTACGTATCGACTCTAAGAGACGCAAGTGTGTGTGATGCAGGGTTGTCGGTCATACACAACGATACACCCTACCGAACGGGGTAGGACGTACCGTAGCATATATTAGATATTAGCTTTCTGCACAATATGGTACATTATTTTAGTCAAGGTTTGGCTTAGGTTTAGTTAGGTTCTTCCTACAATATCATGAAAAAACGCATAGTTATTCAAAATTGCAGTTTATTTGTTGTTACAAACACAAAGATTACATATGGTGTTAAACTTAACTAAGGAGTGGCTTTGGATGTTGAAGCGTGCACTGCATGTCCTCAGCATACTTTTCATAAGATGGTAACGTAATCATTGAGTGTAATCGCAAGCATGATGTCATATGATCGTCAGTTAGTCGATTGCGATATTTTGACTTAATTATCTTTCATTTCAGAAAATGCAGCTCGCACAAGTAAGTTGACAAAAAAAAAAGCCGTCAGTTGAAGGGCGATTTGCCTTACATTCGGATTTTATCTTCAATATAAAACGCCAGAAAATTTGTATCAGATACTGTAGCTTTGAGATGTATATCTGATATAATCTGCACCAACTCATTTCAATAGAACATGAGTTCATATTAAACTGACGTGCTATTTCAGTAGCTAATTCCTCAATGTTTTTAACGTGAAAAAGGATAACGCATAATATGATGCTATATTTTCCAATTTACTGCAATCATAAAAACGCATTTCGAATTGTCCCAAAATATTTGATAATTCAGCTCATACGTATCCATAATTCAACTGAGGAAACTTGCTTTCAAAGACGGAAAATATTTCAGATCCTTTCTTTTCAGTTGATCTATCATAAGTTGCAATTTACTTTGGAATGCGTTTACTGCGCTAATCATCTCAATAATAGTTTTTCCTTTACCTTGAAGCTCCAAGTTAACGGTGTTTAAGTGCATTGTGATGTCAATCAAAAATGCCCAAATCATTTAGCCATTTTTCGTTTTTCAAAATCTGAGTGTCATCACCTCTTTTGTCTAGAAAAGATGTTATTTCGGGCATAATTCTTGAAACCTTTCTAGGAATTTTCGCGACTCAACCACCTGACGTCCGTGTGAAGAACAAAATCAGTGTGTTCAGCTGACATCCCTACTTCCACTGCACTGAAAGAGCGCCGTTGCAAGCTACGTGCACGGATGGAATTCACCAATTTTGGCTGCAAGGCCCATAATTTCCTCCGTGTTTATCACTTTGAACACAAAACTTGTTGATGTATAATGCAATGGAATGAAAAAAAATGCAAGGACATTCTCTCAGTTAGCTCGACACAAGCATGCGTCAATTTCTACATAAAAAAACCAAACAAAAAAAAACCCGTTTTTGTTTCCAGTCATTTGTGGTGCTCCATCGGTTGTAAATGCACATTAATTTATATATTGGTTAGCTCGTAGTTTTGTACAAAATTTAAGAAAACGTTATATATATCTTCCCCACGAATCTTCTCTTCAGAGGAATGATTGTCAAACATTCTTCCTTAGCCAACATGTCATTGAATACCATCCGATATAAAAATACACAGCTGGGCAGTGTCTGTCATATCGGATGGATTCGTCGAACTGTAAAAGGAAGTATGTACATTCCATGATATCATGTTTTAGTTTATCTGCGATGTCTTGACTCTCATGACTTCAACGCCTTGTGACAGTCGGACGAGATAACTGAAGTTCTCTAATAGCAGACAATGATTTCTGTTTTATTTTTAAAATCTCCAAATAAAGTCTCACCCGTTTCAATAAATGCTTCCTTCACCACGATCCATTTCCAAATGGTTTCTTGTGTTTCGCCAAAATATGAGATATTTTTAAATGACGCGATCGTAACAGCTTTTGATTGTTTTGGCTGGTCTTGTAACATGGATTGATCTTTTTAAACAAGATAATCAAATCACTTACTTTTCGTTTTCTTAATTCCACTCTGTGGCGGAAAATCCTTTCATAGTTTTTATGAACCGTTTATGATGATTCTCTAAGTTACTACGCTTAGGTATTGCAACTGACGCACGACAAATAACACAAAAGCACTTATCCTTCACATAGAAAAGAAAAATTCTTTCTCCAATCATGATTAAAATGATACGTTTGTAGATTTCTTCACTGCACTCTTTTCCACTATTTAATAATAAACTTTGTATCGACGTAGGATCGCTATTAAGTTACAATTCAGAATAACTCCAATTCCTGCAGGGGCAACATTTATCTCGCGTGAACGAAAGTCTCGAATGTTCCGTGAAACGCGCCCGCCGAATCTAGACTGTACTGTCGTTCATCTAGAAACAACACAGCTTTTCGTTGACAAGTGCCGCGCGCGTTCCTTGATAAACCACCTTTTGCCGCAAGCGTGTTATTTTATTACCTAATATATTTTTGTAGTTGATAGAATATCATCCCAAAATTTGATTAATAATGTATAATAAACTATTGAATTAATAAAATAATTAGTTAATATATGTAAATATAAAATATGCTATGTGGACGTATTTTGTTGTCCCCACTTCTTTGAATTGCAATGATGCTTAGTCAGCATTCTATGTATTGTATAGTTCCGTATTAATAAAACGTTTAACTCTGCTGACAGTAGTTTAGTTACCTACCTACTTATTAAATTTTTTTTCTTCTCGAGATCTACCAAAAAGCACTCGCGATCGACCGTTTGAGAACCCTGGACTATATAGTCGATTAAGCTTTTTAACATTTCTCTTTTCAGCCACAAATGTCCATTTTGTCGTTAATGGTTTGTTCACTAAATGTGTTTTAATATTATCGGGTCATTGGTTTGGCAGAATTCCAGCATTTTAATTCCATTTCTATTTAATGTATCTTCCCCATATTGTCCAATGCATCCTAATCCTCTGTTAATCTCCTTACTACTCTTGAATTCCAATCGCCTAAGATTATTATTTTTGTCTCTTGTCTCTCTTAATTTGTCTAATGCGTTTTGGAGTTCGTTGTAGAATTCTATCATTATCTCTTCTTCATTACCTTCTGTTGGTCCGTATATTTGTATTATTTCTACCTTTGTCTTTTAGTTTTGCATCCATTTCTCTATATTTAGTTTAAATACGAATGACGAAGTTTGTGCAAATATTCAGCAGACCATCTACAGTAATTATGTTTCTCGAAAATATGAGCATAATTTCAATACTATCATTTTCTATTGCCTTTTAATAAATTATAATTGATAATTTAATTGCTTAATAATTAAATATCTTAATTAATCTAATTCTCAGTGACTGGCCTATAATAAATTCCTGTTTAAAATTCATCAGATGATGCATCTTACGGTTATGCATTGCGCCATAATCATACTAATAGTTATAAACTTCATTAACAATTAAATCGAGGAAGAATTATTTATAGATTATTTTAAAACATCTTTAATTGGAAATGTATGTAATGCCGGTAGTGGCCGAGATTTGATTAATCTCAGAGAAAATCTATACGAAGTAATAGAAAGAGTTGAGTATCATTGTTAAAAATATAAAGCCAAAAATTTACATTTCACAAATAAATTAGAAAGCACATTAGGAACAAACAAAAATTAATAAGTATAATTTTTAGAGTTTGTGAAATTTGAGAGTTCTTTCATATTTTGGCCATCTTTCCTACGGAAACTTTTGCTAGATCATATCTAGTTTTATTTCTTCTGTATTGATCCTGTGTTTGTGATCTATGATCCTAGATATGAGTATGAGATCACAATCTCAAACCGGTCAATTGTGGTTATATGGGCTGATTGTTATTTAGTCTCTCCACTATGATCTTTGTCTGTGATATGATTAAATGTGTATCTCCCAAATTCTTAGAAAGACCAGTGTAATAATAATACTCGGTATTTATTAAATGTTATATTTAATAAAACTATAAGATTAACAATATACACTGTACATTCTTTTTATATTAACCTCCTAACCCTCTATCTCTAACTCATGGTCTAATCTAAACTAATCTTATAGTTTTATTAAATATAACATTTAATAAATACCGAGTATTATTATTACATTGGCGCATCAGTACAAGAGCCAAAAGTACAGTTATCGCATGAAGGAAAAGTGCCAGAATCCATGAAATTCGAGGGAACCTTCATCGAACATTTTAGACGGTTTTACCCAAAATTTTGAAATGTATCTTATTGCAACTAAAAAGATGACAAAGCCGATAGAGTAAAAATTGCTTTGTTTTTAAATATGATTGGACCCGAAGGAGTTGATATATATATATATATATATATATATATATATTATATATATATTATTAAATATATATAGTATATATAACATTCTCAAAATACCAGAATCGAATAAATTTGATAGTGTCATATCAAGATTTAAGAAATATTGTGCTCCCAAAGAAATAAAACACTATGAACGTTTTTGTATGTTAATAAAACATTCAAGCTGCAGATGAACCTTTTGATCGTTATCTTAGTGATCTAAAAAAGTTGATACAAAGTTGTGAATATGACAAACAGGAAGACAGCATATGGACAGATTAGGTTAGTTATAGAACAAATAGTCCATCCGTCAAGAAAAATTATTAAATACTCAAAGTTAACGCTTGAAACAGCAATAGAGATATGCAAAGACTCTGAAATAACAAAAAAGCAGTTAGAATCTGTAAGAAACAATGAAAGTTTGGAAGTAAATGCAGTAAAAAATATACAAGACAGTGGAAATACACAAAGTGAGTTAAAATTTTTGTGCAAGAAGTGCAAACGTAAACATGTAGCTGCCCATGCCCGCGTTTGGAAGAATTGCTTATAAATGTGGTGCAGCAAATCACTTTAGTAATGCGTGTTTTGCTGAAATGTCCAATCAGCAAAGATATACAGGCAAAATGTTAAAAAAGTTAAAAGAAATTAGAAGACATGACGAGAACATTGATGACTCTTTCAACAGATGATGACATGCATGTGCATACGTGAAAGAGTTGGGCAATCATAGTAGAAGTCGTAATCAGTGGATTGAGTAGTCAACTATAAACAACCAAAACATGAGTTTCAAGATGGACACTGGATCAGAAGTAAATATATTACCCAGTGATATTTTAAAAGTCATATTCAGAAACAGTAAGTACAAAATTGAAAAGTGTAATACTATATTAGAAGCTTATGGAGGTACACGTTTGAAAACTTTAGGGAAAATTACTTTAAATTGGTAGAGGCTGGATAGGAATTATAATTTAGAATTTGTAGTTGTAGATTTAAAAGTCCAGCCAATTTTGGGTTTAAAAACATGTTATTCTTTTGACTTAATTAAAAAATACAGAGTGTAAATGGTGATGAGGCAACTTACTACTAAGGACAATTATTACTATAGAATATAAAGATGTATTGAGGAAATAGCACATTCACAGGTTTTTGTAAATACAATTAAAAAATGATAGTGTGCCAGTAGCTAGACACTAGAAGAGTACCATTTACTATAAAAAATAAGCTAAAAAGAATTTAGGTAAATTAGAGAAAGTAGAAATATATATCCAAAGTAACAGAAGCATGTAATGGGTTAATAATTAAGTGATAGTTGAGAAGCCAGATGTTCACATGCGTCTGTGTCTAACCTCACGCAGCTGTAATAAATGTATGTCAGGGAATTATTTTGAAATTCCTCAGTTTAGAGAAAATAATTCGAACCGTCAGGAAAAAAATATTTTTCAGTATTAGATTTCAAAGATGGGCTTTTATCAAGTAAAATTAATGAAAAATCTCGTTCCTTAACAACATTTGCAACTCATTTGGTGTTACAAATTTCTCAGATTACCATTCGTCTGAATCTGGCCCCAGAATATTTTCAGAAATTAAATGTAAAAATTTTGGTGACATTGAAAATGTATTATATATTTTGATGATCTATTAATTGCATCTGATTCCATGGAGGAGCATTACAAGACACTTAAAATAGTTTTAATAGAGCTAGGGAAATGGGTGTAGAAAATCAAATTTCAGTTTAGACAAATGACATGAAATACATGACACATTTTAATGAAGATGGTATGAAAATAGATAATATAGATTGAGGCATAAATGACCTAGAAAAACCCGTCAAACAAAAAGACTCAAAAACTGCTGGGTGTGGTTAAATTGTACGAAAATTTGTTCCAAAATTGGTGAATTGCAGCCCACTGTACTATTACTGAAAAGAATGTGTATTTTCAGGGCTTGGAGTTCACAGTAAGCACTGGATGTATAAAACAGAACTTGCTAAAAATATATCTCTAAAGAATTTGATTCTATAAAGATATTGTAATTCAAACAGATCGTCTCAGTTTGTTAGGATTTTGTCTAATGCAAGGTGGAAGACCTGTTGCTTATGCTTCTAGAGGTTTAACAGGTACTGAGGAAAATTATGCTGTCATGAGAAAGAGTTATTCGCCGTAGGTTTGCATGTCAAAAATTCCACAGTTATATTTATGGTCGCTCTGTAAAATTCAGAACAATCATAACCTAATGTAAGTATCATGAGTAAGCAAATAAGTCAAATTAGTTCTCCTAGTTGCAGAGGCTAAAACTGAAGCTACTGAAATATGAATATACAAATTCAGTATGTACCTGGTAAATATTTACATTTGCTAGTTATTTGTCTAGAAATGTAAGTGATGAAAGTGCAGAGAATGATACTGATATGAATGAAATGTGTGCATTACACTAGAAAAGCATTTAAGAATGAGTGATACTAAAAGATTCAGTTTAAAGCAGAAACATAAAAGATAATGTACTGACAAAGTCATTGAGTGTTGTCTGAGAGGTGGAAGAATACAAATCATAAGTTAAGAGTAGAGTTAGGAGGTTAATATAAAAAGATGTAACGTGTATATTGTTTATCTATAGTTTTATTAAATATAACATTTAATAAATACCGATATTATTATTACAACCAGTTTTGTGTTTCCTGAAGCGATTCATTCCACTGACGAAAACTAGTTGTCACAATATCAGTATTATTAATATCTGGTCATCTATTTATTCTTTCAATGTACATCCTATATTATGGGACAGTTTTGACCATATTAATACACAGACAGTCCTAAACACTTTCGAATCTAAGACTAAAACTCAGAAGCGTAATTATCGCATCTAATTGCCGAACAAACTCCAAAAAACCACAATATTGAAACCCACACATTAGTTCCTAACTTTTCTGATAACCTATTTCGACCATTACCACCAGTTTTACAAAAGGTTTCAATTACTCTGTTAACCCAAGTCACATTCCAAGTGACACAATATCTGCCAACGAAGAAACTATCACCAGTTTACGTTCCGAAGATGCTGAAAAAATTGAACAAGACATCGCTAGAGTTCTCAGAACCTCCTACTTTGAACATTAGCCAATCCGAGAAAAAAGCCCTGAAAGACTTTTAGTCCAATATAAGTCTAGTCATTCTTCCCATTAATAAAGGAAATGTCACCATTATCCTAAACATTACTTCCTATATCAACAAACTCTAAAATCTCATTTATACTCCAGACTACAGACCAAGTTTCAAATAATCCAACACCTATCTGGAGAAACAACAAAAGCATTATCAATCAACACTCTCTTCTTGTTGATATAAAACAATATCTAATTCATCCTGAAAAATGTCCAGAACACCTTAAATATATGGCTACCCAAATTAACAAACCTGATATTCATCTACGTACACCATACATCATACAACTGACCTGCACAAACCTTTCGCCGAAAATGCTTCATCCCTCATCAAAAATTTTAAGAAATGGTGCCCAATGGCTCCCCACTATCTCCAGTAATTGCCAAATTTTTGGAGAGCTTCGAGAACCCAGCACTGTCCATATCAATGCTAAATCACCTGTGGTACAACTATTCTCACCAAAGAAAAGTAACATGGACATGATGGTGAATATTTGCTTAATAAATAAAGCCTAGTGTAATAACTAAACATATTAGAAATAACAATTGTTATACACTTACCTCTTAACTATAGAACTATTTCTATCCAATATAGTATCAGTCTCAGGATCTACAGCATAAAACCAGACATCGGTAGCCGTAGAATCAGTCTCCAAAGTATTATTCCCTCCTACGTATTCCCTAGATACCAGTTTTTCGACTCAATTATCAGCCCCGTTTGCTCTTGTAAAATTCTTATGATGTCATCTTTTTTGTTTTGCACTACGTCAGGTGTAGCATCGCCTATCACCAAAATCATCCTGTTCGTTGGTGAATAAGATTCACTATTAAGGAAGTTCTTATTTCGAAGAAGTCTGTGGTCGAGTTTGGATTGTCTCTGGCAATTACTTCAACTCTAGAAATTAGAAAAAGTAATGAGTTGTTTGAAAAGATTTCTTGAAAAGCTGGATTAAGATTTAAGTATTGGTTAAAGTATAACAAAAGCCTCCAAATTCCAATTTATGTTTGTGTATATTTAAGTCGACGTAAAAAGTGAAGTATAAAAAGGCTAAAGTTAAGGGATAAGCTCATATTAATCACGGAAAACCAAGTTATGGCGCGGAAAACGAAGCGACTGTACTTGTCACAAGTTGTAAACAGTTTCAAAATTGACAAGAATACGTTGTTTACGTCGTTACATGACTTCAGTAGTGTGTATTAGTATGAGCAAATGAGGAGGGTCAATGAACCGAGGCGGTCTAGACAAGATTTAATAGGGTATATTAAATAGGGTGAGCGAATAAACCAATTAAGATTGTACACAATTTCGTGGTCAAAATGACTAATTATAACAATAATTAATTATAATTACCCTAGAGTTATCTAAAATAGAGTGGGTGATATAAGATATTACGCATCAAAATGAGTGGGTGATTTTAAATAGGTAAAGCGAATTAAGATTGTACACAATATCGTGGTCAAAAATAATTCAGCAATGCCAATTAACACGTCAATCTACCCACCCCGCAGAATAATATGATTAGTTTAATTAACTCATTAAAATAAAAAGCCAGCCAGTTGAACACCCAACAATATCAAATTAGACTAACCAATTGAGTAAATTGAAAAGATAATAGTTTAATTAACACAACGAATTTTCTGGCACCTCATTGACATTATTTAAAGGGGTAAACGTTTGGGTAACATTAAAAGGCCATTAACTCAAATAACAAAAAAGAAATTATATAATTTGAATCAATAAATATATGATATGTATAAGAAAGAATGGAAAAAAATAAAAAAACCAAATATAATATCTCAGAACTGATCCTAGATGCAGAGAAACGATCATAAATATAGAATATAAATACCGGTATAAAAAATCATAAATAATGAAACACTGACGAGTCAAAAAACAAAATATTCAGAAGGAAACCTTAAAAGTCTATAAAAACTAAAATGGAGACGTTTTTTAATTTTTATTTTACGGGTGTGACAAATAAAATGTTTAGAGTATCTATAAACAATACTGATATTTTGGCGTTTGTTGATTACATTATGTAGTTATCATTGATTATATTCAGTTATGCATGTAATTTCAATATTTATAAGGATTGATAAGCAAAAAATGTAATTTTATAATATCCTTTAAAATTGTTTAAACAATTTAACAAACAACGTAAAAAGCGAATAGGACACCGTATTAAAATAAATTACATATGGTGAAGTTGGCAATTGAAAAAAAAAAACAAACGAATGCTAAAGCTACTGAATATTTCTGGTAAGACTGTGGGAAGATCAAAACTGGAATGAGTGACAAATGAAAGAATAAAAAATTGCAATCACACACACATTAGTTGATGAATTAAAACCAAACAACTTGTCGTTCAACGTTCAAAGAATGCGTGAGACCCAATTCCACGAAGAAGAAGAAGACTCAAAAAACTGATAGAAGGAATAGACAAGGATATGAAGAACACCCTGGAACGAGTTGTGGAGAGACAGAGAGCATGAAGATATTCAGGAAGGAAACCTTAAAGTCTATAAAAACTAAAATGAGACGTTTTTAATTTTATTTTTACGGTTGTGACAAATAAAATGTTTAGAGTAGTCTATAAACAATACTGATATTTTGCGTTTGTTGATTACATTAGTAGTTATCATTGGATTATATCAGTTATGCACGTAATTTCAATATTTATAAGGATTGTTAAGCAAAAAATGGTATTTTATAATATCCTTTAAATTGTTTAACAATTTAACAAACAACGTAAAAAGCGAATATAGACACCGTAGTTAAAAGTATAATTACTATTGGTGAATGTGGCAATTGAAAGAAAAAAACAAAACGAATGCTAAAGCTACTGAAATGGATTTCTGGTAAAGATCTGTGGAAGATCAAAACTGGAATGAGTGACAAATAAAGAATAAGAGAAATAATGCAAGTCACACACACAATAGTTGATGAAATTAAAACCAAACAACTTGTCTGTCAACGTTCAAAGAATGCGTGAGACCCGAATTCCACAAGAGAAAAGAAGACTCAGAAAAGCTGATAGGAAGGAATAGACAAGATATGAAGAACACCCTGGAGACGAGTTGTGGAGAGACAGAGAAGCATGAAGAGATGCATTAAAAGACGTAGAACGTTATAGTTGATTATATAAAATTGTTTAAAATACAAACCAACTTCATTTTATAACATTTTGCTTTTATACATATATTTATTAAATAGAAATGAATTCAGCGTGTTATCTGCTATTCCATCGTTATAAAACCCTTAATTCTAAAACGGAAATATTGTCTGGTTTTAAACCAAACAATGGTACATGTAGTATTAACAAAAATTACATGGGTGAATATAATTAACATTTTTCGAGCGCAATTGTAGAACCCACATATTTGCGGGTGAGGTTTGGATTTTATCTATACAAGATATGTATAATACAGGTGCCCGTATAAGCATTCCCTATTCTAATTATGGTAAATATTTGCAAATTTAGATCCACGATAAGTTGCCAACAAATATGTGAATTGGTAAATAACAAGTGTTATAGAATATGAAAAACTCTTAATTATAATTAAAAGTCATTAAAATTTAATTGAAATCTATATAGGTAACTAGCACATTAGGGTTGTAACAATGTATATCATATGCTATTAAGTGATTAATCTCGAGTTTTCGCTAAAAATGTGCTAAAAGGGAGCAATTTTAATACTTTTAGTAGGTCTGCCCTTTCCACTTTTTCAAAAGTTATAAAAAGCCGAGTACTGCAGATTAATTTAGTAAAATAATCCTTAGAAAGTGTCGGTATTACTATTATAAAAATGAAGTAAATTTTCCGGTTCCAGAAAGTTCAAAATCCAGCGCGAAGATTATTTCGCACTTTAAAAAGTCACCAAAAGAAAGATGTTTGCAGAAGTGTTAAACTCTTCTCTGAGTTAATTGAGGGACATCCGTCATCACCAACCTATGAAATATAAAGAAATTCAAGAGCATGTCACAATATCTTCGACTCCAAACGAGAGCAAATATGAAAACATTTCATCGAAAGCGAAGATGAAGGGATACCTGTTTAAAGAAAAAAAAATAGAAAATATCATTCAAGAAGGGACTTTGATGAAAGCATGGAAAATGTGTATTGCCTGTCAAATAATCAGATAAAATAGACCTTAACACGACGACTAATTTGATACAATCGACAAAAATGTGCAAAGCCAAGATAGAATATAATGTGCTTGTTAAAAACTTTGTTGTGAAAATAAGCGTTTCTTGAAAGCCAAGAAATTCATAACAAGTATAATTAAAAAAATCAGTGCGTATGAAAGGAAACGCGATAGAGCTCTACAGAGCTTAACTAGTGTCAACAAGAACATTGCAATCTGTAATCAAATTCTAACGTCTATTTACACATGCAAACCAGTGGAATAATGTTTAAAAGTGTAAAAATTTCATAAAATCATAATATAATCTGTTCGGGTGACAAATTGTGTTCAATGCAAGCAATCGAGTGTCAAAGCTAGATGAAGAATATAAGTGCTTATTAAAAACTTTGTTATGAAAAACAATCATTTTTGGATAGCCATGAAGTTCACTATAAAATATTTAAAAAACATTCAAACTTGTGCTATTGAATATAATTTCATTTTTAATTGTTATATCTTGTTCTAAGTGTTTGTCGAATGTTAAATTATATAAAATTAATAAATTAATACTATTAATTTTATATATCAAACAAAATATTCTAAAAATACAAAGTTTTACTTTTATTTTAAAATATTAACACTGACAGTTTCTAAGGATTATTGTACTAAAATAAAAAATTTTATAACATTTTTGTTTTTTATTTCATTTCCAAAATACGTAGGTAAAAATCAGTACAAAATTTTATATATAGTACCTATATATATATATATATATATATATTATAACTATACATATAGATAACACAATATATATATATAATTTCATGTTGGTTTATTTATTTAAAATAATGACTATTACCTCTAAAAGCAAAATATTATACTTTCTTTTTGCGATGTATAATAGATAAAAAAAAACATACTTTCTTAAAAATATGTATTCCAAAATAAATAATCACACACCTAACATATTATATATAATTTCATATCGTTTATTTATTTAAAAGATATGACTATTTCCTCTAAAAGCAAAATATTATACTTTCTTTTTGTGATGTTTAATAGATAAGAAAAAAAAACATACCTCTTAAAAATATGTAATCCAAAATAAATCACACACCTTAAACACAAACATTGCACCAAGCTAATATCAAATAACATAAACACTTTAAGCGTCTATATTCTTAACTAGTAAATATATTCAAAATAATATCTTTCTCGGATCACAGATACACACACAAACTGACCGCGTTTGACCCACACCTTAGGAACTGCACGTCGAAAAGCAGCACCAGTAGTACCTCTTTGTATTTTCGTTTCAAGTTCACTTAACCATTGAACGAGTTAAGTTTATTATAACCAAAAAATAAATTAAATAAATTTAAAAAATTATTTGCCGCTTTATTTATTAAAACTAAAAAAAATATTTGGATTCTTATTTCGCAAATACAGTGTAGTCAAAACTTGAAAAAAAATGTTTACCTAATCATTTTAAATAAAGGTAGTAAACCCCATCTACAGAAATTTTGTTAAAACAATATATTCTCATATATTACTAATTTGAAAAAAAAATAACCAATTCAAAAATATATAATTCATTTTTTAAATTAAATACAAAAGTGCTAAATTTTTTACTAGCAGGTAAATAACATATTCCCACCGCTGTATTATGAAAACTAATAAAAGATAAATATTATATATAAAAGAGCCTAAAAAAAAGACACAAAGTTTTAAAATGGTGTATTTATTGTTATAGATTGCAAACAATGCAGTATTTTGATAAGCAGTAATGTATAAATTTTTATTACAAGTCGCACAAATACGTGCACTCAGATTATCCGCAGTTCCACTAGAATGTTCCGTTATATGATTCGTGTGAATATATGTTGGTACTCCCCTAAGAGTTTCAAAAAAACACGATGGACAAAGACTTTGATTGTGTATAATATAATAATGTTGAGTCAAACAAACTGCTCTCTACATTCGTATGCCAAAAAGCGCACATTATTGACCTCATCCACTTGCATAATTTTGTTGTCCACTTCGCGGAATCAGTATCTATCACTTCAATTTCATCCAAATCTGATAGATTTTCCGTAATACCGAAAAAACAAAACTTCATCCGTGAGACATTGTCACTGTCTTCTAATTCAAGTATGGCATCCAAAGGTTTATAACTTCTTCATCCATAGCTTGGTATTCGTTTTCTAACACCATTTTAATTCACAAAAAATACAAGTGTATCATTTTATATATTTCAAGTAGTGGAGATAGTGGTTCTGTATGTATTGGAGGGGTGTTATAATTATCTGCGTCTCACATCTAAAATAAGCTAAAGGTGAACTATATCAACATTTGGTGTCTAAACAACATTTGGTCAACAATGAATAATTAGAACCATGAAATAATTATAATTAATTAATTACTAAACAAGGTCAATTAAATAAGCCCCTGAACATGTGGTGTCTAGAAAACATCTGGTCTATTTAAGATTAATGATTAATTGCTAAAAATTGGGGAACGACACCAATAGTCTAGACAACATCATTCTACTCAAGATCAATGACCAATGTCTGAAAATAGCATGTGGGGTAACATCTCATAATATCATTATACTATTTAAGGCAAATAACGAACTCCTCAGTATTTATCGAGAATCATAATACGTGTACTAGTGGTAATAATCGTTTTCGCGCTCAGATAACCTCTCCCGACACAGAAAACATGTAAATACAAAATGTGAATAGTGATAGTGAGCATAATGGGATTATTATATTCCCAAAAAAAGATTAAGACCACTTGGATTGAAGTGATAGATGCCATGTTTCCAAATTAACACATGCGTTTAAAAACAGAATCGCATCTTATCGTTTTATAGTAATAAGAAAAATGATTATCATGGATTTTTAAATGATGTTAAACCCAAAGTTTTGAACATCTGAAGGAATATCTACATCTGCACAATATCATAAAGTAAATTTTGAAATATTTAGTCTTTATCTAAAACCTGATAGTACCTATCAGATATCAATCCATGAACACGTGCAATACAATTATATCTATTAGCACTGAGATGAAGAAACATTTGATGATTTTAAGAAAGCACTGATGACGCAAGCCTCAAATTTCAAAAAAAGATTCAAATTGGGCATTACAGAAATAATGTTTTTAGATGTTAACATATACAAATTTAACTCTATTTCTGCATCAACATATATTCGTCTCCCAATACCCATAGTAAGAAAACATGCTATTTTAAATATCGAAAACAGAGATAATAATGTTTTGCGTGGAGTGTTAACGCAGCTATTTTCCTCCCGTTGGCAACCCAAGCAAACCAGAATCATATCCACCGTATGATACTTTGTTAAATTTTGAAGGATGACTTTCCGATGAAACTGAAAGATATTAAACAGTTTGAGACCCTTAATAATATTTCAGTAAATGTTTATGGCTAGAATCCAATTTCGTAAATAATAAAAGGCAATAGAAATAATTGGCCCACTTTACTTTACAAGTAATCGTCATGCCACTCATGTAAACCTTTTGCTTATAACAAATGATAAACAAAGTCATTATTGTCTGATTCTAGACTGGTCAACTTGTAAAAAGTCAAAAACAAAAAGACTCGCAAAGAATATTTATGTGATGGATGTCTACAATTCTTTACCAAAGAAAAAGCTCAATAATCACCAAAAGAGCGACTGTTTACATATTTACACAGAACTTCCCACATCAAGTCCTAAGATAAATAAGTTGGCGAAATGTGCCAGAAATATACTAAATTTATCAACATTCAAAAAATGTTGCCTGTACCATTTGTTGTGTATGCGACTTGAAAGTTTGCTTAAGCCCATAGATTATGCTGAACCTTTTAATGGAAACTCATATTCAATCAAAACAGCTGAACACCAAGCATATTCGTTTGCATTTTACCTTAAATGCAACTATGATGATTCACTGTCAAAACTAATAAAATATGAAGGAGAGATGCTCCCAAAGTATTTATACAGAAACTAGAGTGTTTATAAATGAACTATACACGAATCACCTTAAACATATTAAACCAATGTTACCGTTAACAAAAGAAAATTTGAAAAACATGTGAGCGCTACTAATGTTACTTGTGTAAAAAACCCTTTAATCCTTTTAATCATAAAGTAAGAGATCATCATCATTTAACTTCAAAATATCTTGGGCAGCTCATAATTCCTGTAATATAAATTACAAACTCTCAAATTCAATACCTGTATTTTTACACAATATAGCAATTATGACTGTCATCTATTGTTAAAGAGCTTTCAACACTGGTGAAAAAGTTTCAGTAGTTGCCCAGACCAAAGAAAAATATATAACAATTTCTAAATCAATTGGTAGAAAAGACCCACACAAATATATTTATTTGAAAGTTGTTGATTCATACAGATTTTTGGCGAAATCTTGTAGATACTCTGAGCGCAACTTTAAACTCAGAGCAATGTATAGAAATTAAAAGTATTTCCCAGATACTAAACAATTTGAACTTGTGAGACGCAAGTGTTTTTCCTTATTCATATATGATGGATTTGACAAACTCAAAGAAAAAACACTACCGCCCAAAGAAAATTTTTACAATAATCTAACTAACCAAGACATTTCTGATGACGATTATGCAAGAGCAATTGATGTATGGAACACATTTGATTTAAATCTATTAGTGACTATGCTATGTTGTACCTAATCTCAGATGTCTTATTATTAGCTGACGTGTTTGAGAACTTTAGAAACATATGTCACAAAGAATACAATTTAGATCCTTGTCACTACCTAACAGCTCCTGCACTAAGTTGGGATGCCATGTTAAATACACCAAAATTGAACTGAGCTTCTTACCGACATGACATGGTACACTTTTTAAAGAAAGGAGTACGAGGAGGTGGCACAATGTTGTAAAAGAGAAGCAGTGGCAAATAATCATTATGTACCCAACTTGATCCTCAACAACCCGAGTCTTACATCATTATCTAGATGCCACAAATTGATATGGTGCTGCCATGTTCAATATCTTCCATATGGACATTTCAAATGGGTAACGGAGTTTGAAAACTTTAACTGTTTTTCGTGAAAGATGATGCGGATAAAGGTATTGTTGGAAGTAGATTTGGAATATCCAGCTCATTTACATTCTGCACATAATGATATGCCATTCTGCCCCGAAAGCATGGTACCACCAGGAAGCAAATATCCTAAACTTATACCAAATCTCAACAATAAAACTAAATACGTCATTCATTATCGCAATCTTAAACATGTCTTAAGTAGGTCTGGTACTAAAAAGGATTCATCGTATACTAGAGTTTTCGCAATCACCATGGCTAAAAAAATATATTGACCTAAACACATCACTTAGAAACAAAGCCAAAAACGATTTGAGCGGGATCTCTTTAAATTGCTAAATAATGCATATTCGAAAAACTTTAGAGAATCTCGAAAAAAGAAAGATATCCGCCTTGTACTCGGTGGAAACCAAAACAAATTCGTTGGACCAGGCACTTATCTCGAAACCAGAATTCAAGTCTTGTTCTGTGTTTAATGAAAAGTTGGTTGCGGTTCATGGGGTAAAACCAAAATAGTTTACGATAAGCCTCTCTATGTTGGATTTACAATTTTAGATTTATCAAAAATTGTGATATATGATTTTTACTATGGATACATCAAAAAGAAGTATGAGAACTGCAAACTGTTATACACAGACACAGACTCCTTGATTATGAGATATATACCCCCAATTTCTATGCGGATATGAAAAGAAATTTAAAACATTTCGACACCTCCAACTATCCGACTTATAATATTCACGGATACCGAAAACCCCTTCAATATTAGGAAAAATGAAAGATGAATTTGCATCTATACCCATTAAATGTTTTTATGGTACAGGTGCTAAAGCTTATTGTATAGAAGCAAATGAACTAATAAAAAAAGCAAAAGGCATTTCAAAACACATAACCAAAACACAACTGCAAATGAGTGATTACGTTCTGTTAGTAAAAAAAGTGGTGTAATATTTAGAAAAATGTATGTATTTGTGTCTAATTTACACACCATATATACAAACTTAAAATAAGTTGCACTATCTGCTAAGGATGACAAACGCTATGTTATAAACGGTGACGTAAAAACACTTGCGTGGGCATTTTTAATCACTTCACATAATGGTAATATAGATACCTTATAACATTTGGGAATAAGCTGCTAGACGCTCCGGCATTATCCGATTTAGAAAATATTCCTTTGGATGAACTTTGTAAAGTCAATTCCTTTCAATATGATTCATATTTGTAAATTTTGTATAATAATTGTATATTTGTATGTATCAATAAAACACATTATATAAACAAATCTTTTTATTTAAAATCTTAAAAAATCTATTAATACCACAAGTATAGAAAAAGTAGAACAAATAGCTATATAATAAAATATTGAGATATAACTTTATCCTTTTAAATCTTTCATTATAAAGTTCTAACCATTTGGAGTCACTGCTTCTACCACTCATATGTCTAAAACGCAATTTATATTTAGTGCTGTTTAGTGGTATTTCACTTGTAAAGTTGTAAAAAATGGTTTCCCGATATGATTCCATTCTTGACCACTCTCAGGCCATGTTTCATTTAGTGTACCATACTGTCAAGCACACAAAAACTTCCCTAACATTGATTGGTTGCTGGATTAAAAGCAGATTTCCCAGAATTGCTTGTAAAACAATAAAGTCTAATGATACCATTTTAATAATCTCTACCAAGTTTTAACATCTATTTATAGTAAATCTAACACAGGCCGTGGGAGTCCCATTTATGTGTGGAGATTCCAATAACCCATCACGATATCCTACGTTTCGATGAGATAATCCCATGGTCTAGTTTCACTACAAAATGTGCAAAATCAAATACCAATTTCCACCCTTTAAACATTAAATTTCTTGGAATAAGTCTAGTTCCAACATTTTACGACAATAAGCACAGCTTTTGTCGTACAATATAATAAAGAGATGTCGGAAATATATCCCACTCGTCACCACTAGGTTGACTATCCAAATTATCACAATATTTATACGACATGTTTCTCTTGTTTCTTATATTTTGAACACAAAACTATACTATAAGTATGCTAATTAGTTAGTGGGGAACTTGCGATGCGTGGGGATGTGTACAATCTAGTTACTATATCATTAGAGTGGGGTCTGCAAGTCACTCAGAGTAAGGGATATAAATTTTGAAAGCTCGTTAATGTGAACAGTATGCGCTCAAAAAAGTTTCGTGAACGAGTCGATCAGTTTCGTGCAGATATTAAAAATAAAACCGATATTTTATTTTACGAAAAAACAAGAAATGTTAAAAAGTTACATAAAATTATTAACCATTAAAAAGGAATATCAAATAAACTTTGTAGGTTTAAAAACTTTTCAAGACTTAGTATAGTGATGCGCTTGCGTAGTGGAAAAGTTTATTCACCGAAGAAGAAAATAGACTATTTTTCATTTCTACAGTCGAGGAGCAAAAGTGATAGACTTGTGTTTAAAAACATTAACCGTTTTAAACAATAATGGAATGTGTCCGAAAGAATTGTGATGAATCACATCCACAGAAACCGTTGTACATTTTACAAAAACAGAATTGGAAAGCTTTACGATACCGTACATTAGAAAATGTATTGACCCATTGAACTATTAAAGGCTTGGTATCTACTACCCGAAAATTTGTACAGATTTCGAAATTCGAGCTCGACTTCCATGTTTTGTACACTTCAATCGTCCCGAATGGAGAACAGAGCTAGAAGATTCGCCCCTCTCAATCCATTGTCGTTTATGCAGGTTTGCGCTTGAAATTTAACTAACACTTATATCGTTTGAATGTAGTAATTATTAATAAAGTATTATTTTTTTAATAAGTATTTTTATTACTTAAATAAAACATTAGTAAGAAAAAATCTTTATGCATAATAAAATTTTGTATAAGTTAAATACATTAGATATGCACATACACCAATATTATTTAAATGTAAGACATGTAGTTCCATTTTCTCCAAAGCTGGATGTTCATCAAATTCCATTACTGGTGCCAAACTATACTTTTTTATAAACTGAGCTTTTTCTTTTCCTTTAACATAAACGATATTAACATACGTGTCAATATTGGATAATATCACAACTTGATGTATGGTAAATCCATTATTCCAGTTAAACCATGATAATTATTCATTAACCATACAGCTTGTTATGAACTCTGATTTAACAACCTCATTGGATATGGTGTTTGAAAAAATAATGACTAATTTTTTTGCCATCATAGAATGCCACTCTTTTGCGATAAATTTATTTTTTCGATATTAAAACCTTGCACATCTACTATTAGACACATTTTGAAAGAGTGTGTTAATGCGGTATCTAACTGTATTTATAAAACAATTTTAGTCATGCGCATGAGACTCACATATAATACTATAGATACCAGTTCTCCTCATACATTATGAACATCTCCCCTCATGCGGGAAGTTTCATTAGGTCCAGTCTCAACACATGCCTCGGTATAAAAATATAATAAAAAAGCAAACCTGTCAAGCATAATAATATCGATTTATAATTGTTTTACTATTTTAGTTAAGGCATTATATGTAAATTCTTTCTCGTGTAATATTAGACAATAAGCCGAGATATCAGAGGTGTTGGCTCATCTGTCTCAAACGCTATACGTAACACGACTGATCCCGATTGAATTATTTCTTTTTGGCGAAGCAGTCAATATGTATGAGTGAGCAATCATTTTAAAGTCATGAGGAGTAAATATGGTTGATTCAGCACCATGTGATAATAACTTTCTTGGAAATTGCAAAACATTTCATAAAGTTTCGCAAATCTATTTGTTTTAAAATCTAATTGTAGTCATTATAGGATATCTTTCAGAATTTAAAAATACTTTAATATTTTTAAAGTGCAATGATCAAATTTACTCATATCTTTGGTCAATTTGGATGTTTCTGTTATTTTGAAAGCAACAATAATGTGACGAGGTGTGTCTATTTTTGTACTAGTCCTCACCGACCATGATGGCGAGTAGAGTTGTTTAGAGCAGATATTCAATCATTTGCAAGAACGAAATTTAATAGTAATTCTTGATTTGTATGTGAAATCTGTTAAGTCGTATCTTTCTCGTATACTGGTGGTACATGTGGTACCTCCCAATATAATTTACTAATATCAATTGTTGTCGTTCGGTTTCATCTATGCTTACTACAGCATCAATATCATCATTTGATCTAATAAGTATTAATTCCTGTTTCATGTTCATAATAATTTTCTTAAAATCTTCAAAGAACCCTGATAGGAGTCTTAGAGTATGCATACTTAAAGTTCCATGTGAATCCACCAACACGGTTTTTGGGACTTCATTATTGGTTTCCATTCGATTCATTTTTGGAAACCAACCCCGTTTTCCAATTGCAGCTTTGATTTTCGTTGAGACTCAGGTAGTTTTTAAGACTTGATACCAATCCTACATCACGTACTGAGTCAATTACTACTCCATTTAATTCATAACGTAGTTCGCGAAACATGTAAGCTATACTGTTATTAATAAATTTTAGTTTTGTTGGTGTGTGATTATCATGTGAGTAAGCGTCCTTCGAATAAAGATAACTATTGGCTGATATGTAAATGCATCTAAATCTTGAATAGGAATACGTATTATTCATCATTATAACCCAACTTCCCAGAATGTATGGTTGATATGTTGAAACTGAATAGCTTCAATGGTGTTGTCATTAAAAGGCTGACCAGTAACATGAAGAATTTCCAGTATACCAAGACTTTAAATCCTAGCGATTGTAAGAAGCACGATTAAGATGTGTTATTTTAGAAGGAGATCTCCTTATATATGTTTTTGGTAGTGAGAAAAAACTAGAACCATTATATATACGTTTTCGAAGATGTAGATTTACAGTTACTTCTTCTCCTCCAAAGTCAATAAGTTTACCTGCTTGGTAATAATTTTTATTGTAAGGTTGGTAATTGTCTTGATGCCACTGATAATACAAAATATTTTGAGGAGCGTCCACTATTTTATACCAATCGGTACCAAGGAAAAAAATTATGATGAAATGGACAGGTTTCCAGTTAAATAGCATCCTGAAGCGATGTTACAATCAACACACAGGTTTTGCTCCCCATATTTCCACCGTTTATCTGAAACATGTTTTGGTTTGGAGCTAGTAGTCGTGATTTAAAACCAAATAATACCCGATAGAATTCATTGGAGAAATGAATATTCTCTGTTACTCTTAATAACAACTTTAAATTGATAATTGTGGAGTAATTTTCTAAAGTCGCATCATTATCAATCTTTTCATATTTTTTTGAATAAGGTTTGTAATATCATCTAATTCATAAGAGCCCTTAGGTATTTTGTAGGTATGGTTAAATTTTTGAATTGCCAAAAACACGTTATTGCTTTCATCAACATTTGGAATAGTATTAAACTATAAAAACTGTTAACCAATTTCATATTCAAATTCATCTTCAAGGTAAATCGGAGATTAAAATTATAGCTCAGATTTGAAGAGCTTCCAGTAACGTAAAGTTTAAAGACATTTTACGTAAACATATTACATTCGTTGCTATTATAGTAGTGAATAGAAAATCTAGTGAGTAATGACCGCACTTGTATGAATCGTTGTGGATTTTATCGTAGTTTAAATATCTGTACATCACCATTACTTAAAAATATTTGATTACATTTTGTGGTGGGTAAGTCTCCATATGAATCAAAGTAAATTACTTGAATGTAGATTTTGCATAGCTACCCAGTGTGTCCCCTCACCACTTGTTGAATCTAAATTTATAACACCACACTCGTTTTAAAATATTTTAGGTAACATATCTCTCATGAATACACCTCTAAAATATGGTAATGTTTTACCATACTTTATTATATCTGTATTTGTTAAAGCGTGATGAGGAGGTTAGTTTTTTGAATAAGGTTTAAGTATAATCCCATACCCTTTATACGGTCTTAAATACAATCCTTTGCCTTTCTGTTCCATGCAATATTATGGCGTTTTTGTTCTTCAAGACTCATTCGATTAGCCTTCGCACTCTCCAACGCCTTGTAAATCCTGCACCCATTCCTCCGACGGCTCCGAGTGCGCTCAATAAAGTAGAAGTATGGCAAAAATCCACCCTTGTTCGGTGTTTTAATGACTCGTTTTTTTTTATATGTCTGTTACGAAGGGAACCACCTTTTTGCGGTTAAGCCCATTCCTAACTTCGTTTTCCTTCATAGCTGTTGTTACAAACCAAGCACTGCTTTTGTCCAACGGGGTCCCTGTCGATTTTACAATATCCCAAGCTTTGTTTTCTAAAATCTTATCCGCCTCGGTCTGGTTGATAAATCAGTATTTTTAGAGTATTCAATATCGTGCTGTTTACAAGCCTCGTCTAGTTTATGATTCCCTTATCCCCTCGCTTTAATCTTTGTTGTAAACGAGTTCCTGGTCCACAATATGAATACCTGAAGATGTAGCTCTAGAGGAGCTGTTAATGAGTGAGTTTAATAACCCACGTCCCTTGTCTTTTTGGTAGTTTGTTTTTTTTTTCATGGTCTGCCTCTTATATATATAGGTGTTGGCTATATATACCCAAATATTTTAAACTCATTTTCGCGATGAAGATTGAACCACAAAACCTCTCTCTTCCCATTACAAACCACGATGATATTACCAAAGAACTTCAGTAAAACATGTTATCTCTTTAATGGTGTCAAAAGGTTTTAATGTTGGACCAATGGGTGGCAAGACTAACGTATTATTGTCTTTAATTGAACATCCAAATGTTTTAGATTTGGAAATATTTATTTATATTCCAAATCGTTGTATCAACCAAAGTATATGTACTTGCGAAACTTATTGAGCCTATAAAGAAATTGGTTATAAGAATATAATGATTCATCTAATGTACCACCTCCAGATGATATTAAAAGAATTCGGTAGTTATTTTGATGATATTCCATCCTGTGACCAAAAAATTATACAAAATTATTATGTTACGAAGACATAAACACTTAGATTGCTTTATTTATGTCAAACATATAGTGCAATTTCAAAACAATTAATTAGAGATAATTCTAATTTACTTGTAGTTTTCAACAGACTTTACAAATTTAAAAACATATCTTGATGATCACGTAAATATTGATATGACTTTCTTACAGTGTTAAAGATGTGTGTTCATTTTGCTGGAAGATAGATATGGATTTATAGTCATTGATAAAGACTCTTCCAAATCAACGGTCGATATCGCTGTGGGTTCGATAAGTATATAAGGCTGTAAAAGGGGTTAAATACACAATGGATCCCAAAGTTACACAAAACTGCTTTTATCGCGACAAGCGTTAAAGAAAAAGTATCGCAGTTTAAAACATGACATCGTTCATCTCAATCTGCTTTAGAAAAAAATTAGAAACCAATTACTCAACCACTTAATGAACTTTTGCATAAACTAGAAACCGTTCCATCTATAAACAAGAACCAAAGTATTCTTTTCAAGAACCAAAGTATTCATTTCAAGAACCATTGAGATTAACACACCAAAAAGTATAAAATGCGAAAATCTAATTATCGTTTAGCTTACTCTTCTCCAAATACAAGTATACTCCCTGGGGGTCAAAAACACCTACTAATTTTGAGATGAATCTATTATTCCAAAAGAAAAGTATTCACACAACAACCAGAAGAAACTTTTCAGTCAGAAGACGAGCGAATACCACGATGAAATATTAATCGATATTTTGAGATACGCTAGAGAATTTAATCAGATGATTACTAATCCAGATATAATGAATCAATTTTACGAAAATTATACTTCACCCTACCAAGAAATATATTAAAGCTAACATCGAAGACACAAAAGGTGATTTCGACCACGATTTAGGAATTTATCATGACTTGGAAACAAAAAATTTCTATCGAGATTCCATCATTGATTTTGATGAGCAGATTTGATTATTAATAATATAAGATACAAGGAACACCGGTCTTTATGAGTTGCTTTTCAAAGTAAACCCCCAATCGTTTAAAAAAACAGATGTTAATGAGTATGTTGATATTTTACGTAGAACAAATGCAATATATAGAAACAATAATCCTGAATTGCCTATAAAAAGTATTCCATCAAAAATAAAAGATAAATATAATTTTATTATTAAACCAGCTTTGGAAACGAGACCCCAATCATTTAGAACTCGTTTAAGTTCACTCCCCGGAAATTTAGCACAAGGCCTGTTACCCGAAATTTAGCTAAAAATTTAAAAAAAAAAGGTGGTGCACTTTTAGAAAATATAGTGGCAACCCATTAGAGTATAAATACTTCGATGATTTTAATGAACTTATAGATAGATTACGACTGCTTGTAGCATCAAAAGCTGCGGGTAACGACGGACACGTAAATGAAATTATATCTATAATTGAAGAACTTCGAGAAGGTAATATAATACAATAATGCCTATAAATAGATTTGGAAGTCATTTTTTAAAAAATTGTCAAACTCCTGATCTATCTTCCTCGCCATTATATTTTGTGTGTGATCCTTCTTCTTTCTATAGTAAATGTGTATTAACTTTCAAAGGAACAAAAACAACAAACTTAAACAAAGAATATTATATGTTGGATAGTGGTTTGTTTTCATATGAATTTTCACTAAGTGGTACTATTGATTTGTACAAATTAATGTTTCAGTGGAAAAGTTATAATAAACTCGAAATCGGTTAACAAGAGTATAAATATGATGACTTACCAGGAGTAAAGATTTTTAAAGGTGATATAATTTCATTTAAACTAGAAAAAGATTCGTCTTTTGTAGTATATATGACCCTTCGTTGTCCTTTAGAACAAGATGTCAAACATTAAATCACAAGTCATACACAACTCCACAAACCGCAAGAAAAAATTTTAGACGAGACATGTAATCATCAAAGGATTAAACGATCTGATTCAAGCAGATTTAGCTATAATGACTCCTTATGTCAAAGTAAATAATGGACACCAGTATATTCTCGTTGTTTATTAATGCGTTTAGTAAATTTGTGTGGCGGAACCGGTTAAACGAAAAACAGGAATGAAATTACTAAAGCTATGAAAAAATTTTGAATCAAATGAAGAAGCCACCAAAAAACCTTCAAACAGATTTGGGTAAGGAGTTTTACAATTCACAGTTTCGTGAGCTTATGATGTCACGTGATATTAACCATTACAGTACATTCTCGAATTTAAAAGCCTCCATTGCAGAGAGAGTAATAAGAACAATAAAATCAATGTTGTGAAGCAGTTCAGCTTGCAAGGTACTTACAAGTGGTTGAATATTCTTCCTGATATAGTAAAAAAATACAATAACACTATACATTCAACCACAGGTGCTATTCCTAGCAAAGTTAATGAAAAGAATGCCAAGAAAATAACTGCGTATAATTACCTTAAAATCATTGACCCCAAGAAACATAAATTCAAAGTTGGTGATCACGTTCGGATTTCGAGATTTAGAAATTTGTTTACAAAGGGTTATTTACCCAATTGGACAAATGAGATTTTTAAAATAAGAAAAGTTAAGCAACAAATCCAGTCACTTACCTACTAGAAGATTCACGCAAAGAAGAAATTCAAGGAGCGTTTTACAGCGAAGAATTAAAGAAAACCCGTACCCTGATATCTACTTAGTAGAGAATGTATTGAAAAGAAAGGGTAACAAGGTGTTGTGAAATGGTTAGGGATGGATGTGTACACATAATTCATGGATTAATAAAAATAATGTATTATAATATTAAAATAAAAACTGTTTTTTACAAAAAAATCTTTTATTTTTTTACTTATAGGATAAATAATCCAACATACACAGTTTTGTTTACATCTTCAACATGCATTATATTTTACATTCTTTCTACTTATACAGATACTCAATAAGAAAAATATACAATGCACAAAAATAAAAAGCACATTTAGATATAAATTTGTATTTCTATTTAGTTGAGTGTTTTTGGTTTTATTCTTTATTAATCTGTATTTAGAAAATTTGTTTTCGATTTTCATGTCTGGTGTTGATCTATAATTTTTTCTGGTGGTTAGAAAATTCGGTGTGAATTATTTGTGCAAAACTACAGTTTGGACTGAATTTGATGTGTTCTTTATAAACATCATCCGTAGATAACCAATGATAAATTTCTACATGACACCAAAAGCACCTTACAATATCTTCTTTTGTAGATAGTAAAATCCATATACTGCTAACTCAATCGAGGGAACCAACCCCCTCCAGTTTTTAAATGTGGATAACCTGCTATAAAAATTATTCATTTGTCTGACTTATCTTCCAGACACATGGTGACTATTAATTTGTGAAGATCTGTTCCTACATATAACTTAAATAATTTACAGTGGAAGGGGTAATTTAATATATTAAATTTTTTTACAAAATGTATTTATTTCTATGCCTAACATCCAATACAGGATTAATAATTTTAGCAAGTTCTTTTATTCTATGTTGAAATCTTACTCTGTCAGCAGCCACGAACTCCCAATACTTCGTTCTACATGAACAAGTTGCTTCAATGTAGTGAATACGAACATTTTCACTAAATTTTATCATGAGTAGCTCTGGAAATCTGTGAATTAACTCCAACGCCATACCGTAAGTTGTTGTATTTATATTCTTTATTGGTTCCATTATTTGTAGCCCGGTTTTAATAGATCATTTGAATCAACCCCAACTTAGTATTTCTAGGGAACTGGTGAATTTATCCTTTTTCAAAGTTTCCAAATGGTAATTAATTATTGGAAGTAGTATCCATAACGACGCAATGGAATTGGCACCCAAAATTATCTGTGATTCACCATTGGTAACTTTCACAACTGACATTTGTGGTAGCTGCATGAACTCTAGTTGTATTTTACCATCATTAATTGATTGTTGAGAATTTCCTCCCATGAAACTGTCAATTACAGTTTTATATGATAGAAAGTTTAACCACGCAGTTTCACTAAATAAAACACGATCTTGTTTATTACCACTGATGAACACTACCGGTTCAAAATTCAATTCATGTGCTAGACAAACAGAAACAAATTTTGAGTTCGATGGATTCAGGTAAAACCGACGTTCACCCAAAAATACGTTTCGAAATATAGCACTCATTTTGAAATTCTGATTGATGTGTGCAAGTTTTGGCTTCTTATACACATTTTTCCTACCGTACCCTACTCTATATAGCTTCTCCTCATGTTGCGTGCAATAATATCATATATTTCCCCACCCTATTTTAGATTACTCTAGGGTAATTGATAATTATAATCAATTATTGTTTATAATTAGTCATTTTGACCAGTCATTGTGTACAATCTTAATTGGTTAATTCGCTCCACCTATTTTAAGTACCCTATTAAATCTTGTCTAGACCGGCCTCGGTTCATTGACCCCTCCTCATTTTGCTCATACTAATACACACTACTGACTTCGACGACAAAAACTCACAAGACTCATACAAAATATGATCGAAGTAACTACCATTAAGAGAATGAGAAAATCTTAGAATGTTAATAAACGTATTGAGAGACCCAATAATTTTTTGTTTCATGTTTGTTTAAAAGGAGTACGTAAGCAAGTATGTAAGAAAGCTTTCTTAAGTTTATATGGTGTTGGCGAAAAGCATGTCAGAAGATTATGCTACCTACTAGTAACTCAAATAATTTAATACCAGATGAATAATTGTTATTTCAAAGACGTGAGCACATACAATCGTTTGATGTAAAGGAAGTCTATTATGCTAATATATTAAAAAATATTTACCTGCTGTCATATCAGTAGGTTATGATTATGGTCACGGGGCTCTAGGCACAATGTATGGAGACTCTTTGTCAGTTGTCACTACTTGTCAACATCATTGTTAGAACAGGGCTTTTTGGATATTGTGGATTCGTGCAGAGTTTGTTAAGAAAGTATGTTTAAATAAATGTATTATTAACACAATGAAATATTATTACTGAAATATTATTACTTGGCGCAGTCAGTAGGATTCGAACCTACGCTCCCAAAGGGAATCTGATTTTCGCCAACCAAGGTAAGAAGAGAAATAGTGCCAGGAGAGAATGTAGAAGTCAGAGAGGGTAGAGAATGGAGACCAGGTAAAGTTCTGGAAAAAGTAGATGAGACACCCAGATCTTATTTAGTGCAGAAAGAAAATGGGGAAGTGATCAGGCGAAACAGATCACTTAAGGCCTTCCCTAGTTAAAGCGGAAATTAAAAAGAATACTGATTTTGCACATAATGATAGATCATTAAACTCCTCATCTGGGAATCAGAGTTGTGGAGTAGAGGAACCTTCAACCTCCCAAACGAATGTTGAAAATAGAACTAGCGCTAGACTCAAAAGGGCTCCAGTGCGTTTTAAGGATTATCAAATGTAAGGGGAAAGATGTCATATCAGTAGGTTATGATTATGGTCACGGGGCTCTAGGCACAATGTATGGAGATTCTTTGTCAGTTGTCACTTCTTGTCAACATCATTGTTAGAACAGGGCTTTTTGGATATTGTGGATTTTTGCAGAGTTTGTTAAGAAAGTATGTTTAAATAAATGTATTATTAAACACAATGAAATATTATTACTGAAATATTATTACTCCTGCTACTTTGGATGTCAAACAAATGCATAAAATGTTTATCGAAAAATTTGCAGAATCTAAAGTGAAATACAGTTTTTATTTAAAGTATTTTCATAAAAATTTTACATACTCTTTTGGTCTTCCTCAAATTGATGTATGTTCTGCTTGTGAAGAACTTGGCCAGAAACTTAAAAGTACCACTTTCAACGACATTACAAAAGAAGTTGCTGTTGCAGAACTATTAGTTCACAAAAATAGGGCTAAGAAGTTTTATAAAAAAACTAGAGCATATTAACAAACTTTCTTCAGAGACGGACGAGATACTAGGAATCTCCATGGCAGGGGCGGCTGGTCCTATGAGGCAGGTGAGGCAGTGCCTCACCAGTATCAATCGACTATTTACGTATTTACGTTCTTTAACTACAATTTAACTTTTTGGAATTTTCTAAATAACTTTATTTTCATTATGATAAAAAATTAAAATATGTACACCCCTGATGTCTTATCTTTGTATATTTCTTCATAATCTACGGGCCGGACAAGGGACAAGCTTAAACACAAAATATTAAATAAACAACGGCTCCATTATCCGCGCCAGCAGCTGGTATATCATCTGTGCATCTCATTCTCTCTTTAAAAATTATAGCCGAGCAAGCCTCACGGCATTGCTCTGTCTGGCATATTAGACAACATATTATGTAGCGAAATTGAACATGATTTATTTATTTTCTGCCCACTATTTCACCGAACAGGAGAGGCATGCCGCTCTCGTTGGTGTAGTTCTTTTAATTAGCAGCGTTGCCGTTTGGGTACAAAGGTACCCAATTCGCTACATTTTTCCCTCGGGGTATAAAAGTACATTTTAAATAAAACATAGATTTTTATTTGAAAATTGTAACAACATTGGAGTATTTTCCTTTAGTAGATGGTACTATACATATTGTTCTATTGTTTTCCGATTTAACAAAAAATATTTTTTTTCTATGCATTTACCAGATTGGCAACATTGGTACATTATGGAACATTTCTGCAAAATTGTTGTAGTAAGTAGTAGTTAAATTACTTCCTGTTGACCTGTTGGTGCGGCAGGATCACGTTTGATGTATCTCGTGTTGTTTTTCATTAAAAAAACAGTAAGATTACATGTTATATAATAAGTGCAATTCTAATTAAGTTTTTTTAATAATTTTGGTGGGTTTGTTTTTGTCTGCAGGATTTTCGGTTTTAGTGAAAATGGATTTAGCACCGAGCACAGCATCTATAGCGCCTCAAGCCATGTTCATTCATTGCTATGCACATGTATTTAATTTAGTTTTAAGTAACGCATGCAGTTCAATTCAACAAGTTAAAGTTTTTTTCTCAACCTTATCCGGTTTTTCTTTATATTTTTCTAAATGTACAAAGCGTACCAAGAGTTAGAACACATTGGAGGAAAATCGTATACCTTCTAATGTAGCAACTCGCTGGAATTTTACTTCACGCGTAGTTTCTCACAGTTAATAATAATAAGGATAAATTACTTGAGATCTTGATAGAGATATTTTCGTTGATTTTTCGTCAAACTGATACTGTTTTTTCCATTCTACAAAATAGAAATACAGACATTGTTAAGACCAGAAATTTACTGCAAAATACCCTAAGTAAAATACGTGAATTTAGGAGTAACAGTACTTATTTTGATACAATTTAATGAAAAACTGGATACCGCTGCGTTACACTCGAAACGTCATCGTAAGGGAGTTGAAATGACTGATAAAACTCAACAATTAAGGCAAATTTTTTTTTGAAATTCTTGACATTATATGCAACCCAAATAGAGGTTAGGTTTTGCGACGTTGAAAAATTACATTTCTTTGATCTGTTGAATATATCAAAATTTCCCATTTTAGCTAAAGAATTTCCTCATGATCTATGAAAACACTTGACAACGCAGTATAATATTTTTGATATAAATCAACTAAAAAGTGAATTATCCAAATTTAACCCTTTGTTTAAGTTTATTTAACGTAAACGGCCTCACGTTATGATGTCACAAATCGACCTTCCGGCTAACATCTTACGACGAGAACGATCAATGGAGATATGCTAGACCGAAGCTTCAACTGAAGGGATATGTGAGAGCGTGAAGAAGATGGCACTAGATTAGCAGTCGCCATTTATAACACTTACTAACAAATCTCCCAGATAAAAAATACCTACTAACCCCAAAAAAATATAAAAATCCCAAAAAAAATTAATAAAAAATATAACATTCAAAAAAAAAATATAAAATAATAAAAAATTCACAAAAAATTATAAAAATAAAAAACGGCCACGGGAGAAGCCACCTAGATCCTTGAGGCTACAACTTGGCGCTAACCAAGGTGTAGGCTCAAGGATTACAGCTCCCTCGTTGTTTGTTCGCTTTTATCTCACGATATGAGATTTCATGATAAACGGGAGTAAGTCGCTTAACGACACCTTGGGTATGATTTAAGTTACATTTATGAGCACCCTATTACACATGGTGCTCATAAATACAGCTCAATCGCGGACTTTTTCAAAAAGCAGTCAGCCCTTATGTTGCACTTCAGTGCACATAAGGGAGGGTGGAGGAGGGCTTAGGAGAGCTTTGAGGTGAGGATGACTTTTGTTGATCCGCGCGCGTATCGTCAGAAGTCCTTCTCACGCCAAGTCATTGTTTGCTGGCGCGAGCAATGCCTCCTTAGCCGGGTATGACTGGAGCAAAGAGAAGCTAACCATAATAATAATAATTTTCCTTAAGTGTAGTGTGCCTCACCATCTTGTACTATCACGAGCCGCCCCTGCTCCATGGATTATATACAAGATTACTAAAAGACTATTTCTAAACCTTCAACATGTTTTTTTGCCACCTAATAAATTTTTTCCTGAATAATATTGGAGTTTTCTATTATTAATAATAAAATCAGTGTTTGTTTGGAAAAGGCCATAACTTCAAAAACTAAATTATTTTTTTTCAGTGTATCTATGTCTTTTTATGTTGGATTTGTTAATGTAACTTCGTCATGCATTACATTTTGAGACTTTACTCCAAAAACAGAAAGATATCTTCATTAATACCAAAATGAAACGTTTTTTTCGTTTCCTGTAAAATTAACATTCTGGAGTTGTGGGGCCTTTTCGAAATATCCGATTCAATTGCAGAAGCAAAATTACACCTACCGACCAATTACTTTTATTAAAATCGTGCAATGAAGAACTTTTGAAACTGCTTTTATTAATATAAAAAAATTATTTTTAATAATGGTTTCATACCTGATGGGCAACAAAGAATCGTCAAAATTCTCAAATGACTTCTTAGTTTGTACTAGTCCACTGGAAGAGTCTATACTAAATCAGCTCATCACTAAAATTTCCCGACAGAGAGTACTTAATCTTCCCGAATTTTCCACTATCCTTGTCATCTGCCTTTATTTGCGTGACAGTAGAAGCTATCGGAGAGGTATATGGAATCGCAGCGTAGTATTTTTCTAGTTCTGGTGAAGTGTAAATGAAAAATGGTTTGTTGTCATTGACGTCGATGACATTGACGGTGATCTGGGCAATGGCGAATTCCTTATTGATGAAGCCCTTTAGAGACATTATTTCTACTTCAAAATGATAGGTTTCTTGAGTTTCGTAGTCGAGAGTATCATTGAGGTAAATGGCACAATTTCTATCTTCTGTTACATTTATGAAGAACTTTCCTGAAATTAATATGATTATTTATAGGTAAACGGACATAAAACATTTTATCGGCATACAATAAATAGAGGAAAGTAAAGAGTACATGTGACGAAAAAACTGTTTACGCCATCACATTTTTAAGTTGATTTCATGCATTTTTTCCAATGCGGCAACGTAGCAGTCTATGCAGATATAATATGTTATAATATGCGAAGATTAAGGCGAGACACAAAAAGCGGCACATTTTGCACACCAAATGCAAATCGAGTAAGCGATTTATAATCTGTTTACTATAATTCACTGAAATTCATTTAATTCATAATGCTTCTGTTACTTTTGACTATGTGCTAACAAATTATTTATGTCATTGCCATTATTTCCACTGTTATTGTGGCTACCAGCACTATATCCCTTATTTTCCTTAATATTTTTTGAATTTATCTCCATATATAATTACCCTACATATAATAAGACTAATTAAAAAATGAAAGCACTGCATTTGATTTATATAAAATCTTATCAGAATTAAGTAAAATACAAAATAAGAAAATTATAGATTACCTTCCTTATTTCCAGAAATAATTTGACACTTGAGGGGTATGTTTGCTCCATGCGTTTTACTATTAACGATAGTAAGAGTTTTTATTTTATATCCAACTGTAGCATTCTCAGGAACTTGCAAACTGTACGAAGAATCAGCAAATCTGAGACCCACTTCCGGCGCCACTGTGGCTACATGTTGAATATAAACGTCAAACCGTAATAACTGATGATAATTGAGGATCGCCCAAGTCAAAAGCCCTTACGTCAACCTAAAATAGAAAACAAAAAAATTAAAACCTGCAATACTTCAAAAATTAGAATTCAAAAATTCTAATATTTCTTGGTATTTAAATTGTTGAATTTGATGAAATTTCAAAAATAAAAATCTATTTGTCTCTCCAGTTTAATTTCGATTTTCTAACCACCAAAAGGCTCAGACACTATTTTTCTACCCTGATGATTAGCACACTTTAACAAATGGTAAGTGATTTATTTCATCGTACAGATAACACTAACGACTTACGCCAGGTACTGTTGTTATTTTTAATTAACTGCCAATTTTAATCACAATCAAATATTCCATTTTTTTTCGTTATCATTCTAATTATTAAACCTCAATAATTTTTATATAAACAGTATTTGTTAAACAATTATTAAAAATGGATATTAATCACCTGATACTCTGTGTCAATTTCTTTTTTCAAATCATTGGTTACTTTTAATACACCTGTGTCAGGGTCAATTTGGAAGTACTTTGCCGCTTTTCCTCTTCCAACTATTTCGTATCTAACCTAAAACAAAAGTATTTGTTATAGTTATTTTAAAACAGATAATGTTATGAAGCTTACCTTATTTCCAGGAGCTGTTCCGTCAGAATCAGTAGCTACAAGAGTAGTAACAACTGTACCAATTGGGACATCGTCTTCTAACGTTATGGGATGTGGGGATTATTGTGATACGGGAGGAATATCGTTTCGATCCTTAAAATACAAATTATATTAGCTTCTATAAATATAACAAAATAAATTATAACAAGCAGAAAAACACGCTGAACTAAAGCCTAACATTCAGTCTCTTACATAACAGCTAATCTTATGGCAGCCTTATCGAATTTTACCTTCAACTTCGTAGAAGTGCCTTTCGTGGAATATACCGTTTGCTTAGCTTAATTCAGGTTGTACCAATTATATTTTTTTATTAAACAGTAAAGATTTATCTATGAACTAAATAATAGTGATGTGATTTATTATTGGTCTTTTAATTACATAAATATCTCTTATATAATAAGATTCTTTTATTTGAACGAATTGCAAAATTTGGGATAAAGTATAATTTTATTTTCATATAAGTATTTCTCATTCATAATCTAATGACGAGATATAAAATATTGGTTTTCTTATGATATGATTTTATTTTTAGTTAAACTTTGAGGGTATACAAGGCAACTATTGAACACGGTGATTAATTTAATCTTGCCCAAGTACTTTCGATCAATAGATCATCTTCAGGGGCATTTCGTCAATTGTGGCCTATCCGACATAGTAGAATATCATAAATGTAAAATTTGGACATAACAATACAAAATACAATACACTAAGACAAACAAACACTTTAAAATTTATATGGAGAAGCTACATATTGTATAGAAGCGGAGACAGAATGATTCTGTCTCCGGCTTCTGTTGTGGATAATCACAGTGCAGTTAACAAACAAACTGGATGGCTACAATCTCTGGACCAGGCATTACTTAGAGAGTAATAAGTTATAAAAACATTATTTGAAAAATCGATCAAATACAAAATAACACTTTGGATCATAATGATAAATTATAAAAGGGCAGTTGATTATGACAGGAATTTGCTGTTCACGAATGAATACAAAAAATAGCCAATAGAAACAAATAACGAATCTAAGAAGGGCTTACATTCGACGATGGACGGCTAAATATTTAGCGAAAACTTAAATATTATTCACTGATCTGGTCAGTTTTAAACAAAAGCTCAACTTACCTCAACGTTTACGATAACTTTTGTAGTACTTCCATTATTATTTGACATATTTTCCAAAGTACCAATAATAAGTATATGCTGGTTTTCTTTTTCGTAATCAAGCCCTCGTTGTAAATATAGCTCCTGTGTTTTCTTCTATTCGGAAAAGATCTGTAGGTCCTTGATGAATGACGTAGGTGATCTTCTTGATAGTGTCTGGATCGATTGCCTGAAAACATAAAATATATCACAAAAATAAAATGGTGGTATAATAATCAATAAATGATCATACAAATGCAAATAAACGTGTTATATAACACAAGAATCAATTTGTATTGTTGTTATATAAAATTTTCATTAGGAGACTGAACTTGGTAAAAATTGAATGAAAACAAGAAGTAGTCGATGATAATAGGTTAAGTAAGGTTAAGTTAGGTTAAGGTTGCGTATATTGGAAGCAGAAATTACAAGAGCTTAATTTGGGCTACGTAATATAAAAATATATAAAAAAATATATCGACTGGTCCAAAAATAACACTTGATGAAATGGAAAGAGCTATAAAGCTATCAAAAATAGGAAAGCAACCGGTCCAGGTGAAATTACAAGCGAAATAATCAAAGTACTCCGACAATAGGGTAAACATTCTCTTCTAAGCGTCCTCAATAAAATATACGAAACAGGACATATAAAAACAGACCGGCTACTGACAACATTTGTAATGAAACTAAAAAAAATAAATAAAAAAATAAATGCCAAATAAATAAGTGTAGCAATCATCGCACTAGATTCTATCAGTCTGATGAGTCATGTAATGAAAACTTTCCTAAGAATACTGCACCCGAGAATTTACAATTTGAAACACAATTTGGTTTCAGAAACAACCTTAGAACCAGAGAAGCAGTTTTCAGTTTGCAGGTCACGGTTCAAAGATGTAGGAATATCGAACAATTGGTATATGTATGTTTTATCGACTTTGAAGAGGCCTTTGACAGAGTAAACCATGACAAACTTACAGGTGTCTTGTAACAGGTGGGAATTGATGACCGAAACCTCCGTATTATCAAAAATTTGTATTGGCATCAATGTGTAAACATACGAATTGGACACAACACGACGTGGAGTGAGGCAAGGATATATTAAGGATATATAAATAATTATTTAGGATGTATAAATAGTTTTACATCGAATGAAAAAGAGCACAAAAATAAAAAAAAAGATAAAAATTCGAAAGTTACAATATTTCGGTCATGTAATGAGACATCCAGAGAAGTATAACCTTCTACACCTCATAATACAGGGTAAGATCGCCGGAAGAAGGGGCCAGGCCGAAGAAAAACATCCTGGCTCCGAAATATCCGATAACGGTATCGAGAGATCATCGCTAATTTGTTTAGAGCCGCCGTAAACAAAGTTGTTATTGTCAATATGATCGCCAATGTTCGATATTTGGACAGGGTACTGAAAGAAGAGGAATATGTCTCGTAAATATTTTAATTCTCATTTATGTTCTAGATTTTATTAGCTGGCAGAAATTCCAGGTAATATCTACCTGAAACGGTCGGTCCCCTACGATTCGAAGGTTCCAGAAACCGGTCAAATGAAGATCCATCCGATTGACCTTCTAGTCTAGTCAAAAGGGAATCGCCTGAACTCTCGAATAACGGCACGTATATAAAACGAACCTTTTTGTAGAAAACAACTAGTCAGAAAAATAGCGCGCCGAGTTTAAATGTAACGCCTGTTTTACAAATAAATTATGTAATTATTAGTCGAAAATAAATTGTCGTATAGTGGTTTAATAAATTTATATAAATTATTGTGTTTTAGTGAATTAAAATAAGGAAATAAAAACAATAAATTAGAATAAATAAAAATACAACAGAATAATTAGTATATTATAAATTTCGACGAGCATTAAATAATTTGAAAATCGTTTATAATGCAAGTGAATCGTTGAGAGGCGAAAGGCGGTAAGTCTTTCATAATCAGCGTACTTTGACAAAAAAATTGTGTTAATTTTGCATGTTGATATATTACCTTAACCGTTGTAACATAATAGTCTGGCATATTTTCGGGAACAGTAGCTTCGTAAACAGGAACTTCAAAAATTGGAACTTCATCTTCAACATCAAGAACTTCCACAGAAACTGTGGCAGTTGCAATTCTGGGATCTGTGGCACCGTCTTTAGCAGTTACTACAAATTGGTAATCCTAAAAGTATTAAATAAAATTAATAAATATGTTTTTACCGTCATTAAGTTATCAAATATCGAAAATAATTAACAAGTAGGTTATCTCATTTTATTTACTAATAAAAATGAAAGCATGATGTTCCCAAAATGTTCTATGATTAACATTAACGACAGATACTTCCTGTTCTTCCCCTATTTTTGTTTTTCGAACCCGTTTCTAATAATCTTTGAGAAATATCAATAAAAGTTCGAGCACTAGAAGTTCGCCTTTCGGATACCAATGCACATACATTTGGACAGCTAAATTACTGTTACACTGCGCTTCTCCATAAATAATCAACATATCATGGCACTCACGAATCGAAAACATTTTCGCGGTGAAACTAAACATGATTATTCCAAATTATCTGTTTACTAAAGTTGTCTGCCTACGTTTAGATTTTCGTACTTATGTGACAGATGGTTTGAGGTTGTTCGCAGTCACAGAGTGGGGATGGTCGTTTACCTCATTTGTGCATCATGTAACTGCATCTGCCGTGTTGGGTTCTGATTCGGTTCAGCATGGTCCATATGTTGCGTGGTCAGTCTAAACCTGGTGGTTTTTGTATGATGCAGGGTAAGCTGCTATTCTGTTGTTCCATCCATTCTCGAGTCTGTGAATCCACAGCAGCCTGTGCTGTTTTTATTGTCTGGTTATCTGGGGCGTAAATCGTTGGCAGTATCTATGTCTTGATTGATTGGCAGGATCTCGGTACTAATTCTCATTGTGTTGTTCAATTGGGCATCTACTTTGTATTGTGGACTGTTAAGCCAGGCTAAAGAGCAGTATTCCGCGGTGGAGAAGACAAGGCCCACGGCAGATGATCGCAAGGTGGAAGCCGATGCTCCCCATGTTGTGCTGCACAGCTTCTGGATGATGTTGTTTCTAGATTTAAGTTTTTCCGCTGTTTTTGACAGATGTTCCTTGAAATATAGGGTCCTGTCAACAGTCACCCCAAGGTACTTTGGTGTTATATTGTAGGCGAGTGTGGTGTTTTCGAATTGGATGTTGAGTGTTCTTCCTGTAAGCTTGTTATTTAGGTGAAAACTGGAAACCTCTGTTTTGGTAGCGTTTGTTTGGAGCCTCCATTTACGGAAATACTTTCCCACTGTGTGTAAGTCCGTCGTGAAGATTTTTTTGTTTGTTCAAATGACTTACACCTTGTTGCAAGGACCCAATCGTCCGCGTTACCAAACTTCCTTGATCTGGTTTCTGGTATATCAGCGATGTACAGGCTAAAGAGAAGAGGAGCTAGGACAGATCCCTAAGGCAGTCCATTCTTCAGTTTTCTTGGGGTACTTATTGAGGAGTATCATTCCTTCTCTCCAGACTGTATCGTGGGCCGCTGTTAGGTCTATGAATGCCGCTGCAGTTTTAAGTTTTCTCTGGATTCCTGTCTTAATAAATGTGGTGAGTGAAAGAACCTGATCTGCACAGCTTTTTTTGCTTGGAAACCTGCCTGATCAACGGGTATTGATTCAAGTAGCTTTGGACTAATTCTGGTTCTAGTTCTAGTTGCTTGAACGTTGCCGATAGTAGAGCTACTGGTCTGTAGTTCTTAGTGTTATATCATTTGGTTTCCCTGGTTTTAATATGGCAATTATCTTGAGTGTGTAAGTTCCTGTGGTATGGTATCGGTCTTCATAATATCTGCGAAAAAGTGGTTCATCCATTCTCTCGCATATTTGCCACTCTTAATTAAGAATTCGGGATGAATATTGTCAAAAACCTAGGGCTTTAGCTGACTTTACATCCTTGAGAGCGATCGTGACTTCTTCGCAAGTGAAAGGGCGGGAGTATTCGGTTTTAAAGTTTTGAGCTCTCGTTTTACCTTGAATAAAATTTGATTTTCTTGTTTTTTTTGTCCAAACAGGTGCATTTAGAGTTATAAGACATTTTTACTCTAAATGGTGCCTTCTACCTATGCCTTTAAGAAACGCACTATTTTGGGAACACATGTGTACAAATGTCGAAAGATAAATATACGGAAAAACAAAACTTAGGTTTTTTTTGTGATTTATAAACTATAACTCTTTTAATAAACGATATTAAAACCTCTACTTACCTTTTGTTTTTCATAATCCAAAGGTTTGTTAGTAGTGATCTCTCCACTATTACTATCTATGTCGAAGGCAAATCGGAGGGAATGAAATAGTGACTTTAGCGTTAACACCTTCATCTGCATCTGTAGCTTTCACAAAACCGACAGTTGTTTTATTTAAAACCTTCTTGACTTTAAAATGGTAAGGATCTCCGACGAATTCCGGATTTTTGTCGTTGATATCTGTTACTTTGATGTTAACACCGTACAGTGCTTGCTAATTTTCCAGCGTCTTCAGCTTTTATAACCTAGAATATTAAATAACAAAAATAATAATATCTAAAAAAGTAGTGTACAATATAAAAAAAGGCAATTACCTTACACTGTTTTAAAACATTTTTTCTATAAATGTTCAACTTTTTCGTAATTGTTGTGTCATTTCTTTTATCTCATATATTTCCCGAGGCCAAGTTTTTGTTGGTCACTGATTTCTCATTGATTTTGATCTCCATTGCTCATAAATTCTTTGAGATTTGAGATTATTTTCCGCAATTCTGCTTACATATATGACTATGCCACACTATGTTTTATCTTTCCACTAATCTTCCTTGAAAGCCTAATTTCCGTAATAAATGTTATTTTCCAAACTATTTCCAGCATTCCTATTTTAACCATCTTCCTTTCCCCTTGTCCTGATATATCATCTGTGCCAGTTGCTGACACATTAATGCCAAATCTTACTGTGAACATTTTCAAAAGTTTCGTATATAAGTATATAGTGTATATACATTACAAAGTAAAACAATATTCTGGCATTTTTGGCGAAATCGTAATCCGTGAGCACTTATTAATGCCTGTTTATTGATTTCGAAACCTTAGCGAAATCTATTTAAATACTATTTTGCTACTTACCAGTTGATACGTGTTTAAATCTTCTCGATCTAACTGTCTAATAATTGTTATAACACCACTTTTAGCACCTATAGCAAACTGTCTTAAATCGTTCCCAGAAACTATGGAGTATGTCACTGATCGCCTTCTGGTCCACAGCCTGAAAATTACAAGTAAAACAAGTATAAAAAGTTTTTTTTTATGTTAGAGTGATCAAGATATTTTATTTAAAAGTATTGAATTAAAAGATTCTTCTTCTCAAGTTTTATCTTCTATCGAAGGTTGGAAATCATCACGATTCACTCTAAATAGTTTTGAACTACTGCATTCAAACCATTGCATAGTGTCATCATTATCATCATCATCAATCAGCCAATCGCGACCACTGGTAGACCTAGTTCTTTTCAGTGTTCTCCACACTGAGCCGCTTGTAGCCAGTTTGCTGCTACGTGTTTTTGTATCATCGGTCAATCTAGTCGATGGTAGTCCTCGCTTCTCTGGGCCTCCATTCCATAATACGTCTACCGTCCATCTTGTGTTCTGGCTAAGTGCCCTGCCCAGTTCCACTTAAGCGTCGTGGTTCTTTCGATGACATCTTGAACTCCTGAGCTTTGCCTGCTTTGTTGGTTTGTTATGTGGTCTCGAAGAACTCTCGTAATTCTCAGATTACTAATCGCCTTTTCTTGTTTCCCAGGGTCGACGATGCCGCTGTCAGTATTGCTGTTTTGATATTATTCCATTTGTCCTCTATGAAGTGTAGTTCTAGCGTCCTTAACTCATTTGCGACTTCTTCTCCAAACTCTCTTTACATTCCTAAATCTTCAGTTTTTCCAGGTCCAGTTTGTTTGTTCTTTGTTGTCTTTCGTTATTTCTTTGTTAACTCTGCATCTAAATTTGGTTTGGGTAAAAGATTGTCTGATCCACAGCATGCTCCTCGTGTTCTCACATCTGAGATATACTACTGGCTGCCCTTTTGTCTATAAGCACATGGTCGATTTGATTGGTTGTGGTTCCATCTGGTGAAATGCGGTAATATATGTATATTAAATATACTTAATGCTATTGGAATTTGGTATCCAAGGTTTTGAGATCGGATGTACATTTTGGCGGATGGCAGATACATGTATACATGACAATTGGCATATCGACACCATTCTATGAGTGTTCGTATGGTAAATGATACCTCTCTAGTGCTAAAGCCTAATTTAAAACTCAGTTGGTTTCCTGTTATTCTATCGTCTAATTATACTAGTAAAAAAAATAATAAAAGTGTATATATTACTTACCAAAAGCGTAGCAATAGTGGAATTAATTGTAGCTCCCTCACTAACTTCGATGTCGTAGACAGATTGCTCAAAAACGGGAGCTTGGGTATTCGGACCAGGACTGATAGTAACTTCGACAATAGCTTGACTGTATAGTCCACCTGAATCTGTTGCTTGAACGGTCAGACTGTACTGCTCGCCAGCGTTTAGCTTTCCAACCGTTTCTATAAGACCAGTTATGGGATTTATCGTAAATTTGTTGTTACCGTTATTGGAGACGTGATATATCGAGTATCTAATGCTGCATTCTCTCCTAAAACATTAAAACATTGTATATTTATATATTTTAATTGGAAAACTTAGTGTTAATTCTAAATCTAAAAAAATCTAAATCATATTTTACTTGTTTCAAGACTTAGACCTCTCTTTCTCACTCTCTCTCTCTCTCTCTTCAGTCCTGACCTGATTCACTATTCTAGTATCTACCATGGTTTTTTTTGATAGCTTTTTTCACCCTTAAGTTTTAAGCAAATGCATGAATATATCTCTTGAAGAGCGCCTTGAAGGTGCCAGTGTCAATGAATCATCATTAACAATATAAAATATGCCGATGATACCGTAGTATTAGCAGAAACAGAAGACCAACTAAATATATTGATGAACATATCATCAGAAAAAAGTCATAGGCTGGGCTTAGACATTAACTTTTCCAAAACCAAAACTCGGTTTTCCACAAAAACGGTATCACCCTTCAGAGTTTCCAAAGCTTCATATATCTGGCAGAGAGCTGAAATACTCAACTAGACCACTCAAAAGAAATTAGAAGACGCATTGAAATAGCAAGATCTGGTTTCATGAATATGCGTAAAATGTTCTGTAACCCCAAGCTATCAGACTCAATAAGATTGAGAATAATAAAGTGTTCTCTCTACTATTATATGGCTGTGAGACCTGGACATTTAAAACAGTAGGATGTCAACAAATTAAATTCATTTGAAATGTGGATGTACCGCTGAATGTTAAGAATAAGCTGGACCAACAGAACTATGAATGAAGAAGTACTAAGAGTAATGAACGTCGTGAAGAGTGAAGACGTCATATCTAGGACACATCTAGGAAAAATCTTGGCTACGAAACCCGACCTACGAAAAGAGATTGGACCCACAAAAGAGGAAATGAATTAATTCATGAAGCCCAGAACGGTGAGAAATTTGCCATATTGATCGCCAACCTCAACAGAGAAGGCACTTAGGAGGAGGAGGCATGCATATACAAAGAATTGTAAGCAGAAAATTGTCGTATACTGGACTATTTCATAATTTGTTACAAAGTGACGTTGAAATTTAGGATTTTTTTGGTCAAAAAAGTCAGTTTCCATTGTGGTGTGCTGGTTGTTACAGTTTTTGCCACTTTGCTAAAAAATATGCAAGTGGATGTGGCGTTGTAAATTATATTTTGCTTCTAAGGTTTCTGTTGTGACTGAGCATTGCATTCTCCAATACGATGTTTAAACTCTATCAAGATATCTGTTGTGATAAGCACTGAATTCTCTAATATAATTTTTAAAACTACTGTTGTTACATACATCTTCATTATCATTAATAAATAAGTCTTATTGTTAACTGCATTAATTTTCGGTAATAAACATTATTTACCCTCATCGTTATCTGTAGCTTGAATCATTGTAACTATTCTTTTTACATCTCCCGCAGTACCGAAACTGGTGGAATTATAGGTAGTACTGGAGGATTATCGTTGACATCAAGCAGATGAACTGTCACTGACATAGGAGCGCTGGCAGCTATACCTTGCTTTTCTCTTGCTACTATTTGAAACTTGAATTTTCCGGGATTTGGAGGATCCCTGTCGAGGTTATTTTCGTTCACCACCAGATGGTTTTTCTTTATCGATGGCGAAATAAGGTGTCGTTAGTTCAAAAGTATAGCTGGGTTTAGGATCGTCTGGTCCCTAAAACAGTAATTGGTTGAAAAAAATTGTGTTACGTCTATTAAAATAAAAATAGTGCAGGTACTTACAAAATCTTTGTCTTGAACGCTAACCAGTATCGGTTTTCCTCCGCCATCTAATACCTTTTTTCCAATGGGAGAATTTTCCTTTGACGAAACCTTCCACGACGATAATACAATTTCTGGAGGATGGCATCTACGGGTTTGACAGTCACAAACAATTTGGCAGTCGTTGATCGTTTCGCTCGGAAACTTCTTGAGCCTAAAAGAAGTAAAATGGTTTATTAATTTAGATTAATTTTTTATAGATGTATATGAGAATCGACAAGCATTAAAAAAATGAAAAATAACAAAGCTGCAGGAAAGGATGGAATTTTAGTAGAAGTTATCGTAAATGAAGGAGATGTACTATTAATTAAATTAAGGAAACTGTGTATTCTATGTTTGCAGCAAAGAGCGTGCCAAAGAGTGGAACATTGCTGTATCAATCCTTTGGCATAAAAAGGAATAGAACGGACCTAGAAAATGATAGACCTATTAGCTTGTTGAACCACATATACAATCTTTTCACTAGGTTAGTGACATCAAGATTGGGAAAAAATTAGATTTCTACCAACCGAGAGAGCAGGCAGGAATCCTTTCAAATTATGGTTCCAATGTTCACCTCCATACAGTAAAAACACTCAATGAAAAATCTATAGAATACAACAAACTTCTTGTCCTGTCTTTCATAGATTTTCATAAAGCGTTCGACACGAACAAAATAGACAGCCTAATAGAAAAATGAATGACACAGGATTGACCATAGGTATAGTGAACTTATTTATAATATTTACACAAATGCACTATGACTGTTAATATACACGATTTGGGACCACAGAGAAGTAACAATAGACGGCAAAAAGCTTAATCATCTCCGTCTTTATCACACATAATTTGGAGAAGCCAAAGATGTTAAACGAATTGGACTTTGCATGTTCGAAAGTGAGCCTAAGATTGACCTTAGTTTATGAGTTTATGACAAATATGGTCCCCAATAACCATTTAATAACTATTCAAAACAAAGTGGTAGAACTGGTGAAAAAATATACGTATTTGGGCCATAAAATAAGAATCAGCAGGGATAACCAAACATGCGAAATCTAAAGACAAATTACTTTAGTGCGGGCACCTTTAGAAAACTGCGAGACACACTTAGGGCCATCAAGGCTCTGGTGACCGATTTCCAGCGTATAACTGTTAAGACTGGAATGAAGAAAATGTAATTCCATGTATCATTGACAGCAACAAGAAATTACAACGATGACAATAAAGACCACACTAACCAATACTACACTTAAGGCTTCAAAAATGATCTAGGTTACAAAATAAACAAGCAAGGAAAAAATTTGATGACAGAGGATTGTTAAACACTTTAACATCAAGCACCTACGCAAACTCTAAAATAAGAAATAATAATGGGAAAATACCATCAGATTAGCTAAATATTTATATAATTATTGAGAGTTAAATAAATGAGTTAAATAACTCAATAGAAATGTCAAAAGGTCACGCTTTCGACAAAACGGAACATCTTAAGAGTATTAACGTAATTGTTAAATAGTTTACCCACAGTAACAAATCATAAATTATAATACCTGAAAGAAAATCGTGAGATCTACTCGTTTCTTAAACTCTATGACGTATTAATCTAATATATTAAAGAACAATATGATCAGTTTCCGAATGAAAGTATGATAATAGATAGATAAATCTGCCGATATGTCTACATAAAAATTTGTAAAGGTAATTTTAAATTTCACAGAAAATGTACGTAAACAATGGACTTATTTTTTATTAGACCAAATGTAATTGTTCGTCTAAAAATAATTACGATATTGTTTTAATAATTGTGTCCCTTGAATAATCTTTAATAACTTTTACTTTTGTTGATTATTTTTATTTTCGCATAGTTAAGCTTACTTCCCACTTTTCGTATACGTATAGTAAAATATACAGTTAATGAAAATGATTATTGTTCCATCTTTACGTCATAGTTGGCTGCTTTAAAACGTTGAAAATCCTATATCTGTTTGACGCAATGACCTCAATAATGATATAAACCCCACTATATCATTATTGAGGTTATGTATAAATTGTTTAACAGACAATTCACAGCATATCCATATATACTATTAATGTATATCTACTAAGAATTCTATTCTTACTTCTTCCTTCTAGTATGTAGGCTTTAAAACCTGTTTCTTCTTTAATATTAGCCTCTTAAATTGTCGCACCATCTTTTTCTTGATCTACCAATACTTCTTCGTCCGTTTGATGACTTATCTCGTGCCATTCGCACAAGCCCGAATACAAGAGGAGGGTTGATGGGCCAGGTTAGCATCCTCTCATTGTAAAAGGAAACAAGGTTCAGAGAACCGATATAAAGGAATTCTATTAATACAACAAATCGAAAATTAAATTAATAAATCAAGATGACTAAAGTCAAGATGCCGGTGGTATCGATATCTAATCGATTAAATCGACAAATTTCCTGCGTGCTGTTGCTAACACAAGACACATCTCTGTTATATCTTTTTGAAGAATAAGGTTTTAGTCAGCGAAGTTAGAAAAGAGTTTTCGTTGTAGGTTTTATTTTTTCATGCAAATCGCATCGCTGGTTTTCTTCTATCTATCCTTAGTAGGATATCCTACATGAGGATCTTCTTCTTGTGCTCGTCTTCTAAACGAAGGTTGGCGATCACTTCTTTAAACGCTTCTCGATCTTTTGCAACGTGAAATATCTGTTCAATCACTGAGGTTAGTCCCAATCTCTGATATTCCTCAGCCAAGATTTCTTCTTTCGTCCCAAGCCATTTTCTTCTCTCTACTCTACCTTGCATGATGACTTGTAGCAGAGAGAATTTATCGTTTCGGAGTATGTGGCCCAGATACGATGTTTTTCTTATTTTAATTTGTGTTCATAAGCTTTCTGCCATGTCCAACTCGTCTTACATGAGGATAGTTCCACTAATAACCGGGACACCGCTACAGAGATATCCTTTTTTACATATTTAAAGAGAAGAAAGAAAATCGCATACAACACTTGACACCAGGTATGTTTTGTTCTAATACCTAACGGATTCTAGGACGAGATGCCCGAGGGTGTTATACCTTGACACTTCGTCCTGTCACACATTGATTCCCATTTTTTCTCCCACACATTCATTGGGAAAACTACACCCACACGAACCACTAAAGACTTTCAAACCCCTGTATGTCTATTTCGGCCTGCAACAGTCTTGGTGCAACTTGAAATACGTGCTTGGTGAAGGAAGGATGAATGGATAGGGGATGACTGGAGAGAAATTCTTGGGGAGACCAGGACCCATCAATGATGATGAAGATGATGATGCAAGTAGGAAAGTTGTGGATTTAATCTATTAGAAGTTGATACCAAACGCCCGTATCGACTTGATCGATTTACTAATTTAACATGAGATAAATTGTATTAAACAAAATTCCTAGTAGATATTTTCTCAACGTATGTATAGATATCCCGTCGATTGTACTACCAAACAAGCGATTCGTATAATTTTTGTACTGCAAGAAATAAATTAATTTGAAAATTATATGAAATAACGCGTACCCTTACAAACTCCCTTAATTTTTATCAATAAATAAGCTATAAGACATCATTTTTCTAACAGCTGCAAACTAGAAAATATTTATCATTGGCTTACCTTAATTATAATGCTAAAACTTCTTTGTCGTCGATGTATCCACTGGTTTTAATTTGATGAACTTGTCCAGTTTCTGAATCAATTCGAAAATAAGTTGCTATAGGTTTCTGGTACACCGCTGACGAATGAGTATTGAATTGGAGAATTGATTGTATCCATGTCCACCGCTTGAATCTTCTCTGGTGAAATATTAAGTACTCCTTGAAGTATTCCGCTGGATACTTTATTATAAATAGTAATTAGTTAAATAAACAACAACTAAAATTTGTGCTGAAACTGTTTTCTTGTGACATGTCTAAGTTAAATAGTATGTTTATATAAAAGTAAGCTACCACAATTGATTGTAATAAAAATTACATTTTTAACTATGTTTGACGTTTTCAATAGGCACTACATAAATCGTTTTTTAAAAAAAGATTATTTAAAAAAACTCTACGAAAATTTATAACAATGGAAGAAAGAAATTTGCACTAGGTCCAAACTTGGTATTTGCTTTTGAGTAGTTGGGAAATGATTTAACTAATTTATCAATTAGAAACGTCAGAAGTCAATTTGGAAGACCCGTTGCTTTTTTTCACGTACCCTCACAGATTCTGAACGAAAACATTCTGCAATTGAAAAAGAAGCATATGCTTTTGTTAAAGCATTAACATGTTTAATTCAAACCATACAAGTAAAATAAACAATGAAAAAATTATGCGTTGGCGTTTGAAGCTTTCTTGTTTTAAATATGATATTATTTATTGTATAGGAATGGCAAATGATGCAGCTGATGCACTATCAGGAATAATGCAATAATATAAATAATACAAACAAGTTATATCAAACACAATCAAATTTTCGCATCCTGGGATTACTCATATGTACTATTTATACAAATTCGAAATTTACCTTAGTCTATGGATGAAATTAAACAATTAATTACTTCTTGTCCAAATCTATGCAGAAAATAAATTCAGATTTTATAAAAAAGATGATTTACATTTAATCAAATCAACAGCTACCGTTCAAAAGATTGAACATTGACTTTAAAAGGTCCAATACTCAGTTCTTCTAGAAATTTCTATATGTTTACAATCATTGACGAATTTTCAAGATGTCCACGGGCTTTTCTATGCTCAGATACATCTAGTCAGAGCAGCAAAAGAAAGGTGCTGAATGGAGTTTCCCAGTCGGTGGTAACCTACGTTGCCCCTGTGTGGTGTAGCATATTAAACACTGCGAAATGCGCTAAGGTGATGAAGAACTTTCGCAAAGGCGAATGCTCCTCAGGGTAGTACATATAGGACAGTTCAAATGAGGCTCTATATGCCATTGGAGCCGTGATACCGGCAAGAGAGAATGGGCGGAATAGATAGCGGAAAAGGCAAGGTGAACGAAGGAGCTTATTCGTTATCTGAGACAGTGTGGGGAATGTAAGTTTAGGAAACTAGACTACACATGGCTTCAGTTTTCTTAATGTTGACTTCGAGACCCCATTTGTTATATTCTTCGTATTAGCTGCTGAGTCATGTAACTCAAGTACCTCATGATAATTATGAACCTAGATTGGAAAATTGAGAGTTTTGAAATCTAGTCGTAAATCAGTAGAACTAAAAATACACCTAGATATTTGCAAGATTTTGTTCAAAACAAAAGGGCTGGTGAATGTAATATAATTTACTGTTCTTAATGTTGTGTCAATCTGTCAGTTTTCAAATAATTGTTTTGTCATTCGAATGCCAAGTTTTATGCGAATAGAAACCTAATTCTGACCACTGACCTTCAAGGTAACTTTTAACCTCTATTTGACGATTTGCATTTGTAATGAGCTGCCAGTTGTAAACAAATATGACTTTAACAGCTTTAAACAGATCTTATTTAAACAGCTTTTTGAACCTCTGTGGTTTGTGTGTGGTGTTTTCACTGGCAGATTAATGTGAAATTTATGCTTTAAAGGACAAAGAAGCAGTTGTAACCAGAAATATTATTTTTTTGCACAGTAATATTTTACAGGTCACTTTATGAAGCAAACCTCGAACAAAATAGGATGATAAGTCTGCTGTGTGGACGATTTTCAGTTCTTTTTATTTAAAAAAAACTTCTAAAGATGCATTACTTGAATCTTGAATATAACATGAAAAGATTCAAAAATGGCCGTGGAGGAATATATGTCCAGGAAGGGTAATGTTTACTAAGCTAGAGATTAAGTTAGACATTTATTAATTTAAGTTTTTATGGTTAAGAAAGTCAGTTTGGATGGGGGCAGACTTTAAACGCACACTCTAACCTGATATTCCCTTGCACTATAACTGAAATAAAGACCCATTAAAATTTTAATCTCTAATACCCTTTATAAAAGCATACGAGTCTGTTTCAGGTGTTTTTTGTTTATTTCTCCTGTCACGTTAAGGTCAGTTTTATAGCGACAAGACATAAAAATCTTTCCAAAGATAAATGACCGGGTGAAGGTTGTCAATCGATAAAAAATTATTTAATAATGAAAGCTGTATAAACGTCTGCGAGTTTTCTAAGATACCTGTGGATAAGTGATGTATTCAATTATTTTAGGAGTTTACAGTCTTAATAATAAAATCACGGATAACGATACTGTCAAACAAATTAAAGACGTTCAACAGATGTGACGTAACGTATGGGGTGTTGTCCAAGAAAAGTTTTTCAATTATAAAAGACATCGTCGTTGAAGTTCAATTATAGAATGTGTCTAATGTATATACATTTAACCCTAGAACCAACACACAGTTGCCACAGTTTCGTTCAATCTAACCGTAGACTGCACAGTAAGGGTATCGAAAAAACCCTAATAGTGGTTTTTTGTAATAAACGTTTTTACTCTTAATAAATGTATTTCTTTATTTTCATGCTTGAGTATGTAGAACAAAACAACAAACAACACTATCTTATTTTCATAATATGTTTATATAAAAATAAAACAATTTCTCCTTAGATCTGATAATCGTGGGAAAAAAACATAAATCGAGTGCTTTTTATTCACACTTTTTAAAACTATGGAGATATATATGATAAATAGATATCTACCTCAAAGAAAATTAAAACAAAATTCCAGTGAAATAAAACTTGTCTTCTTAAAACGTTTTAAAACTAAAATAAAACATCAAAGGTGTTATATTTCTTACTCCTTAGCCAGGCATTTCAAACTTTGGTTCACACACAATAAACATAATTTTAGCCTCGATCGTTCTAAGAACCAGTGGTTTCTCCAACCTTTTTTGTGGCGATGGAGCACTTTAAATTACCGAAAAAAAAAGGCGGAACACCAAAGGCAATAACATGCATATATTGATACAACAAATTAGGATTAGCACATAAATTCTGTAATAAACTTATTATACGTACTCAAATTTGTAAAATTTTACTTAAAAAATATGGAAAACAAAAAACATTAATAAAATTAACAAAAGCGTAATTCTCAAAAATACATCATACTGAGTACACTACTTCAAATTAGTGAGGGACACATGTGCCTGGTGTCGTATGCAAAATTTGCTCAATATCGGCCGATGTGGGAAAGAGCTACTCTCATTTCTTGTTGCAAGCCATTCCCGTTTTCTTATTTTTAATGTTTGTGTTAAAGATGATGAACACCAAATTGCACATAAATAGGACGTTGAAAACTGTATTAAAAATCCTAATCGCTTTTTTGGCAAGAAGTGGATAATACCTCCTTGGACCAAAGATCCAAAATTCCTGAACATTCACTTCTGAAAACTTATTTTTCAGAGTACGACAGGATGACCACGAAATAAATTCTTCTTGGTTCAGAGACGAAACTGGGAAATTGACTGTAATACATGTGCTAAAAGGACTTCCTTATCCAGATCATAATTTTTCTATCGTTCAGAGATGGAAACATACCTGGAAAATTGTCCTCCTCTAAATTAGAGATTAAGTGTTCCGTAATCAATATGCGTGAATTCTGATCTTTATCTTCATCCACCTTCATTCTGAAGCAGTGGAAACATATTTTCCCCCCCATAATATTTGTCGTCTAAAATGCGCTCTTCCACAATGACAATTTTTTTTCTGGAAAGCTGACAAGCTTGTCCGAGGATGTTAAAATTAATTTTCATTTTAGCCTTGCATACTTGAGTTAAAACAGCCAATTAAAAGTAATTAAAAATAACGGGCCGAAATAGCCATGCACTTTAGTGCACCCATGCATCCATTTGACGCGGTTGTTGTCACGTTTGGGCAATATGAATCTTTAAGCGGGCAGAATTTTATTAAATTTAAAAATGTACGTAAAGTGGGCTATTTTCAAATTTGAAAATATTTAATTTGAAAAGAGTAATTTAGCAAAAATGGTATGTAGGATAGCGAGTAATTCGCGGAACACATGGAAGGAATTCGCGAGAACACATGTGACCCGCGGAACACCGGTTGAGAACCTCTGTTTCTAAACAGTCCGGCGGGTGGCAACAGCGATACAAGCAGAACTCGTTTTTTCGACTCCTTTTCAACGAGGACCAAAGCAGCCCTTCATCTAACCTTGTTTAATCAAACCTACCATCAAAATTATTTCATTTGGTGGCTGACATTAAACTCCTAATATTTCGCTAATTTATTACACGCAAGGGTTTGTTGGCCTAAATTGGCAAATAATTGTCAAGGTTTCCCTTGAGTGTGGTTCAATTAATGCAGTTGAAAGTTATTTTAAAAAATGTCTTTCTAAACGTGTGTTCGCTCATTCTTTCCATAGGCTGGATTTGCAAGTGAAAATATAACAATGATTCAGGTCTTATAGAAGCAGGCTTCCAAAAGCAAACTAAAGACGTGCTTTAGATCTTTGTGGATTTGACAGCTGCGTACGACACAGTATAAAAGAAGGTAACTCCTCAATAAAACTAACTAAACTAATCTCATGCCAAAACATATTGCAACTAAATACTACACTACTCTCTGATCGACACTTCCAGGTAATCCACGGTAATGGACATAAGCAAACCGATGGAAAGTAAATAATGGACTACCCCAAGGAGCCCAGTCCTTGCTCCGATGCATTTCAACTTTGACAACACACAAACCGGTTAAAACTTACACAAAACGAGCTAGACAAACGACCTCACAAATATATGAATATTTCACAAAATGTCGCCTGATACCCAACTTAAATAAAACTGAGGTAAGCTGTTTTACCTCAATAACAAACAGGCAAACAAAAATTAAGGTCAAAATGAGAAATGTACACTACCCTACCAACCCTACCCAAATACCTGGGAGTTACTTGGACAGGACCATCTTCGTTTAAAAAACATCTACAAATAAACTGCCACATAAAAGTAAAGTAGTAAGAAATAACCCTAATTCAGAATAAATGACGGTATTATATTTTGATTTGATACAGAGCAGCAACAAGCCGCATATACGTATTTCGATCTCTTTAGATCCCTCAGTACGGTATAGTTACTACTCCATATCAACCAAAATATTATTTTCCGTCGTAGATGATAGTTATTAAAAAAACTATTTACGGACGTAACTACGCCATCTAAGAACAAAAGAGAAATACACATGATTCTACCTGGCGAAATCGAATTCAAATATAGGCCGCCGTACTCCCTAAGACTTGCGAAGCAAACAGCTTGATGAATGCATCCGGCAAGGGAGAGTCTAAAAATTGCACTCCAAAATGCCGTCTCATCATGGCCTATATTCGTAGTGAATTCGATTTCTGGTACTTCAAATGAAGTAAATAAACAAAACAAATGACGGTATTATATTTTGATTTGATACAGAGCATCAACAAGCCGCATATATACGTATTTCGATCTCTTTAGATCTCCTCAAAATCCCTACATGAAGCCGTACCATTTATGGACCCAATGATCGCAGTCAATGGAGGACAGCAGACTAATAAATAATTTATGGGGTGTCACTCACGCCCCTGACAAGGGCTAAAGGATTGAGGAGGAGATCTCCTCAGTACGGGTTATAGTTACGGCTCCTAATATTTTTTTTCCTTATTCAGAATCTTTGTGGCGGTACCAACAGTGGGGGCAGCGGACGGACATACTAGAACATCTGTGCTAAGTTTGGTTTATTATGTGGCAGAGTAACTGTGCACCGTCTGGCTAAATAGTCGTGAAAATAGTTGATATGCAGCTTAATATAGCAATAGAATGATTAGCGGCTACATCAGACTACTCACTATAATTGGCTTCCGATCCTTAAGCCATATTCATCCGCCTATTCTACGAAGACAAAAGCCTTGATAACGAAGTATTCGAAAGTAAATAGCAACTTGCAACTACTAATCCATGAAGACATCCCAAGTTAGCAGCAAACCGACTCCCATCCAGAAAACCACCCATAAGAACAGCCCAACAGCTAACA
>OU898283.1:127510838-127554709 GCA_918026665.1 Diabrotica balteata | reverse complement strand
CATTTTCGGTGTGGTTTCTTATATTTTAAAATATGATCAATATATTCGTCTGCTTCTAACAATTTTCAGTAAAATCAAGTTAAGATGAGTATCTATATTGATTGAGACAATATATCATATGTAATTCTATTTAGTGTGCACACTTCCAGAGACTTTCTCTTAAATCCGACTCTGGAAAACGGTAGATCAACACGTACTCCTAAATGGATATTTTAATTAGTCATTAATTTTTAATTAGCATGAAGAAATGGCAGCAATTTTCACAGGTAACGTTCGTGCACTACAATCTAATAAGAAAATATTTGCATTACGGCTTTTCATAAAAATTGGAGCAACAAGTTTAATAGTACATATCCCGATTAACAGAAGGTAATGAAGTATAAGTGAGGTTATGAGGGTTTTAGGTTAAATAATTGTGTCATAAAATAGAAACATTACGCATTTATTAAAAAGCTAAGAATACAGTACGAAGAACACAGTTACTAACACGCTAGATCAATTTTGAAATTTTGAAAAAACTATTTAACAAATTGAAAAATTCTGTATAAAATAGAATGCCGATGATAAAGTTATAAATCGCAGACAGTTCAGATAACCCAGTCTGGTTATGCAAAAATCATCGATTTACGGCAAAATTTTTCGCAGATATCTGAAGTTTTTAAGACATAGGGTTTTACTATGGTCTGTTTTTAAACCAGGAGGAGTAATTCAAATTTTCCGCGCCATAATGCTTGTTTGTAATTGGTCGAAGCGCAGGCAAGTTTACTTCACTAAATTATGACATATTGACACTAATGACATTTGTGAAATTTTAAAATTCAAAATTTATATCGACAATTTTTTGTATTTTCTGTGTTATTTCTTACATCGTTAGATTTTTCGTTTGCATTTATATAAAAAAAACAGTTCTTTTCAGAACTATTTAGCGACATATTAGTGTTATTAAGATAACAATATGGATTCAATGCCAAGTTACTAGTGGTAATTGTTCTTCTCAACCTTAAAAAAACGCCGAGTAGATTTGGATCATTTATCATCAAATGAGAAATAACGTACTATAAACATGTACAAACATGAAAATTGATAATTCTGGAATAAAAATAACAGCCACGGTAGTAAAAATAAAACAGGCAGCAGGTTAGTTTTACAGAATAGTTATAATTAAAATCAAGAGTTACTAAAGTAATGTGCTAATTTTAGGTGTTGCGAATTCAACTATTTACAACAATAGAATTTAGAACAATTATAGAATATAAGCAGACTGGAGCAGTAAAATGTCCTAAAAATAGTTAAAACATCTATACGACAGATAGTACACAGCTTCTTTTTCAAAGAATGAAATGCTCACTTTAGGTAAAATTTTAAGTGAAATTAACAACCGCTCAGATCTTCCAAAATATGTGTCGTTTATTATTATATAAATTCTTGAAGCAAATCAATTTGAAGTAAGTACAAATATCGGTATGTAAATATGGGTTAGCTACAATTATATAGTAAAATTAACTAAAACATTTTATAGATTTCATTTTTATAATCAGGTATATTATTGTTACTATTAAATATTAAGTTTTAAGTTTTTATTTGTATACACTACTGGAATGTTGTCAAGTATTTTGGTTCAACAGATATAAGAACATGGAAAGGGAAGAAAAGGAAAAAAAAGGATATTTTTACTTTACATATGCAGATTCAATGCAGCAAATATTACATAGCAAAACTATAAATTGTTTATCTTACTGTTTATAGGATGATTGATTTATTGTCTATATTATGAATGTTTTACCATAGTTATTTTTTAGGGGAAATTATTCAAAGAACAGTTTATACATTGGGCTGCTGACCAAAAACAAAACTTTCTTGCTCAAATATCTGAAATTTATTCAGTTTTTGCTGAAAAAATAAATCAAGAAATTCAAAATGGTGTAGTTGTTCATTAATCTCACCAATTTAATTTCACAATTAATTTTTATTTTTACATTCATTCCGAATATATATTATGCACAGAATATTATATAAATCGATTTCTGACTCTTTAAGTTGTTTTTGTAATAACTTTGACTTGGTGATAAGCGATAATAGTATGTGATATTTTTCTAGCTGATATTTATAATAAATAGAGTTTAGTGTTTATAAATTTATAAATGTATGATATTTATATCTAATTATCATAATAAAAACTGCAACTATCTTTTAAATTTAGTGTATACTTGTTAAGAAGCATTTTCATTTTGTTTTTATCACAATAAAAGAACATTAGTAATGTTGTGTTTTACTTTGATTGTATTGATACAGTTGGTTTTGTTCTTCCTGTTGTAGATCATCACAAGAAAACTGCAAAATTATACTAGAATGTAACATAATAGATTGAATTAGTTGATTATCTCACAGAAATCCAGTATTTTTTAGTAAATTTTATTTATTGATACCAAATGGGACAAACTCACTGTCAAAATTAAACAAGAATCCAGCATTAAAGAAATTGCAAGTACACACTTATTTATACAAATTTATTGTTTTGCATTTTAGTGTTTCAAATAGATCCTTAAGATATTGATACATAAGTTAAATCTATCTAATGAGGTAACTGATTACCATGTATGAAAAGTAGGACCACACCTATATTTGAACCATAATTTATTCTGTGATATGAAACATGAAAAAGTCAATTATAAAGCAGTGCATGAAAAGGAATATGTTAAACAAACTGGCTGAAGCAATTCAGGAGATTGGATTATTAAGCTTAAAAATAATGATCAAAGTCAAAGTTAATTCTTCTGGTAAGAAAAAAAACCTAGATTCAAGAAATTAATCACACCAGAATAAGAATATGGTCTACGCAGTTTAAAAGAACAGTATTTCAGAAATCTTTAAACTCTCTCTAACTTTTTGATACATGCATTTGCATAGCTTTGTTGCATATAAGATCTATTTGCAAATTAAAAGACAAATTTCTGAGAAAAACCATACTTAGATCTGTAACATTATTGACTCTCTGGATCAAAATATCCTCTAAATTAAGTACCATCGACTCAAAAGATCTATAAAACTGGATCACCCGATATTTAAATATATATACATGGGACCAAATGTGAAAAACGTCTTTTTTATTGTAATAATTGTAATATATATTGGAAGTGAATTAAAAAAAAATATTATTAAAACATAAAGTTAGGTTAGAATGGACGTGTAAGGTTGTCCAATATTGATTACTCGATAACCGCAAGGCCGAGATATACAACAAAAAAAGAAGATGTATTTGGTGACTTTTCTAGTAACTTTCTTGGGTGTGAATCTGTCTTTTTGGTTTACTCCTCCTGATTAAAAAACAGAGTATAGATGACGAATAGATGAAAAAGTAGTCGTATGTACTTGGGTTTTTTTTAAACAATAATTTATGGTCACAAATGTCACAATTTGATTTTTTTGTCTATTTTGTTTAAGTTTTTGCCCTTATATTTTACATAAACAATATTCATATCATTTTTCACATCAAGAATATCTTTATTTTTCCGCTAACCCCCTCTGTGGCTCAGTGGTAAGAGCGCCTGCCTTTAAATCCAAAGGTCGTGAGTTCGAATCCCACCTGGGTGGAAATTTTCGTTTATTAAAAAAATTAATAAATGAAAATAATTTCTATCCTTGTGTGATCGGTACACACCGGAGGGACCGCAGACGTTCGGATACAATTAGCGTCTCTTAGCAAAGACAATGACGTCGACTTTGCTAAGTATCAAGACAATTACTCTACACACACAAACACACACACACACACACACACACTACATTAATAAACTTATCTTGATTGAGACTGGCTGAATGACAATTGTCCAAGCCAAAACAGACAAAAAAAAAAAAAATTATTTTTCCGCTTTTTAAATTAAAATTGATAAATAATTTTCGGAGATATTTGCAAAAAAGTAGTTGTTTGCACTAATTTAGAAATTATATTAGTTTTTTATTAACAAAATAAAATGTTATTAACACATTTGAACATCGGGAATTACCTTCTTTTAAATTTGTGCGAAATTTCCCCCCGATCGGTCAAATAGTTTAAAAGTTATTTAATTTATTTACCCCTAAGGCTAAATATTTAAACTATTGAACTTGCTCTATTAATGATGCTAGACACATTTAGCAAACTTCATAGGATTCTTTAAAACTATCTCAAAAGTTAAATGCATATTGCGTTTTCTTCAAAATTATTTACAAAATAAACGTTTGAAAAAGGGGTATATTTTTTTACTTTTACCATTGTAATAACTTCTATATTTTTCAAGCTACAGACTTGTACGTACAACCATTGGGTAGCTGGTAAAAAATTCACATTTAAAAAAGAAAAACCTTCTATGACCAATAAGAACGAAGTTAGGGACTATTTTTTAAAAAATCATATCTCCATTGTTTATAAACATTCTTCTTCTTCTTACGGTGCCTTATCCTTAAGGACGTTGGCCATTACATTTGCCCATTTAATCTTATTTGTAGCAGCCCTGAATAGTTCTATGGAGGTCATGTTCGTCCATTGCCGTAGGTTTTTAAGCCAAGAGTTGCGTCTTCTTCCTGGTTTTCTTTTGCTATTGGCTTTGCCTTCGATTATAAGTTGGAGCAGTTCATACTTTTGATTTCTTATGATGTGACCAAAATATTGTGTTTTCCGTTCTTTTATTATAAGCATTAGCTCTCTTTCCTTATTCATCCTCCGCAAGACTTCCGCATTTGTCGTATGGCTCATGTAGGATGTTCTGAGCATTTTTACGGTAACACCAGAGTTCGAATGCTTGGATTCTTTTTTGTGTTGCTTCTGTCATTGTCCAGGCTTCAACACCATAGAGCAAGGTGGAGAAAACATAGCACTTAAGTATTCTAGTTCTCAATGAGATGCCCAGCTGGCGGTTGCATAGAACTTTTTGCATTTTGTAAAACATTGTACGCGCCTTTTCCAGGCGTATTCTTATCTCTAGTGAGTGGTCCCAACTTTCATCAAGATTACTTCCAAGATACGTTGTTCTTGTTACTCTTTCCAGATCTGTTCCGTCGACATTGACCTTCACCCTTCTGTTTTGGTTTGATGACCATCGTTTTTTGTCTTCTTTGTATTCAATTTCATTCCAAATTCTCTACAGGCTGTCGTTAAGAAGTAAAATTTACACAAATTTTGAATGAATATCAAAACTTTATATTGAAATTTATAACTATGAAATTTATCCAATTTTTCGAAACTTACAAGCCCTTCGAAACGAAAATACTTTCGATAAATCGACATAGGAAAGTGGAGGGGATAGTTGTTTCAGCTCCGTTTTATTTTTCGAGATCGGAACTTCAAATTGAAACACGTAGGAAAAATTTAGATTATTTCGGCTTCTATTGCAGCTAGAATCCTCTTTTTTTAATCCGAGGTAGCTCGTCGAAATATGAATAACTACATAGTTTTTACTGGGCGGGAAATATGGGAAACCTCGGAAAAATTGAGTTCATTTGAAATTCACCGTAAAAATTTCATTTCATATCAATGTTGTAATAATATATATATATATATATATATATATATATATATATATATATATATATAGTTCAGCTCAACAGGCCTCAAAGGCCCAAGGCTTCAACGGTTTTCTTCCATTTCTTTCTATCTTGTGCTAAGTTTTTCCAATCTTGTACCCGCAGCAACTTCGATCTTCTTTTGCCGACTCCAGCCATTTTCTTCGGGGGCGGCCTCTTTTTCTTTTTGTACCAGCCTCCGTGTTTATTAATTCATTGGGAACTCTTCCTTCCTTCATTCTTGCTATATGTCCGAGCCATCTTAATCTTTGCATTTTAGCGAGTCTTGTTATTTTTGGTTGCCCATATATTTGCATTATTTCTTCATTCGTTCTTCTTCGTCAAATGTTTCCCTCTTTTACACCTCCGTATATCCTTCTAAGAATTTTTCGTTCCCATCTATCTAATTTTACTTCCATATCTTTATTTAGTGTCCAGGTCTCGCTAGCATAGAGTACTGTAAATCGGATAACTGTTGTATATATTCGTTTTTTTTGCTGTTCTGGATATTATCTTCGACCTCAGTGTCTTGCTCAGGCTCCCAGTACTCTTACTTTGGCCATTCTCTTACTCCCTACTTTGGCCATTCTTTTTATGATGTCTCGGTTCTCTTCGTTCCTATTTGTTAGTATTACTCCCAAGTAATCGAATTGGCTAACAACTTCAAAGTTATATTCTTTACTTGGGCTTTGTATTTTAAATTACTGTCCTAGATGATTTTCGTTTCCCCTCATCACCATATATTTTATTTTTTCTTCGTTTGTTTCTAAACCATGTTCCCTGGCTATTCTCTTTATTCTAGTAAAGATTTCTCTTAATTCTGCAGGTCTCCTTGTTATTAAGGTAACATTATCTGCATATGCTACGCATTGATTCCTGTGATGATATATTGTGCCTCTAGTGTAAATGTTACATTCTCGTAAAATCTTCTCTAAAATCAAATTGAAAACATCTGTTGATAACGGGTCACTTTGTCGCAGACCTCTATTGGTGATAAAGCTATCCGAAACCCGTCCTTCTAACATGACTTTACTTTTAGTATCATTGAGTATGCATTTAGTCAGTCTTACTATTTTTGGTGGAAATTCAAAATATTCTAGTGCTTCATATACTTTATTTCTTTTTATAGTATCATATGCCTGTCTAAAATCAATAAACAGCATGTGTAATGTTAGGTTGAATTCATATGAGCTAGCTAAAATTTGTTTAATTGTAAAAATTTTGTCTGTTACCGATCTGTTTGCTCTGAAACCTGCTTGATATTCACCTAGACAATTTTCAACTTTTGTTTTAATTTTATTTCTAATTGATATGGCCAGAATCTTATACACTGTATCTTGTAGAGCTATTCCCCTGTAATTTTTACATTCTGTAACGTCTCCTTTTTATGCACTAGACATAAGATTGCTGCTTTCCACTGATTGGGTATTTTTCTTTGATCCACACTTTGCGTATTAACTCAGCGATATTTTCTTCAATCATTTCGCCACCTTCTTTTAGAAACTCAACAATGATACTATTTTCACCAGGTGCTTTGTTGTTTTTTAAGTTTTTTATGATCTCTATGTAATAATATTTATATATTTTATAAATTAAATTTCAGATAATTTTCAGGTAATTAAATTTCAGGGGATTTCAGTGCCAAAGACGAATAAACTTGCTAGTTTTTGCAAATTTAAGCAATTTAGAAATTAAAATTACATATATGCATATTTTATATATTACTATATCAATAAAAAAATGTTCGATTATGTAATTGAGCAATATTTTGTTTCAGTGGTCATGCACAAAGATAAAGATGACGGGCTTCATCGTCAGCGGGATCTCACAGCCTTTGACCACACTCCTCTAGATGGAGAAATGTTTCTTCAGGTACGATTAGTTTTAAGTACTTACTTTTAAATTTAAATTGTATTATAGTTATTTAAAAAATAATGAATTTAGAGTAAGCAGTAATCTAGACCTAAAGTTTACTGACAATACTAATATGTAATTGCTAGGTATGATCGTTCAATTTCAGCTCATGGTGGCACTCTGATTCTTTCAAGTAACAATGATTTCTCTTCAGTTTCAAAATATGACTAATTGCTGGGTGAAAACTGCTTCGAATTTTCTTTGATTTATAATAAGAAATTTGACCTATACATTATTTGCGTTTACAGATCACCTAGCTCTGATACTGAACTATTTTTCAGAGCCTGCTGAATTTGTTAGATATTCTGCCCATTAAAAACAGAAAAATTTTATGTGGTGATTTTAATATTGACTACGCTGCTGTTTGTGCGACCCAACTGTCTTTGGTAACTATTTTTGAATCATATGGTCTCACAATGCACGTTAATTCTCCAACAAGAATCTCAAAATCATCATCCTCGACAATTGATTATGTGGTTCCCGATTTTCCACCCGCTGACGTCCATTCTACAGTTATTAGTGGGGGGCTTTCTGATCATGAAGCGGTATATACCAAGTTTAGCAGTTTACAAACACCTCACTCAAAAACCCGACGATTAGGTAGGATTTTTCCACTCAAAACTTTCGTAAATTCTATAATTCATGCTTGACTTCTGACTGGAGTTTTTCTTCTGGGGACATTGACTGTAATGTTAATGATTTTCTAAATAGACTTGTATCTATTTTTAATAAAGCATTTCCTCTATTAAACATCAGGCCAAAACATAACAAACCTTGGATTACCAAAGGCATTCACATATCTGCGAAAAATATGCATTCTCTGCTATATATTAAAAAATTTAATGACAGTATCCCCATCTCTGATAATATCAACAAGTACAGAAAATGCTATATAAAACTACTCAAAGTAGCCAAAAAATCCTACTTTCATAATCGCCTAACAAGCTCCAAAAATATTTCAAAAGAAACTTGGTCAATAATAAACGATTTTCGAAATAAAACCAGTACAGCGAATCAAACCTTTTCTTTTCCTAACCCCGAAAATCTAAATGATTACTTTGTTAATGTGAGTAAAAACATAACCTCAACTATTTCGCCACAACAAGATTCAGTTTCCTATCTCTCTAATTCAAAAAACATTGCTGATACCTTCTTTTTAAGACCAGTTGATAAGACGGAATTCATTTCAATAATTCGTAGTATAAAAAGCACATCGTCCTGTAGTACAGATGGATTATCTATTAAAATTTTCTCAAATCTACCGCATAATGTTTTGGAGGTCATGGTCTCGCTAGTAAATGATTCCCTTGAAAAAGGTACATTCCCTAACTGCCTAAAGACTGCCATCGTCATTCCTCATGGAATGGAGAAAGGTGGAGAAAAATCTGATGCCTGCAACTATAGACCTATTGCCTTGTTACCAGCACTATCAAAAATTATTTAAAGACTTATAAAAGTTCGACTTATGCCCTTTCTTCTTAAATATAATATTTTATCGCAAAATCAGTTCGGCTTTTTGTCTAATAAATGCACTAGTGATGCCATATTTTCTGTGTTACATGATGTATATCTATCACTAAACAGTAACCTCTCCTCCGCCACCGTTTTCTGCGACTATTCCAAAGCCTTTGACTGCGTAAATCACGACAGTCTATTAAAAAAATTAACTTTCTATGGAATTCGGGGTGTGTCTTTGAACTGGTTCAAAACTTACTTGGTAGGTAGGAAACAATTGTTTAGAATAAATGACACCGACTATAGTTGTAAAGATATTGAGTGTGGAGTACCGCAAGGTTCAGTATTAGGTCCCATTCTTTTTTTACTTTTCATTAATGACATCACTTACTTGAAAATTAAAGGGAAAATTTTTCTATTTGCTGATGATACCAGTATTACTTGGAGCAGCTCTGATATTTCAACGCTTCATTCAATTATAACCGCTGATTTACTTATAATCAAGGCTTGGTCAGACTCCAACTTACTTAGCTTTAACGTGGATAAGACTGTAGCTTTATCTTATAAAGGAGTCATGCAACCCTTGCTTTTGAATGAGAGCCAAATCAATATCGTAAATTCCGTGAAATTTCTAGGTATTCTCATTGACAGTGATCTCAAATGTTCCTTGCATACTGACTCCTTAAGAAAGAAACTAGCCTCAGCTTGCTTTGCAATAAGATCTGTTTCGAAGGAACTAAATTTATCTTCTGCCAAAATGGCATATTTCTCATTGTTCGAGTCCCATCTTCGATATGGGCTTCCATTTTGGGGTTCTAGTACAGCGGCCCAATTTGATACTATTTTTAAGTTGCAAAAAAGAGCAATCCGTTATCTATTTCGTCTCAAACAAACAACTCATTGCAAGACCTACTTCAAAAATCACGGAATTTTGACGCTTTCCTCTTTATTTATTTTGGAAACGGTTTGTTTGATTCGAAAGCATCTAAACATTTTTCCCGATAGACCTGACCATGGCTACTCCATTAGAAATTCGGATTGTAACGTTTATTTGCCGATACCGTCCACTCAGCTAGTAAAGAATTCTATTCTATATCGTGCAAAGAAACTTTATAATCACCTTCCAAGAGAAATTAAATCCGCAACATCCTTCATTAAGTGTAAGTAAGGTGACAAAAATCTGTCTCTCAGAAAGACCATATTATTCAGTTGACGAGTTTCTTAATGTATAACAAAGAAATAAAATTAGTATTGTTTATAATTACATTTGGGTGTCTCAAGCAGTGGCTACAATTTGTCTCATTTGTTGTTGTCTGTACAAATTATGTAGGTTATACAATAATTTTACTAATTTAAAATTGTGTTATTCTGTTTTTTACTATATTTGTTTTTGTTTTATACTTTTTGTACTATTTGACTGATTTATTTTTTAGCTTTGTCCATAAAATTGTTCAATAAATTTTCAGTGACAATAAAGCATATTTCTATTCTATTCTAATAAGGGTATTATTGACTGAATTAATTTGTGAAGGTGGATGGTGACAGTTGGCATGCAAGTAACGATAGGTATGTGTGGGTTTTCGATAAACAGAGTAATAAAAACCTTGGGCCTTGGGATTAGTTTTTCTTTATGATAACGTCGAGAAACGGTAGGGATGAATCTGTTTCCATCTCCATCGTGAACTGGATAATAGGATGTATAATATTCAGATGGGTTTGACGCAATATGAAACAGTGCATAAAACTTTCAATGAATTTTTATTATCGAAAATTTCTAGGGTTGCCACTTTTTTGCCGTTCAGTATAGTAAGAATTGAAGGAATTTCTTTGTACATATAATTAGGAATCTTTAAATTTGAACAATATGATCTTTTTGTTACCTTTATTCATTTAATGATATTTACCTTTATATTTCAGGCACTTAATGGATTCCTTATAATTTTAACTTGTGATGGAGAAGTTTTCTTCGCAACGCATAGTATAGAAGGTTATTTAGGATTTCATCAGGTGAGTATCTGAAAACTATATTGTTAAGCAAAAAGGTTTCCTTTTTGCTTAAAAATACAAACAACAATCATAAAATAAACCACCAATAATTTGAAATTAAAAGACCAGAAGGCAAAATATGAAAATGACAACGCCATAACCAGACTAAGAGACAAGGAAAACTCAGAGATTAGTGATCAAGAAGACAGCTGATCTTAACATACCTGGGAACTGCGAGTAACATGTGAATGATAAAAGGCAATCGTAAATACATATTTCTGAGTTGTTGGTCTGTATCAGAAAAGTACAACCAAGTTTTAATACATAAAATTACAACACAACAAAATGACGGTATTAGATTTTGATTTAATACAGAGCAGCAACAAGCCGCATATACGTATTTCGATCTCTTTAGATCTCCTCAGTACGGTATAGTTACTACTCCATATCAAACCAAAATATTTTCCCGTCGTAGATTATAGTTAATAACTATTTACGGACGTAACTACGCCATCTAAGAACAAAAAGAGAAATGATACGATTTCTACCTGGCGAAATCGAATTCAAATATAAGCCACCGTGCTCCCTAAAACTTGCGAAGCAAACAGCTTGATGAATGAATCGGCAAGGGAGTCTAAAAATTGCACTCCAAATGCCGTTCATCATGGCCTATATTCGTAACATAAAATTAACTTGGAAAACATGGCAACAGGAGCAATGCAATCATTTTAAAGGTGTAATAGTTGAAGATTTTACATTCCACAGCTAAGTAGAATTAACAATATGCAACATGAGCTAGAAGTGGGGTTTTTGTTTATTAAACACCTATGCTGTGTTTATACCACTAAAATCTGGTCACAGTTGACCAATTATTAGTTCTTTTTTGACTTAAACTTTGATTTAAATTACAGTACGATCGCGTTAATCCGAACCCAAGGTCGTCCGAACAACGCGGTAGTCCAAACTGGCTCGCGCGACTCTCCTCTTCGTCCCCACAATTGAATCGACATGAATCAACATGACCAACATCGGTTTTTACTTTCCTTGCCTACCTACGTATGATTGAGTTCTTTCGTATCACGATGGCTCCACCTAAACACGTGACTTAGACTATCGAACAAAAGACCAAAATTCTTAAGTTGATACAGCAAGACACTTGCTACAGTTTTATTCCAAAACGGTTAGGTATTGGCAAATCTACCATTACGGACACTAAAAAGAACAAAAAAATATTCATCATTAAAAAAACAAAGTACGTTGTTCATGTGGTTCCTACAACAGCGGAGGAAGCATGTTCCGGTAAGTGCTGAAATTTTGTGTGAAAAAGCCCGTCATTTCCATCGTGAAATGTCACCAAGTCATCAAGCTTTTAGCGCATGTAAGGGTTGGTTAGACAACTTCAAACGACGTTTTGGAGTTAGACATCCCAAAATTTCTGGTGAAAAACTTTCGAGTAATGCGAAAGTTTCATCGAACACTTCCAAACTGCATTTGAAGAACATGTGATTAAAAACAATTTGACATCTGAGCAAATTTACAATGCAGATGAAAGTGAGTTATTTTGGTTCATGTTACCAGACCACATATTGGTGTCATCTCAAAAAAAGAACGCTCCTGGTCGAAAAATTATAAAAGAAAGAATCACCTTTATGCCTTGTGCAAATGCTTCAGGGACTCAAAAACTTCGTTTGCTTGTTGTATGCACAAAAAAGTCCATAGGTGATAAGAGACTTGTTCTTGGATTGGTTTAAAACTGAATTCGTCCCTGATGTTCGTTGTCATATCGCACGTATGAACCTTCCGCAGGAGGCAGTGTTGCTACTGGATAACTGCTCTGAAGTGAAGATTATAAAATTTTTGCCATGTTCTTACCAGGATCCAGGGTTTTAGCCTTGTTCAAACTTTTCGCTTCTTCAACAAAGGGGTACTCCTTTTTTTTCGGAGTAATGGAGGTATGATAAAACGTGATAAATGATGTTGTGTGTAGAAGTAGTGGACTACTAAGGAGCCATACAATAGCCAGGAGCCAGAAACATTGTACACTTGGTAGTTATTTTCCCGTAATTGCCAGAGTAGGCGGTGCGTTTTGATTTGGTTTGAGTCTCCTTACAAACTGCTTCTGATGACGGGTAGACCCAAAAACACGTGACAGGGAGTGGTAAGAGACTCAAATTAAATCGAAACGCAACCTTCTTCGTATATGTATCGTCCTTAGTCGACGCAATGAGTACAAGAATGATGGTAATTTATATGGGTAAATTGTTGGTGCATAGTGGAATATCATTATTCCCAGCACCGCTCTAAATGGCTTGATTAAGCTTGTGTATACAGTTTACTTTAATTGCTATCGACGTATTTACCTTCATCTTTCCTCACTAGAGGTCTCTAGTAGCATATTCTGGTAGTTATTTTCCTGTAATTGCCAGAGTAATCGGTGCGTTTTGATTTGGTTTGAGTCTTCTTACAAACTACTTCTGATGACGGGTAGACCCAGAAACACGTGTCAGGGAGTGGTAAGAGACTCAAAATAAATCGAAACGCGACCTCCTTCGTAGATAATATGTATTTAATAATTATATTGTATTTATATTTGTATAATATAATATTTTATTAATGTACATAAAGCATTTTCAGTCATGTTCATTATGTTTTTGCAGTTTTTCGTCTCCCAATAAAAAAGTCAGGTAATTGGAACGATGCGATCATTCGACCAACCCGTTTCTCCCATTCCGTTCGGATTAACGCCACAGTACTGTATACTTAAATTCTAAGAGCTTAATCCTATTGTGTCCTCTTCATCATCATCATCATCATGAAGCTGAACATTGGCCTTCCCTTACTTCTTCTAGTTCTCCCGGTCTTGAGCTTCGTGCAGCCTATTCCCAGCGATTGCTTTGACATCGTCTGCCTATCATGTAGGTCGTCTACCTCTGCTTCTTCTGTCAGTCTACACTTTCAAATGGCGCGCCCATTGAAGTATGCAATGCGATTCGGTTTTTAAGCGAAACTCTCCAAAAAGACTAAAACATGCAATGCAGAATAAACGACGTGGCATATTGTCGACAAAGGTATTCCTAATTCATGACAATGATCGGCCCCATGCATTCGCAAGAACTCAGCAAGGAAATTTTCAAGCACCCTCCCTTCACCCTTAACCTCGTGCATTTAGATTATCATCTGTTCCGGGAAATAAAGAAATTCTTGGGTGGAAAGGAAGTAATATACTAGCTCAGGCGTTTGTCTACTAATGCCTCAACAACTACTTTCAAAAATAGACTTTTTAAATAAAATTTTGTGTTCATATCTTTTGTTTTTAATTTTTTATGCCAAAACGTTCTTTACTTTCTGGACAACTTAAGTATATTTACAGTTTTGTATATTTATAACAATAACAAATTTATCGATATTTCTAGTCGGACATTGTCCACCAGTCTGTATACGAATTGGTCCACTCAGAAGATAGAGAAGAATTACAACGACAACTGATGTGGAATTCGTTTCTTCCACCCGAGTCATCCAATATGGGTCTTCAAGATGTTCTTCTGCCAGAAAATTGCCATTTGTTAGAACGAAGTTTTACCGTGCGCTTCCGATGTCTCTTAGACAATACTTCCGGTTTTTTGGTAAGCGTAATTGATATTTTTGTATTTTTACTACACACATAGAAATATTGATAGTACACCCGCACCTATAAAAATACATTTATGAATAATCTTATTGTAATTCCATCGATTAAACTAAAGTTGGATAAAAAGTGTTACTACTTTACGTAGTTATGATTTTTTAGTCGATTCACTGAGCCTGGAAATATTTTGACAGAGTCTTTGTCGGCAACATGCAACAAAAAAATTCTTACCACTCGTTATCCAGGTGTGCAACCAAAAAGCTGTTTGAATAACTTTAACTAATTCTGATGTAATTTTTTGTGCTGGAGGAAATTTTTGAGATGTCAGAATTTTTCACAAAATACAAATGCAGATTTAGCTCATTTTTTCTTGACTAAGCTATTAGATCTTGCACTTGACATTTTAAAACACACAGAATATCATATTATGTGGCTGTACAAATTACAAATTGTATAATTTTGTTTACATAATAATTTCGTAACATAAAGTAGTAAAAGTACAAAAAGATCTGACACCTAGTAGTAGTAGTTTTATTTGTAACGAATAGACAGTGTTAAAACAACAACTTTATCAGCAAAAACAACTTTGTGAAGAAAATGTATTTTGCATACGTTGGATTAAAACTTTGTGATAAAGACAAAGTTTGGGTTCCCATCTTTCCCCATTTTTGTTAATCTAGTAAAAATGTTTTAATTATAAATACTTTTTTAGCGTTTAGACATCCGAGGGAGAGTGAAAGTGCTTCATGGTCAGAACCGTAAGTCAGAAGAGCCTCCTTTAGGACTTTTTGCAATTTGTACTCCTTTTGGACCGCCATCACTGTTAGAAATCCCACAAAAAGAAGTCATGTTCAAAAGCAAACACAAACTAGATTTGGCTCTAGTTTCTATGGACCAAAGGTAAATAAATGCCATGATTGATTAGAGTTCTTTTATGTATGGTTCACCATTATGTGTATATCGTCATGTTTAAGCAACAAATCGTTATTTATAAATTTTTAATTCTTGGACATAAACTATGTACCTGGGCATTTTTGGTGATTAATATTTGAAAATCAGTTATTGTTTTAGTTACTGATTGGTTTTTATATAACTAGTCAGTAGGACAAATTTAAAATATGATACCATTTTTTCTGGTGTACATTTGTTGCCCCTAACTGAGGCTATGCTTAAACGCTTGACAGCCTTTGAGATGTGGGTATACAGACGACTACTGAAAATAAGCTGGGTCGACAGAGTTAGAAATGAGGAGGTCCTTAGACGGCTGAACCAAACAACACAACTGGTCAATATAATAAAGAAACGCAAGCTGGAATACTTCGGTCATATTATGAGACACCCTGAAAAATATGATCTTTTACATCTGATCATTCAGGGAAAGATCCAAGGTAATCGTGGTCCTGGTAGAAGAAGAACATCATGGCTGAAAAATCTAAGGCAATGGTATGGAAAATCAACTACATCGTTATTTAGAGCTGCTGTCAATAAAGTCACGATAGCGAATATGGTAGCCAACATGATATCCAACGATCGATAACGGTCATGGAACTAGAAGAAGAAGAAGTACATTTGTTGGTTAATATATATTTTCTTGAAGTACCTAATTTAGCTAGTTTATCGATTTTTTTATTATTCACAATGCCACAATGAAATTTATTCCACCCAATTTGATCGGTTTGATTTTTACTAGTTATATTTCCAATATGTTGTATTAAATTCATCATTAAACAGTCAAGGTTTTCATTAGGCCGGAAATGTGGGAGTTTTTCTACTGCGCTTTTGTTATTCGAAAGAATAACAATGAACTGCTTAATGTTTAATAATTTTATGTAAATCAAAGCCTCTAGAATTGATACCACTTCTGCAGAATATAGCAATTCTGTAAATTGCAGCTCCTACGACGTTTATATCTTTTAAAGCTTTCTATATAAGCTATACTTAATTATCCGACAATGGCGATCACCATTGCGAAGGGTTCTCGATTTTCTGTAATATGGAATAATTGTCCCGCATTTTATAGTCCATTCACGAATCTTTCTCAACCAAGAAACTAGTTTTCTTCCTACACCTCTACGTCCCTCAATTTTGCCTTTAAGGATTAGTTGTAATATTTTATATCGACTTCCCCTTACCATATGTCCCAGATAAGACATTTTTCGATGTTTAACAGTTTTTAGCAGTTCTCTATCTTTGTTGAAGCTCCTTAGTACTTCTTCATTAGTTTTCCTTGCTGTCCAAGGTATCTTCAGCTGTCTAAGGTATCTTCAGTGAACCCACATTTCCAGTGCTTCAGTTTTATTCATGATCGATACTTTTAGCGTCCACACTTTTGCACTATACAAAAGTAGGAACCAAACATAGCACTTAACCCTTTTTTGCCTTCGTTCTAAACTGAGATGATTATTGCAAAGAAATGACTTCATTTTCATAAAAGTAGCTTTAGTCATTGCTTTTCTACGTTTTATTTCTGTGCCTAGATCTAGTTGGTACATTATCACAGTTGCCAAATATGTCATTTGATGAACTTTCTCAACTTGGACTTCGTTTAATTGAAGCTTTGCATCGAGATATGGGTCACGACTATACCTTCAATATTATCTGACAAACTGAATTCGTTTTAATCTTAGTTTAATATCTGCTACAAGTGGTTGATGATCATATCCAATATCTGCCCCAGGAAATGTAGTGACTTTTTTGACAACATTTCGGAAACGCTCATTTACAATTATATAGTCTATTTGATTTCTTGAGGACTCAGAGTTGTTGCCATCATCAAATGGGGCCGTCGGTATACACTTGTAAATAATTTGGATATGTTTAAGAAGTATTGTGATTAAATATAGTGTTCCTTAATGGTGCTAATATATCATTATATTTAGGAAAACTATGAGAGAACATAACAATGAATACATATATATTAAATTTATGTAGAATTTATTGTATTCTATTTATTTATTTTTTTTTAGAGGTAAAATGTTATTAGGTTATTCGGACAATGAACTGGCCACTATGGGAGGTTATGACTTGGTACATTACGACGACTTAGCATATGTAGCCAGTGCCCATCAGGAACGTAAGTATTTATAATATTTTTAAATATTTTATTATTAAAACGGCATATACATTTAAAATGTTCTAATGAAGTGTGTTAAAGTCAATAACAAAAGTACCTAGCTCCAGGAAATCGTGATATTTTTCAATTGATACAAGATTGATATTTTTGTATAATGGTACAAAGTGTATCACTGTTCCCCACACGGGGGTCAGTTGATATTAGCTGGGAGCAGGTTGAGACAAGTATATAAATGTTAAGAAAATGGATACTAATGTAGAAAGGGTTTCTTCCCTTTTTTATTATTTTTCTTCTCTCTAGCTTTTGGATAGGGACGAATTTGTTGAAGATTCTTACTCGTAGAAGACATTGATTGATGCTCCTGCAACTGTATATTCTCGACGTTTCTAGTCCTATCCGGGGTAGTTTCGACAGCGCGGTTTTGAAGGCATCTCTTTATCTGTAACTGAGCTTGACAAGAAGTCAGCATCAGTAAACACGTCTTTGTTATAGTGCACGATTCCTGTGGCGATTGAAATCCAGAAATGATATTCGTAGGATTTATTTCCATCATTGTTCATCATCAGATCATCAACTGAAGCAAAATCATTTTTTTTTTTAAAGGTCCGTAGACTGGTTTGTCAAGAGGTTGTTGATGATGAGAAGTGTGAGGAAAGAAGGACAACATGACGATATCATTTTCTTTACAAAAATTAAGCACTTCGATAGAAAAATGTGATTCATGGCTGTTCAAAATTAACAAACAAGGATGGTCTTTTGTAGATCTCACATGGTCTTGAAAATGTTTAATAAACTTCAAAAATTATTTGTATGTTATCCATCTCCATTGATAGGAAGTTACGATGCAGTCTGGTGGTCCGCTATTGATAAAATGGTTTTTGTGAATCAAAAAACACTCGTGGATAAACGAACATCTGAGGAACTGAATTTCGTATAGCGCTGACAGCCAAGACCATAGTGACCATTTGCCCTCTCTCCTCTGCTGTACCTTTCCCTACTTGGCGTACTTCTTTTTTTGCTACACTTTTTTTTGTCGTTTGTACTGTTTGCACACCGTTTTTATCGACATTCCGTTTGTACTTTTCCAAAACGCATTTTAAATTATCAAAAAATATGGCAACATTGGTTTTAATAAAGTTGATTGCACGTCTAGGGGGGCTCGTAGCTTCAGGCTCCCTGATTGATAGCCGATCGTGTCTTTTCTTACATAATGTCAATCAGTCCTTTGTAGCCATTTTATAGTTATCCCATGTATCAGGTAAATATCTTATCAGGCATAGCAAGTTCATAAGACAATATTTTAATGTTTTGTTCTAGAAGCACTTCTGGAACCTTCGAAAAATCGGTTTGCAATTAGATTTACCCACAAGGTCCACAGCTTGACACCAAAAAAATTGAATAATTGTTGTTAGGAACTATGTTATGTAAATAATGTCTTCTTCTTCAGCCTGTGTTCGTCCACTGCTGGACATAGGCCTCTTCCATTTGCTTCCATCGATTTCTACTTTTGGCAATTCTCATCCACTGCTTGCCCGCGACTTGTTTGATATCGTCTGTCCACCTCTTCTGCGGTCTGCCTACTCCTCGCCTGTTTTCTCTTGGTCTCCAGTTTGTTGATCTGTGTGTCCATTTTTCGGGATTATCTCGGGCAACGTGTCCGACCCATTGCCACTTGAGCCTTGCAATACGTTCTGAGACATCAGTAATTTTTGTTCTTTCACGAATGACGTTATTTCGAATCCTGTCTCTCAAACTAATCCCTAGCATGGCCCTCTCCATTGCTCTTTGGGTTGTACTGAGCTGCTCTAAGGTTTTCTTTGTGAAGGCCATGGTCTCTAGTCCATATGTAGTTACAGGCAAGATACATTTGTCATAAACTCTACGTTTTAGACACATTGGTATATCTTTATTCTTCAAAATAAAGCTTAATTTGCCGAAAGCTCCCCAAGACAGTTGTATGCGTCTTTTTATTTCGGCTATTTGATTTTCTTTGCTGATTTTAATGGTATGTCCAAGATATATATAGTGGTCTACATTTTCAAGACTGACGTTGTCAATAACAAGACTAGTTTGTAAATTACTCATTATTTTTGTTTTCTGAAGGTTCATTTTGAGATCTATTTTATTTGAATTCCTTCAACATTTGCTCCAGTTCCTTGATATCTGTACTAAATAATACTATGTCATCCGCAAACCTCAAATGACTTAAACGTACACAATCAATGTTTAGACCTGTTTCCTCCCAGTCAAGCTGTTTGAATACATTTTCCAATGCTAAGTTAAAAAGCTTTGGTGAAATAGTATCACCTTGTCTAATACCTTTATCAAGACGCATTTTTTCAGTTTTTTCGTCTTCATTGATTTTGATGTGGAATGTGGCCTGTTCATAAATGTTTTTAATGGGTAGTATACCGTGAGTCTATTCGAGCATCCTTCAGGGCTGACAAAAAGGACCATCTCAATACTATCGAAAGCCTTGTGAAAGTCGATAAATGCCATATGTAAAGGTACATTATATTCTGTGGTTTTTTCTACTAGTGTTCTGATGGTTTGTAAGTGATCATTAGTACCAAACCCTTTTCTAAATCCCGCCTGTTCAACCGGTTGATATAAATCAAGTTTTTGTGTTATGCGGTTGGTTATTATTCTTGTTAACAATTTGTATAAGTGTGACAACAAACTTATAGGTCTGTAGTTTTCAATATTAGTAGTGTCTCCTTTCTTGTGTAAAAGTATTATTTCGGCGTTTTCCCATAGGCTGGGTATTCTTTTTTCTGTTAGACACTTATTCAGTAAGACTTCCACAACTTCTACAACGATGTTGCCGCCCATTTTTAACATTTCAGACGTTATATGATCCTCGCCAGGAGCTTTTTTGTTTTTCATTTGCTGCATGTCTAATTTCCGAAGAGGTTATTTTAGGGAGGGTTTCCGAGCCGATGTTTAGAATTGTTCTGTGGTCTGTTTCGGGGTTCTGTATAGTAGATGTATAAAGATTCTTATAGAACGTTTGTATTTCCTTGATTATTTGAGTTTTTTCGGTCACCGTATTCCCCTGTTGATTTTTGATTTTAGTTATCTTTGATTTTCCTTTAGTTAAATTTGATTTCAATACTCTCATGTTTCTATTGTTTTCGATGGTTTGCAATATTTGTTTTGTTTTATAAGCCCGTAAGTCTGACCTTATGCTATTTTTAACTTTATTGTTGATAGCTTTATACTCTGGTAATTCTTTCGATGTTCTTCTTCTTTCTTCCATTAAATTAAGTGTTGTTTGTTTCAGTTTCGTTTTTCTGGGATTTTTATTTTTATCACAGATTTTTATTGCAGTTGATGTTATGTCATTCGTTAATTTTTGTGTTATTTCATTTATATCTTTCGTGTTGAATACTGGTAGAGGTCCTAGTTTCTTTTTTAGTTCACTTTGATATTCCTCTTAATTCATTTCGAGTGCTTCTATGTTTGGCAATTTATCCTGTGTTAATAATTTTCTTCTATCTAATTTCGTATTTATTTCTATTCGCGTCCTAACTAATCGATGATCACTACCAGTGTTGAAAGAATTTAGTACAGTAAGATCTTTAGCAATGTTTTTGAAGTTAGAGAGTATAAAGTCAATTTCATTTTATGTAAATAATGTAATCAATCTTAATTTATTTTTAGTATTAAAAACTGGAGCTTCTGGTATGATAGCCTATAGATTTCAGAACAAAGACGGACAATGGCAATGGTTGCAGACTAGTTCGAGACTAGTGTATAAAAATTCGAAACCTGATTTCGTCATAAGCACACATCGACCCTTAATGTAAGTTTTATTTGTAATTATTTAACTATTTTGGTCTATAAACATTAAATCTTATATGTATATTGTAAAGTTTGACTTTGCAAAAAATGGATTTAAATTTCAAACATTTTCGTTTTTCGACGTCTTTTAATACTTCCACAGGATGTTAACCAAATTATTTCGATATTTGTTGGCAAAGCACCATCTCTCCAATTTTTGCTATAATAAAGAACATTATCCATCACAACTGTTTTTTCTGCCAAATTAGAAATTAGGTTATGTTTCAATCAATTTTCAAAGAGTAGATTATCCATTTCGTAATGGTAATCTTTTGTGTTTCTATTCAACAGAAAAGTCAGTTCTGCTCCATTAACAAAGCTATTTTCTTAACAAAATTCTCAGTTTTTTTGCATGGTTATTTCCTTCGTACAGTTCATCGCATGTCTGAAGCACTCTATAGAGAATGTTACTAAAGCTAAAGCTGTATGTTGAAAAAATGTTAAGAGTTTTCTTTTTTAAGCATTAATTAACAGCAGCAGCTGTTGCTGCAACTAATGTAGTTAAGGCGAAATATTACTTAGATTAGCAACATCTTGCAGCATTTCCATCTTTCAATAATCCACTCTACCTACTGTGCTATACTCCATGTTGTTCCCTCTAGCGGTCTCCAATGAAATAGTCTTATGGGCTACTGCTCATCAGGTATTCTGGATATATGAACAAACTACTTCAAGGATTGTTTTCTTTGTGGAATTTTATGTCTTATTTGTGTTTTTTACTTCAATATTTCCTTTTATATATTAGATTGCATCTCTCGTGCAATACTAGTAGAAAGGGATATGGTTCACTTCACTTTGACCTTTGACCTCTGACGTCACAAACTTGGTCTAAATTCGTCCTCACTCCACGCTTAAGCCGCTCCGGTCATGCCAACTGCTTAAAATTTGTTAAAAATGTTCAAGATCTGTTCGAGACTTAATCAAAACCCAATCAAAACCTGTTCAAGAGCTGATCAAGACCTGTTCAAGACCTGATCAAAACCTGATCAAGACCTGATCAAGACCTGTTTAAGACCTGATCAAAACCTGTTCGAGACCGGATCAGAACCTGTTAGAGACCTAATCCAGAGCTATTCAGAGGTTAATCGAATACCTACATTTTACGACGAATAAATCTTCTGGAATTATTTGTCCTTGTTTGAGTTGTCTGAATATGTTTCTATGTTTCGTTATAAGTTGTCTTTTCAAATTTTTATTCATCGTAAAATATAGGTATTCGATTAACCTCTGAACAGCTCTGAATCAGGTCTCGAACAGGTTCTGATCAGGTCTCGAACAGGTTTTGATCAGGTCTTAAACAGGTCTTGATCAGGTTTTGATCAGGTCTTGAACAGGTCTTGATCAGCTCTTGAACAGGTTTTGATTAGGTTTTGATCAAGCCTCGAACAGATCTTGAACAGTTTTAACAAATTTTAAGCAGTTGGCATGACCGGAGCGGCTTAAGCGTGGAGTGAGGACGAATTTAGACGAAGTTTATGACGTCAGAGGTCAAAGATCAAAGTGGAGTGAATCATATCCCTTTCTACTAATACTATTTACAAAATAGGTTGTTAAAGTATTAAATAATAAAAAGGTAACTAACAAACAAAAATTGTACTCAAAATTATTGTTTATTTCTAGGGAGGAAGAAGGGCGTGATCTTCTAGGCAAACGTACAATGGACTTTAAAGTGAGCTATCTAGATGCCGGTCTTCCAAATAATTATTTCTCCGAGACGGATCAGCTTCTATCCAATACTCCAAACGTTACCCCCCATCCCATACCAACGACTCCATCTAGAGTAAACCGCAGGTACAAGACGCAACTAAGAGACTTTCTGTCTACTTGCCGAACAAAACGTAAACTATCGCACAGTTCAAGTGGACAAGTCACTCCTCCTGCTAATTCCAGTGTTACGTCGGCTGTAGTTAGTCCAATGCCTACAGTCGATTACATCACTTCCGATGGTTGTACAGCTGCGTACAACATGTACACTAGTCCGTACTCTTCGGCAACTGCAGAGCACAGTCTGTCTTACATGAGTCACTCCAATTTTCAGCACAGTTTATATCCAACGCCCACAGCACTGGACAATCGTTATTTGACTACTACAGAAAACTTATTTCATCAGTATAGGCCACTTAGTACGTATTACCCGGAGTATCACCATTCCCCTACCGCTAGTCCTTACGTCGGAAACGGATTTCTTGAAATGCCTTCAAGAACATATGATCCGTCTAGTTCAACACCTAGTCACCACACTACCTACAGAGCCACTGTCATGCCAGTCGACGACAAAATATATTCATGTCAACAAGTCGGTCAACCAACATACGTGGATGCTTCCAGGAGCTACGTAGTACCTAACTCCACTAAATGTTTAGATGTCTCCTGGCCTTACTCAGTGAGTCCTTCTTCGGGAATAATCCAGCCAATTCAAGTCATGAGCACACAATTAGATATAAGTCACAAAGAATGCAACAAAATCAAACATTCATCAATTGACGGAATGGGAAACCATTCTTCTTCGCCGGTTAACACCGGTCTTATAACACCAAAAATGGAAGATATTAAAACAGACGCAAGTATAATCCACCAATCAGAAAGCCCCAATCACCACATGAGTCAAAACTCAGTAACGCCTCAGCATTTTTCCCCTGTGACATCAGTATCAGAAATGCCGAGGCAAACTGTATTAATGTGGGGATCTAATCATATACACAACTCTCCAGGATCTACGAACAGATCTCCTGGTGACAACGGGGATTACTCCATTTCGTCAGTACCACCTTCAGAAGGTTGTGATGCTTTAAAAAGTTTAGCGGATATAAGTAATCCCGAAATGTGTAAATGGAATGGAGAGGACAGTAAAGCCGAAACTGTAGTTCAGAATAGTGATTCAGACAGTCCACACCATCATCCCAACCACCACAACCACCACAATTCGCGAGTAGTGATGGTTCTATGATGAATGTGTTTTACTGGCACTGACCAGTATGTACATAAGTATATATATTTTTATTAAAATTGCACATAATTTAAAATGTCGCTGGTATTGGCAAAGTCACATAATAACTTGAATATTGATTTATAAATGATTGCAAAATAAATGTTCCATAGGCGTCTACTATCGTGAATATACAAAAAAATTCATATGAATCTCGTGTGAGGAAACATTTTTAGGAAATAATCACATATAGTGTGCAGCCTTATATTGTTGATTCTCAAGAGTTATAGAATTATTTATAAAAAAATAGTATGAACTTTGAGTGTGTAGAAAATTCCTTAAAAAACTATCTTATATTCAAGAATAAGAAATTTTCTAGTACGTCACTGGTCCGAGTCTAAATGTTCTCCAATACTATTTACATTGTAAGGTAAAGAAAAGGTATTTACATTGTAAGGTAAAAGAAAAGGTTTCCAAATTACGGTTATAACTAGGACGTTAAAGTATGGTTAGATTTATTTGTATATGTTAGTTCTACAATTTTAAAAAGTTGTTTGATTCAAGGTCGTTTTTCGATATGTTTAACAGGAATTTTGGGTTTTTTTGGTTACGAGAGCCGTAGAGAGGTAAAACGCAAAACTGGTAAGCCGGTGTGGAGGGTCGATTGAATTCAAGTTTATTTATTTTAGAAAAGTCTCCTAACCCCTTTTGTGTTTCTTTGTTTAGGAAAGAAGAGCCTTTTTTCCTTTATCAAGCAAGACTAGGGACAAGATCCTTCGAAGTGGCGTCCCGATATTAAATAGCTAGAGGCCTTTCTTGTTGTTTGTGTTTGTAATAATGCTAATTACAAGCACAAACTTAAAATAAACTAGCGAAAATATACAAAAAAAACCCCAAAAACTGTAAGGCGCTTAGGTGATGCAGGACTTTTTAACACCACTGTATATAGTCCTGAGAGGAACGCAGAGCTTCCACTAAGTGTCTTCAGCGAACTTTATTTCTAGCTAGTGCTTTGATTTCAAGCCAGGGTTTTCCTATTTCTTTCCCTCCGTCCAATACTGTCCATAGGTTTTCTTGTTTTTTTTTTAGTAAATTTATCTATTAGAGCGTACCTTTGTTAGTACGGAGTCCAGTATAATATGGAATAGTCCATTCACAGCCATTGTTTACTCCGTTTAGTACAGCTATTGGGTCAAACGTTATGCCGTTGTATAGACTTGATATGACTGTAAATTTCTTTGATGAGTTTTATTATTTTTTCCAGTATTTCTATTTCCTGCAGTGCTTTTCGTATGGTCATATGCGTGAGTGTCGAAGGCTCTCTTGAAGTTGACAAAGCATATGAAGATCGGAGAATTAAATTCCTGCAGCTGTTCTACGATTACTCTAAGTGTGTTAATTTGGTATATGCATGATCGGTTTGGTATAAAGCCGGCTTGTTCCTTCCTTAACATTGGTTCTACAATGTCAATCTCTGTCAATTGGTCGTTTATAAATAGTGCTGTTAATTTATTTATGGTATTAAGAAGTGTGAACCGAAATCAATCAGAAGAACTCCGTAAGTAGCGAAATTAATGCACGTATTTCCAGCGGGAATCGTACATACTAAGCTAATAAAAGATTGATGACATCGAAATTATTAGACATAAGAACCAAAATGACTATCTACAGAACACTGAGATTAGACCCGTAGTAACCTATGGGTGTGAAACTTGGGTAATGACGAAAAAAGATGAAGCCCAACTCAGGACATTCGAGAGAAAAATACTGAGGAAAGTATATGTCCCGGTACAAGAGGAAGATGGCACATGGAGAATCAGGAGAAACGACGAGGTTAATGAGTTAAATGAAGGTTATGACATTGTAAGATTTGTGAAAAGTCAAAGACTGTCATGGCTGGGACATGTGCAGAGACAAAACGATGCAAAAACAACAAAGAAAATGTTACAATGGAGGCCCATAGGAAGGCGAAAAAAAAGGAAGGCCCAGAACGAGATGGTTGGATGACGTGGAAGACGACCTGAAAACAATGAACATAAGACAATGGAGAAGAAGGGCACAAGAGAGATCTGATAGCCAGACAGGCAAAGACCCATCCAGGGTTATGATACCAAAAGAAGAAGAAGAAGAATTAAGAAGTGTGATTCTTCTCCAGTTTTCCTAAGACCTTTTGTAACCCTTTTTTGGTATCTTGACATTGTGCGTCAACAAACTATGGCGACGTTATATCGTCACCTCTATTACTTTTTACAATTGGTTAGTGGCTGGCATTACTTTTGTTGGCTAGTGTTTTGGTACTATTATATAATTATCTCATGTCTTATTATCTTAGCAAGATTTTCTGTATAATTGCTTATGTCTTTCTTTGCTGCCTACTTGACAATTTTATTCATTTCTCTAAGTCGCCCCTTCTCATCATCATCAATAGCTCGACAACCCTATCTGGGTCCTGGCTTGTTCTATGATTTTCCTTCTGTTCTGTTCCTTGCTTTGTTTTGCTTTGTTCAGTTGGTAATTTTAAGGTGTTTTTAGATCTTGTTAAACTTGTTCCATGTATCTAAATTTGGGTCTTCTCTTTGACCTTCTCCCTACTGTGTTTGCCTCATTACATGTTTTGGTGTTTCAGTCTCCAACATATGTTTAACATGGCCCATCCAGCGCAGACGTCCAATCTTTATGGATGTTATTTCCTCGGGTTCATTGTATGCTGTGTATAGTTCAAAATTATATCTTCTGCGCCATATGTCATTTTCTTTCACCCCCTTATATATGTGTCTAAGAATTTTTCGTTCAAACGTACCTAATAGGTTCTCATCGCTTTTCGACAGTGTCCATGTCTCTGATCCATATACAAGGGCCGGTTTTATCAGAATTTTGTATATTTTGCATTTGGTTTTTCTTGTGATGTTGTTAGATCTTAGATGTTTAATTAGTTCATTATGTTTTATTAGCCATACGTATTCTTCTCTTAACTTCTTCATTGATATTGTTATCTGCGATAACTAGTGAACCTAGATATGCAAAAGTTTTCACGTTTTCGATGTCATAGTCTCCTATTGTCAGATTCTGTAGGTTTCTTTGGCCTGTCGATTTGCTGGCCGTCATGGATTTGGTTTTTATTTCGTTAATCATCTCTCTTTCGCTTCTAGCTAGGATATCAACATCATCTGCAAATGCAAATATTTGTACACTTTCTGTTATTATTGTTCCTCTGGTGTTGACTTTTAACTCTCTAATTATTTTATCTAATGTGATGTTGAATAGAATATAGGATAGGGCATCTCCCTGTCGAAGCCCGTTCTAACATGAACTGTATCTGTTTCATACTGTATCGTTCTAACATGAACTGTATAGTGCGTTTTGAATTCGAATTTGGCTTTGTACTTTAAGTGTTCCTTTTACTATATCAATGAGTTTTGTTGGAATAAACTCTTTCATTGCATAGATCAGAAATTCTCGATGGATGCTATCATAGGCGCTTTCAAAATTAATGGAAAGATGATGTGTGTCTATATTAAATTCACTAGTCTTTTCCAAGATTTGCCTCAAGACGAAGATCTGATGTATTGTGGACTTCTGCCTGCGTATTGATATCCCCCAACTATTTGTTCCTCATATGGTCTTAATCGGTCATACACAATATTTGACTATTTTATATGCCACAGAAATCGCTCCTTCTCTGCTTCTATTATGAAAGTTAGTAGTTCTAGATGAATATGTTTGAAGCGTTCTATTTTGTTCCACGTTTCACTGGTCTGGTCATTTTGCCTTTACGTATTTCTTTAAAAGAAACGAAGTTTGGCTACTTTTGGTACCATAATCAAAATATTTTATAGGTTTATATAAACTTCTTCCTGTGGTACTATATTTTGAAGAATAATTTAACGAATTAAGATCTCATAATGGTCACTTCCAGATTTTGTAAGATATTCTAAATACCAAAGTTCGTAAAGGAATAAATTAAAGCTAAACAGGATACAGTAGGACAGTACTTAAATTATAGGAAAAGTAAGAAAAAATAGCTGCTCTCAGCTTCCGGGCTACTTGACGAACAAACGCCAGTTGGCCTTTATTGTCAGCAGAATATCAGCAATTGAACATATCATACTTAATATACAAATAATCTTGAAATATATACACGAAGTTAAGTTTAATTATAATAAACATATCGTCACTATCAGTTATGTCACATATATTTCACAAATTATACTCAATTTATCTATTAAATGAATATAGTAATTTTAGTATTTGTGAGAAATATATTGATACCCAAACTCAAAACCAAAATAAAAATTACTAACAACATATCAACATAAATCTTGTACATATCTATTAATACGTCCAAGATAAGAAGCATCCTCCTTTTATTTGTACTTGTTTTCATTGTGGAATCATGAGAGCAGGTTTTTATGTATAAAATATGTTTTAGTTATTACTGTGACTTTTGCCAATAGAACGAAACATATCTTCCTGCATTGTGTTTTTTGTTGTCATTGTCTTCGAATTTAGAACATTACATAGTAAATGTAAAGTTACATATAAAATTATGTATTATTTTTGATAATTTTTGATTGATCGTTAGAGTGAATCTTGAAAGCAATATTTTATCAAACAAACATGAAATCTTGTACAATTAGTTCGCAAACTAATGATAAATAGATTATGTAACAATATCTTTTTGATAATTGTTGTAGTAATGATATTCCAACCAAGAAGTTTTAGCGTTCATTGAATATCTGAATGTATAAGTTCGAATATTCAATCAACGGTTTTAATAATCTCTCTTGCGTTTGTTATTTTCGCCTATCGTTTCTATCAATTGCCAAGTGTTGTCAATTGACCGCGCCAATTTTTCACATGTCATCGGTTACATCAGTGATGCGAAAACTTTTTTAATGGGGGCCACACAGTTTAAGAAATTCTAGAGGAGGGCCAGAATTATAGAAAAAATGGATTTTTTCCGGTTTCTTTTCTGATTTACTAAATAGATTCTACTTTATACTTCTCGATCATTAAAACGTTATTATAACGGGCCACATACTATCCGTGTCGATGGACACTGGTCTACATTATCCTTCCACCTTAAGAATTTTCCAACCCTACTACAGACTCTTTCCACAGGCATCAACAATAGGATTCGCCTGGGAGGGGATACTTTTAACGATAGACAGGCATCCTGCTCATTTTATTTTACCTATTTTTACAAAGGGTATTACATAGATATCAAAGTTCTAGATAGTTCTCCAGACGTCGCTTTTACAGGTTATAGCAAGTATTCTTGTTAAAAATTTTTCTTCGAAGATGAGTAGAGCATTTTAAAATATAACATGTTTAAGACCCATTTATCAACATTAGTTATTACCCGACCTTCCCCGTGGCTCTGCAACTCTTGAAGGGCTTTCTTTCTTCCAGGCTATCCAGAAATACTTTTTGACGGTTGATTTTGAGTTTTAAATCCAAAGAGCAGCTTCAGTTCCTGATATGTCTTTAACCCCTTGACTCCACCGTCTCTAGCTTGTCCATAAATATTTCGGACGATTTTCCCCCGTCTTTGATTGCTTCTTCAACCTTTCAGAGCAAAGTCCATATCTCACTTCCATACATCATTACTGGATGAATCAAACTTAGATATAAGATCTTTTTGTGTTTCTACTGAAAATTCTGAACTTGCGGAAGACTAAAATAACTTTTTTTGAATACTGTCATCCTGGCTTTGCTTTGGAAATCTGCTCTACTCAATTGTGCTTGGTCACTACTGAACCCAGTTGTTTAAAACTTGTCACCCTCTCGAACGTATCGCCAATCATGATGACTATTTAATCTTATTCTTCTATGATTGATGTATTCTTGGTTCCTACACATAAGCTTGGCGCATGCACTGAACTAGAACAACAACTGAACGGAAAGATTAAATAGTTGAAAGGACTAAGAGAAGCAGTTGCAGTAAGTTGCGAAAATGCAACTTTTTGCAGAGATAGATAATAAAACCTCATTGGTGATAAGGCAGCTGTTCCTAAAAGATGGAAAGAGTATTTCACCATACGGGAGACAGAGGGGTTACAGAAGTTATACTAATAAACCAAAAGAGGAAATATTGAGAAGTGATCTTCCAGAAACAAAAGTAAAGGGAAGACATTGCTGACGTCATCAAAGCTCTTAAAACCAACAAAGCTCCATGAACAGATGACATAGTTATAATCTTTGTAATTTGTTCACTCCAGTAGATCTTCTTTTTTAGCTAATGGGAAGGTAATTTTAGTGCATCATTTTCTAGGTTCTATGGAAGATTTTTTCTTTTCTTTATGAGGAGATATTAAACTGCTCAACCAAAATAATTAATATTACAACGCTGATGCCAGCCATATATCCAATAGTGTCTCTATGCATATATCTTCAGTCTTATGTTGAATCCTTTTTTGTGTTATTTAAATACGTTTCTAGTTTTGTTTGCTACCTTTAATAGTTGAAGTCCTTTATGATCTGAGAATTTCCCTTTCTTTTTAGCTTTGTGTAGGTTTGCTCCTTATTCTAATTTTTTCTTTGCTGCATAAGTTTGTATGCCTACATGATGTCTACAGATACAGCGATGTTACACTCAGTTCGCTATTTCCAGTCCGAACTGTCTAGTGAATTTAGTAATTATTTTTTTGCGAAGTTAGTTACTTTTTGACAGACTAAAAGTGGCTGGAAACTACTGTACAACCAAGCACATGTGCTCATAGCTACTACTTAGACTAATACCTACCTTTTTTCCAAACTTAGACTAATATTCTATTATTCTTATCAGAAACTATGGAAAACCCGGGATTCATAATTTTATTATGTGGATTATATAACACTACATTGAGTATGTTTTGTGATTATATATTATTTAAAATATTGCTTATTCAGCGTTATCATCACTTTTTAAAGAGCTTATTATTAATTGAATAATATTAAATTTTTTTCGATTATTGAAACTATTCTCAAGAAACTCAAGCTAAATTATTCTACCAAAAACTATAAGTTGGTTGCCTACATTTGGCGCAACTTTTATATATAGTAGAAACTTACTTTCTTCATACATGCGATAAATTTCTCAGCGAATTTAATTTTTGGCGCTGTTATCATTTAAGTCAGTCGTTAATTTCCTTTTGCGATTTTTCTTCTTTAAAGTGAGGGTTTTATTGGGCCCAACTTTTACGCACACTTTTTTCTGAGACTTTCAAAGATTTGGATGTTAACTGAAATGTTTTTGTTATTAAGAACATCTGTAACATTTACCTAATTTAAATTAAAAAAAAATGGTAGGCGTTTTGAATAAACCTTTGTGTATCCTTATTCATCTAAAAATATTAACTTTTAAAAAACATTTTATTATATTTATTAAGAAAAACTTACCAACGCATTAGCTAATGGAACAAATGGAAAACTTTGAATATACATAACAATAAAATTCAAAATAGAACTAACTAATTAACTAAATAGATCTAACAAAAGGTTTAAACAAAAATATTAAAACAATAAATCTATATTAATTAAAAAAAACAACGCGAATAATACAAATATTTACTACAATATGTTAAATTATAACATTTCAAATATTATATTTTAAATATACAGGGAAAATTTGATGGGTTTAGTATGCACTTCCACTACCTAGAATAATTCTTCTTTTTTCAAAGAAAGAAGTCTGCAATAGTAGTATTGAGCTATTAATACTGAGAAGTAGGAATTGTTGTGTTGTAGGTTTCCGACTTATATTCTAACTAAACTGCAGCGATAATTAAATTTTGTACATAAAGTATTGCGAATTTTATTGTTTACACTAATTGTACAAGGAGCAGCTTTTGTAGGAATAAAAAATGCATAAAAATTGATAAGAAAACAGCTTTAAGGTTCACTCTACTGAACATATACATTGCAAGCTTATTTGCGACCATAAATGTTCGTTAGTACCTACGTTTGTTATTTATTTTTTACATTTTTACGCAGTGAAACCATGCTAGTCATTTACTGGTTATTTATGTAAATGTTGTACATTATTATTTATAAACGAATTTAGTTATTATTTTTGTAAATTCGGCTAAATGATTATTTAAATTTCTATTTAATTGAAATGTGTAGGGTTGATAATACTTGTCCATGATGCGTACAAATCAAAAAGATAATTAAAAATAATAATTTATGACCATCCTTGTCATTAGATTAAAAAATACCTATCGAAGAAAAAATAAACATTGATTCATTTCATCATTATATTATGTCCACTGAGGAGACTTTTTTTGCTTTCAACTACATTTTGTACACGTTTGTTAGAGACATCAAGAGTTTTCATTATAAGCTGTTTACATATTCTTAAACTTTCCAGATTATAAGCACGTGACACCCCTTTGTTGCTAACTGTATTTAGTTTTTTCTTTTTATAGGCTCAATCTGAATGGGTCGATTTAGAAAATCTGTTTGGAGATCCCAGTGCTCAATAGGTACATTTGTACATTTATTCTAACAATGATGATTTTTAAGTACTCGTTAATTTTAAGCTTGATGTGTATTGTGTTTTTTGTCCATATAAGCTTCACATGAATTTTTTGCCATTTTAGCCCTGTTTTTTCCACTTATCTTTCCTCCGAATCCTTTCTTGCCAGTCTGCTTTGGTGTTGGAAACGCATTAGCAGGTACATCCTCTATTACTGGCTCTGTATTCCGCAAAGAAACAAAACGAGCTCTTCTTAAAAACACTGCTGTTTATAATAACATAAAACGCTGCAATTTACATTAAAGTATTTACTTTAATGTAAATTGCAGCAATTTATACAGTGGAACAGGGGTACAAGTGCACTTGTATCTCTTCTCTTCCAAGCCCTACTCATAGTTGGCTTGGAGGCTAAGTAACTTGCCGCTAGAAAGCAGCATCTGTTAGACTTATCGCTTAGATCTCTTTACCTCTAAATAGAATGAAAGATTTCCAGTTCAGGGATGTAGTTTTTTCAATATTTACAAAAATGTCACTTATGCCCCTTTACTTCTAGAGTCCTCATTTAATACAACGTATTTTAAATATTAATGAATATGTCAGATCAAAACAATGGGTCCCTTTATTGTTTATAAGCAGGAATAATATTTTTGAATGAAATAAAAAAAGGAATTCTTGAAGACATAAAAAAAATTATTTTTAATTCACAGTAAATTATTTTTAATAACACCGTCACTGTGAAGGCAACTTAATGATCTAATGGATCGATCATTCAAAATAAAGACAATCATTAATATACATTATTGGTAATTTAATATATCCAAGTACTTTTCATTTTATGTACCTCCTATCCATATCTTTGTCACAAAATAATCATCTTACCAAGTATTATTAAAATAAATTAAAAACCCATAAATAATTAGTTATATCTAAACTAACACAAAACATAACACATAATTTTGTAAATGTTTGAAACTAGAAGAGCATTTATACAGTACATTAAGTTTTAAATTAAATATCCACCCTATAAATGGCAACACTGCGCGCCGTCGTCTTTCTAGGAGGAACCTTTCTTAATTAATTTTGTAAACATTTCTGTTTGTACGCGCAGAAAAAGTTCAAATAATAAAATGGTTTTGTGGTGGTAATTCTGGACAAAAGATTTATTCTATTTATTTGCTGTGTTCTTTTGAGAGGAAACAAATTCCTTGCGTCAATTCATAATATTGTTAAAAATTTTGACAGCTTTTATCTTTTATAGCCTCAAAAATTGCAGAAAATGTCACGCTCAAGAAGTGTCGCCAGAAAAGTGACAGATTGGGATACTGTTGACTGTTCAGTCGTAGAAGGTAATATACAGGGTGTCCCATAATTAATTGGACATTAGCTAATGGATGATCACTGACATCAAAATAAAGCGTTTAAGCTCAAATTAAGCTAATGTCCCATTTAATATTATGGGACACCTTGTATTTGAATCATTTCTGTAGGGCATATAGAAGTATTTCTTATTTTATTAGGAATTATTTATATTTTCAGCAAGAGTATAGTTTTTATTTTATCGTTTTAAACAAATGCGCTTTTATTTTTAATTCAACTACAAAAAATTTTTCTCACATTATTAAAAACCGATACAAATGCACCCCCTTATAAAGGTCAGTGTATTTTTATGGAGTTTATGTAGTCTAACAAATGAACACGTGCATATGTAATAAACAAAACATCGAATGGACAGCCGGAGTGTGACATCACAGCGGCCATATTGTTATTATTACTTTCCAAACAAAAGTTGAAATGCCCAATCTCAAGACTTTTTAATTTCTATAAAGTTAACATTTTGCATCCTCTGCTGCTTTTTCTTTTAAGTATAGTGTTTTTTTACGATAATACCATCATAATTCAGTGTTCTATTTCTATGAAAAATAGTTTAAAAGTTTAAATTAAAGAAATTCTAACCTTACTTTATTGATACGTGCATTTTATTGCTATTTTTATAAAACCATATGCTTTATTATTTACACAACTGTGTAAAATTGTTGTAGTAACTATTAGAATACGTAGATATAGCAAAAAGCGGAAAGATTCTGTAAAAAAAATGAAAAAATAACGAAAAATACAAATTATTCACACTAAACAAGGTTTACTTGGAAAGTGAAATTGACAGATGTCAATAAAATCTACGTCATCACTCCGGCAGTCTATTCGAATGACGGAGATGTGCATCCCACCCGACCTTACGTGCTACTTAGATGATTTTCAGATTTCTGTCGTGGTGTCGGAGGAGATCGTGAATTACAATTACCTAGTACGAGTCAATGTTGCCGATTTTAGCTCTTTATGTAGTGTAAAATATCTAATCCAAAACTTAGTGTACTGTATGTAGTTTATGTTTCTGTTTACTGAATTTAAAGTGTCAAATAAAATCAAATATCCGCAGATATACTGCATGGTATTACTACTATCTAAAGGTAGTCGAAAAACAGTCTCATAGATAAATTAAAATAATCTTTAACCGAATTATTGTAGGGTAGGTCAAATAGGAGATTATATAATTCTTTAACAAAGTCAAAACAAGATTTTTATTACTATGTATCAGGTGAAATAAGGAACGCAAGAAGAGAAATGTGAACTTGCCGAAAGATAACTAGATCTGTCCAGGGTAGCTATGCTACCTGACACAGTGTTAAAAGAATGAATATGAACTACTTTTATTAAGTGGGGAGTGTCATTATTAAATAAATAAATACGATAGTTCCGTATTGTTATTAGAATTCACTCAGGTGTTAAGTCTTCTTTAAGTGCAAGTGAGGTTGGTAATCACTGTATATCGAATTTTTATTTCTATTGATTCGTATATCTCCCTCTTCTTTTGTTTTGCTCGATTTTTAAAATTTTGATGTTTTCGACGTCAAATTTATGCTTCTTCTCATTTTCATGTTTTGTAAGCGCAGTGATGTCATTCTTGTCATATTTGTGAGAACGAATTCTGGATTAAAGCAGTTGACTGGTTTGCCCAATATTTGTAGAGTTAACATTAAACTCAATAAACTTTTTATATAAAGACCGTATATACCAACAAATTGATAAATGTGCAATGAGTGCAAGTATTTCTAGTGTCATTGCTCAACTGGTTCTGGAAGATTTAGGAGAATCTGACATGAGTCATTTAGATTTTAATGTACCCTTCTTCTACCGCTATATCGATGACTGTAGCTGTGCTAAAATTTTAGATAATTTTAACAGTTACCATCCAAAACTAAAGTTTACTATAGAAATTAAACTATACAGTTCAATACTAAAGATTGATATTGAAGAAGTCCAGAAAATTCGAAATACTTTTTTATGTATCTATATATAACTTCCGGTTTAAAGCGTCCTGCCCTTCCGGTTCCCATTCTCCTGGTCGTAGATTTCTCTCTGACATTGCCTTCTCCAGTCCATTAAGCCATGTTGTTTTCGGTCTTCCTCGTTTTTTTCGCTCAGGTGGCTGTCAATCCAATATAACCTTCAGTAGGTGATTGTCTGTCATTCTCTGTAGCTTATGTAATTGTTGATGGGAGTGCATCTCTTTTGTATTTTTTTTAGATTTTTTCGTGCTCACATTTCAATTTTATACAGGGTATACTTTTACCATAGACATATAATACAAATGAGACAGCGCTGGAATATAGGCCCGTTTCCCCCAGTGCGACAGAGAAAACTGACGTAAAGCATGACCACGTGATCTAAATGACCAATGGGAAGGTCACGTGATCAATAAACATGGTCCATTAGAAAGAGATGCAGGGATTACTTTGCTTCAGTTTTCTCTGTCGTACTATGGGAAAGAACCGGTATTGCAGCACTTAATCTATTTGTTTTATATGTCTATGACTTCTACAGTGTATTCCTAATCTAACCTAACTTAGACTCCACGTTAGATGTATTTTTGAAAATAATTTAATTATGGCTCCTAAAATTTGCACTTTTTACATAACTGTAACTCATCTGTCAAAAATATTTACAGCTCGTTATCACTTCTTGTAGTACTGGAAGTTGCTCTCAATTTAATGGGACGCCCTACATATTACTGTATTTTTGTTTGCAAATATTTGCATAAAATGTCATTTATTAAAAACTAATGTTTTTTTAACAGAACAACATTTTGACAGACAGAACTTTTTTTGTGAGAGCAGAAATCTTCTAAATACCGTACCAAGTGAATCGTACCTGGAGTGAGTTGGATTCAAAGAATGTGACGAATGATGCGCGCGTGGTACGTCTTTCCAGATCGTTCAATCGCGAGCACAGCCTCCCATATCCCTTTCTTATTTATCTTTATATTTATATTTGTCCTTACTGTGTTTGTCTTTCTAGAATTTCTTTTTTTATATATAATTTTTTAGTACTATTTTCAAAACATCCTTAAAATCGTTTTGCTCTTTTCCGTAACCGTTATTACCTCTTGCGCTATGATTATGCCTACTTTTATGAACATTACGGATCTATCTTCATTAAATCTATAACATTCAAGAACGCAATGCTCGTCTGTGTCATTAACTCCATAGTCCAAACAGTTACTTTGTCTATGCTTGCGAGATAGGCTCTTAGCGATCAATGTTCCGTTAGGAACTCTGCAAGAAAGTACTTCGTGCTCTTGTAATTGCAATTGATCCACTCCTCTTCATCCGGGATTGGCACCCTCATAAACGTAGCATTTCGTTCATTTTCCCATTCTTAACGACACTACTTTGTATTATTTCTAATATTAATTTACATAATATGATCTATATACGATCCACTCATCTGCTTGTAGACCCTATATTCCATTGCACCCTTATCTCTTGTCTCCACGATCTTCTTGTTCTTCCCTTTTTCCTGCAGTTGGTGGGGATCCACTGTAATCTTCTCTTTGGTCATCTTCCATGCTATACCATTTCAGCCTTTTGCATTATATAACAGTATAATGAACTAACAAAATTAATGAACATAACTACCATTATTCATGATGATTCTTCTTTTTTTTTTTCAAATAAACAATTCTACAACAGTAAGTTTATTTCAGCTATTAATAAGATATGGTGGGAATTTTTGTGTTGTAGGTTTTTGACAATGATTCTGTCAAAGTATTCCCAAGCTGAATGAACCGCCTATACAATATTTTATAGCACACACTCTTGACTCAAATAAATATTAAATAACAATATTTAAGTGGACGGTTTAAATTTGTTATCGTACCTTATAAAAATATGTCCAAAATTGTCTTCTTCTTCTTTACGTGCCATCTCAGCGACGGAGGTTCTTCTCCTTCCTACACTTCTCTTGCCCTGAATTTTCCCTTGTATAATTAATTTAAGTATGTTATATCTTTCATTACGCATAACATGCCACAGTTATTGCAGCTTTCGTATCTTAATGGTTTCCAATATTTTCATTCTTTTATTGACTCTTCTCATGACTTCGTTGTTTGTTAAATGCTCGGTCCATGATATCTTCAGGATTCTTCCATACACCCACAGTTCAAATGCTTCCAACTTTTTAGTAGTCGACGCATTAAGTGTCCATGCTTATATTCCGTAAAACAGAGTCGAGAAAATATAACAGCTTGCCAGCCTAACTCTCAAGTCTAATTTCAGTTCTCTTGCACAAAGTACCTGCCTCATTTTATTGAAGTTTGTTCGTGCTTTCTCTATTCGAAATTTGATTTCTTTGGAGTAATCGTTTGTGTGATTAATTATCGTTCATAATTATTTTGGGTTTTTGATATCCTCATAAATTTAGTTTTCTTGATGTTTATTGATAATTCATATTCTTCTCCATATTCAACTATCTTTTTCATTAGCTTTTGGAGATCTTGGAGGTTGTCTGCTATTATGATAGTATCGTCCGCATATCTAATGTTGTTAATTAGTGTTCCATTGACCTTTATTCCTGCTGTTTCGCCCTCAAGAGCTCTTTTTATAATTTCTTCAGAGTATGCATTGAACACTAGTGGTAACAATACACACCCCTGTTGCACTCCTCTTTTATTTTCGAACTCTTCTGATGTATGTTCATTAGTGCGTATATGTGCCTGCTGTTTATAATATAGATTTCTTATAATTTGAAGGTCATTGTATTGTAATTGTTTTGCTTTGAGGATGTCCTTTGTATTATTTGTGGTGGACTTAATCGAAAGCCTTGTTGTAATATATGAAACAGACATACATATCTTGGTTCACGTCCAAGCATCTCTGGATTAGTACTTTGAATGCAAAGACAGCTTCACGGGTACCTACGCTTCTACGGAATCCAAATTATGTTTCTCCAAAATTTTACGTAAAAGATAAAAATCCAATAATGTAAAGGGTGTTCCATTAAAAGTTACCAACAAGGTTGTTCTGTCCTATATTTTGTGTAGTATTAGAAGAGGTAATTAGACGAAGACGTTCATTAAGAGTATTTGATTGTCCAGTCATCAAATAACAGCCATTTAAACGGATTTTCTTTACTCACTTCACTATTCGTTAGCTATCGTTACGCTATGAAGTATTTCTATCATTTTTCTTTTTAGGAGTAATACCAGAAACGTACATAAGCTATTTTTATGAATTAGAGGAACTAATTTGTTATACCTGGTACAATAGTCATTTTATTTTCGGCCGATAGTTTTATATTTGATGTTTTGTGATTTTTTCTACTTATTCAAGTACCTATATCATTATATTAATAAACATTCCGTAATAAACATTCTGAAATTGTATATTGACATTTTCAAAAGCATTGTATGAAAAATGTATAATGAATAAATATTAAATATGATAAAATAAATATTATATTATAAACTATGGTGTTTTATTCTACATTTTGTCTAGCTTTTATACCTATGTATTTATTTTCCTAAACATTTTTGGTCTAAAACACAAAAATTATAAACCGTCAGGGTTGGTAGTGGGTATATCAAACAAAAGAAATGTTATTGTAGCGTGTTTAAATAAAACCAGCAGTTCTAATTTTTATAACTATTTATTTTTAAGCGTACTGTTCGTTGCAAGATATTTCGGGATGAAGAAAACTACTACAGCATACACTTACCTACAAATTGTAGTATACTCACAGGCGAAACCACAGCTATATTAAAAGCCTTAACTTTTTTCAAAACGAGTAACAAGATGAAGTGCGTCATCATTACAGATTCGCTTAATGCTTTATTGAAATTAAAGAAAGTTTATACAATAAATCCCATTATACAAGCAATAAAAAATGAATTAGAAACACTTCATTCCATGGGAAAGGACACAGCTTTCATTTGGGTACCATCGCATACTGGAATCTGGGGAAATGAAAAAGCAGATCAACTAGCAACCACAAGCAGTATTAACTTAGAAGATACTACAAAAATTACAAAATATCCTTATAGTGACATGAAACATCTGATTAAAGATCATTGCAGTAACATTTGGCAAAATTACTGGGAAAATTCAGTAACCAAATTAAACCCAATATGCCCAAAGGTGAACAGCTCTTTGAATAACCCCACAAGTAGACGAGATCAAGTAATTATAAACCGTTTAAGAATTGGTCATACTGCTGTCACACACAAATTTTTAATCAGTAAAAATCCACCGCCAATTTGCAATAACTGCTCCACTTCATTGACAGTGAAACACTTCCCTGCTTGATTGCCCATGTTTCCAAAATCAAAGAAGATTGCATGGAATTCCAGACGACCTCACATCTATTTTGACAGAAAAAAATTTAAATGTTAAAATTTAAAATTATTTAAGAGACATCAAATTGTATTTTACTATTTAATGTACATAATTGTATTAAAACTATTGTGTTTGTCATCCCACTAATAACCCAGCGTGGTTGATGTGGTATATATATATATATATATATATATATATATATATATATATATATATAATATATATATAAAAAAAGATATTTCGGATTTAATCTTCTAGGTATAGTTGGATACAGGTCGGACTTATATACTGTTACTCGAAGTTTTAAACTTTTTCTTTGGTTTGCTTACTACAGGAGTGAAGATCTGTGTGGTATTTTCGTTAATTTATGGAGAAGATGAGATGAGCGTTTTTAGTTGATTGAAGACATTTGTAATAATTGCGAGATGGCTTATTAGTACTGGAGTAGGGATGCTGATGTTGTTAGAGGTTGATGATATGTTTCATAGATTAGAGGAGGGATAGATAACCAACTTCTGTACAAAAAAATGTTGTGATCATCAGCGCCACGTTGGAGTGTTCTGGTACTAATCAATATTTTTATCATGTTGGAGAGCTTGCTAATTGACAAACGCCTTGTGTTGTTGGTAATATTGTAAAGTTGGTAATATTGAGAGAACTCTAATCCTGTTTATATATTCGAATAAATGTGACAAATTAGTTCTGAAAGTTTTCAGAGACATTAAATTAGACCAATAATTTTCATTTAATCAAACTCAAAACATGTAGTAATTAATACATAATATTAAATTAATATGCTATGAGAGTAGGAATCATAGAAGCTTGTACTAACTTCTAACTTAACTTAAAAAAAAACAAATATCCTTATACCACGCCTTAACTAAACAATTAATATTCTAATCCTAAATACGATATTCCTTGATCTAACAGCACTTTTAACTAAAACACAAAAAACAAATATTGAATTAATACTTAATCATCAACATCAATTAATATTCGACATTCGAGAATTATGACAATAACATTCGACAGACGCCAGTTATGAAGACATCGCTATTTTAGCACAAAACATTAATAATGTTTTGTGATCTACAGAATCTACCGATAATAGCGCTTGGTGGTGTGTTCTGTAACTAATTCAATGATTACATTTTACGGATTGAAGTTGAACCCCCCTGATATGTTTTTTAAGGAGAATGTGTCACTTGTATTACTTATAGATCCTGTCATGTTGTCAGTTTCTATAGTTTGTTATGTTTTTTTGTTGAAAATTATTAAAATCCTGGACAAGTTATCAAGGTGGATGAATGATTGGACAATTAAGTTTCTTTCTTCTTCTTCCTCTTTAAAAAGCAATTCTACTTGTTCATTGGCGGATTAATACCTCTATGGAACCAAGGTTAGTAGATATTTAAGTAGGTTGTCTCGTAACTATAGACCAATCAAATGCTCGCTTTTTAAAAGCGGGAATACGTCACCCATACGACACTTTTAAAATTGCCATAAGCTTCAATGCTAATAAAAGTTTCAAAAACTTAGGTTTTGCAATATATTTTGGGATTTTCTTGGGTATAGGGATGTTAAGTGGTTCTTATATTAGTAATTATATCAATTTTTTTTTAATCAATAGTCTGATGACAAAAAATAGAATTGATTATATTGATAATATTGTGTGTTTTAAATGGAGATAACAGTTTATTTCGCAGAAAAACCCAAAAAAACAGTAGAAAAAGTTCAAAAGCAAAAATACTAAATATGTAGGAACTTACTTATTATGTTTTTCCTGGAATTTGCAGCATTCTTATCATATCTAGTGGTAGGCAAAAAAAAAACAAATAGGTAATATAAATAATTTATTATTAGATTAAAATACAAAAAATGATTAGTCCTTCAAGCACAAATCTTCAGGCTATAGGTTTGTTAGTTCATGACCGTGAATTTTTAAATAATAGAAACTATTTTTAATTCCTGGGTTTATCGGTCTGATAAATAAAACACAGCTACGACAACACACTTCACAAGTGTTTATGTACACAAATAACTAAATAATAAGTCTCTATAAATAATATTGTCCTTATACCTATACTTAAAAATAAAAAGTAAACAATAACTAAACAAATAAACGAACTAATGATACTATAGGAAAATTCCACAAAAAAAATAAACGAATACAAACGTGAACTTAAACTCAGACGTGCAGACAACTGTCCATCAACTGTCAAATTTGACGTTGTCGTATGAGTGACGTAAGCATTCTGCCTTCCCCTCGCTTCGCCCACATAGTTACGAGACAACCTACTTAAATATCTACTAACCTTGCTATGGAAGTTGTCACTCCATCTTTTGCGTGATCGTCCGATACTTCTTCTGCCGATTGGCATTTTCTTCTAATGTCTTCAGTTCTCTTTCGATCTCTCAGCGTATGTCCTGTAATTATTCTCAGTACACTCATCTCTGCAATTGCCAGTAGCTTTTGCGTTGTGTATGTGTCGGGTCTGGTTTCTGAGGCATTTGTTATTATTATCTTACACTAGCTTTATAAATTATTGATTTCATCTCAAGGCTGATTTATAAAAATTACGTTGGCGTTGGTGCTAGCGTTCGACGTTGACCTTGGCGCTGGCTATCATAGACTGCATTTATAAACTTCAGTGATATGTAAGAGAGACTCTTAGACTCTCTTACATATCTCTGATAAACTTTCGGTTGGCGTCGGCGTTAAAGAACATATCTAAATTTCTAACCTTACATTTTTATTATTTGGTATCATAATTTTTGCTTGAAAATTAAGACAGGTGAAAATGAAAATGCTCGGCCTTTGTTAGTTGCAGTGGCACTGATACTATGTATTCGAGCAGCACAGAGCCTTCGAAATAAAAGACAAACGTCGATACAAACGGAGGCCCATTAACCAACATGCCCATATGCGTCTATTATTCTTTGCAAATAGTTTTGTTTGACAAACCTTGTCACTTTTTCGGTATTGCTATTGGCTGTGATGAAAAAGATACAGTTTTATTTTATGTTCTGAGATCTATACTACAACCACAGAAGAGTTAATGTATTCTGTGCTACAACGGAAACGCATTCCGAAACGCAAATAGAGTTGGCTGCTCTGTCTACAGAGTAATTATTGTAATTAATACAGTATTAGGATAATACCGAATGTCCAACGAATGTAGCGTCGTTTTAAGGAAAACTATTCAGTATTTCAAAAGCTCCCGTGTTTTTTTTTTTGACAATCATCAAAGCGTAGCTCTGTGTACCGATTCCCTATATTCATTCATTTATTAGAAAATATTTTTCTACAAGATAAAGCTTTAAGAAGATATAAAATAAAAATTCAAAAGGAATATCCAAGGCAAGTGGCAGGAACTTTGGATCAC
>OU898283.1:127458606-127510338 GCA_918026665.1 Diabrotica balteata | reverse complement strand
ACCATTGCCACAAGTGGCCATTATTGGTTTGGCTTATTTTAATTTATTATAATGTGTAAATTTACTATTTAAAATTACGGTTGTTGCCACTATTTTTTTATTACAAAAACTTTACTTTTACCAATTATTGCCAGTGGTGGCAATCACTGGTTCTAAAGTGGCAATCATTGGTTACATTAATATTTGGTATTACAAGTATTTTATTCATTCCAGAAATGGCACCTAAACGGAATTATTCGATAGAGCAATTGGCCAAAGGCCTAGAGAATGTGAAAAAGGGAATCCCACAGCTAAGGCAGCAAAAAAATCATAGAGTTCCTCATAGTACTTTGAGCATAAGAGAGATGGAAAGTCACCATTATTTTGTTCTATGGACCTTTTTAAAATTTTAACCAAAGAAGATGAATCAGTCTTAGTAAAATGGATTTTACATCTATCAGAAAGACATTTTCCTGTTTCAAAAGTTCAGCTTTTGGATACAGTTCAGAAAATAATAAATTCTACAGAAAGAGAGAAATCATTTATTCATAGCCGTCCCAGTGACAAATGGTTTAGCTTGTTTTTGACAAGCTTTGTGACACAAAGAGTGTCACTTAAGCACTTAAGTATTTTGAAGGAAAGCCGACTGAAGAAATTTAAATAGGTTCAAGGTAACTTTAAATGAAAATCAGGATTTGAATGGTTCTATTGAAGATAAATCCCTTTTTAACATATAGAAAAATGGACAATGAAAACACTACCAAACCAAATTAAATGTACCATCCAAAACAATATTCCCATATTCCCAACTCAACTGCACACCAAAAAAAATTTCCAACCAAATATCTCTGGTACTCATAGCTCAGATATATTGTCTACTCCTGAACCAAGTACATCACATGTACACTTGGAGAGTCCATGCAAAGTTCCTACCCATTTAAGAAAGCACTGTTTTGTCCAGACCCAAAACCTCAGACAAAGAAGATAAAACTAAAGGAAAAAATTCCATCCGTGGTACAATCAGAAGCTTGGCGTGAATATCACTTGAAAAAAGAAAATGAAAAGAAAAAGAAAGAAGAAGAAAAAAAAAACCAAAGAAAAATTGCAAGAGAGCAAGAATGTCTATTTTTGTGAATGTTTGTGATCACCCTAACAAAGAATTTTGTCCATTAACTCACGGAGAACTTAGTGTGGGAAACTATGTACTTGGTGAAAATACTAGGTGGTAAAAAATCCATAACATACAGATATGTTTGTATTATCCAAGGCTTTATGGACAATAATGATGTACAAGTAATGTCTACGAAATCTGTTAGTGCTGAAAAGAACAATATTTCTGATGAAAAATACATCTACTTTGTTAACGAAAATCGTGTTTTAGGCATACCGCCGACCCCTATTATTTTATCCACTGGTGAACGGATCCGTTATGAATTTACTTTGCCAGTGGATGTATTTGAGGCCTAAAACCTGTAGAATTTTTATTAATAAACAAGATTTTTCAGTAAAATGTAGAGTTATTTCTGTATAGAAATGACTGGGGGTGGCAATAATTGGTATTTTGAAAAGTTGTGTGGCAATTATTGGTTTTTTGGCTTTATATGGTTTTTAGCTTTAACTTTCTTATAGTGGCAGTGACTGGTCATTTACCTTACAGTGGAGTAGCAAAAGAAAACAGGGGACAAAGAAGGTGTAGCCTTACTAATACACTAAAGACACCAAAATCACATCAAAGAGAGTGTCAATACATATCAAAAGAATAGTAACAGCAAAGATAATAATGGAGAAGAAAAATCTGAACATCATCGTAGTATACGATCCAAAAAAACAAGCCTCAAAAAACAAGGGAAGCGTTTTACGACCAATTACAAGTAGTAGATCAAGTCAGAGGAAAGATGATAATATTGGAGGATATAATGATATATTTATAACAGTGCAGGACTTATAATGGGCAATCCTCTAAGCTCATTACTATCAGATATTTTTATGGACCATCTAGAGACAAAGATTTCAAAACATCCCGTATTCAAACAATTTCTATATTAGTGGAGATACGTAGACGACGTACTGGTATGTTTTACAGGAACTAACAGGAAACTCGACCAATTTTTATCGTATATTAATTCACTTCATAGTCATATTGAATTTACAATAGAAACAGAACAAAATCAATCCATAAATTTTTTAGATATAAAGATTATCAGACTTAAAAACAAACATGACTTCTCCATATTTCATAAACCTACACACACATACTGACACACTATACACACAATTCATCATCCCATCCAACACAACCTAAAACTGGCAGCTTATCATAGTATGTTACATAGATTAACAGAAATTCCGATGTCAAAATAATACAACTTTGAGACAGAATTAAATATAATTAAGCAAATAGCAGTAAACAACGGATACAACGAACAAACAATTAATTCTTCTTCAAGAGCCGTCTTCGTTCCGAAGTTTGGCTATCATCAAAGCTATGCGTATTTTTGATGCTGCAGATCTAAACAGTTGGTAATTGGTGCAATTTGTACCATTCTCTCAAGTTTTTTTCAACCATGAATGCCTTCTTCTTCCTATAGATCTCTTTCCCATTATCTTTCCCTGTATAATCAATTGCAGCAACTGGTATTTATCTCCCTCATAACATGTCCCAAATATTGTAGTTTGCCCTTTTTAACAGTAGGTATCAGCTCTTTTTCTTTCCGCACTCTTCGCAAAACCTCCACATTTGTTACTTTCTCTGTCCAGGGTATTCTTAATATTCTACGATACATCCAACAACTCAAAATGCTTCTATCTTCTTGGTATCGATCTTTTTCAATGTCCATGTTTCCATCCCGTAGAGGAGAAATGACATAACGTAACATCTCAAAAGGCGAATTTTAAGTTTTTAGACTTAGATCTCTTCCGCAGAACACTCCTTTTTCAATTTAGTAAATGTGGCTCTAGCTTTCTCTATTCTGGTTCTGATTTCTTCAGAGCAATCATATTTTCGTTGATAACAGTTCCCAGGTAATTATATCTTCTTACACGTTCGATTCTTTGATCATGCACGGTTATGTCAGGGAAGTTTTGTGGTGATTTAGATATTAGCATTATTTTTGTTTTGCTTATGTTAAGTGATAATCGTGTTCTTCACTGCATTCTACTATTTTGTTAATTAGTATTTGAAGATCTTCCCAGTTTCTGCGATTAGTACCGTGTCATCGGCATATCTCAAGTTGCTTATTCGGATGCCATTTATCTTAATACCTATATTTTGATCCGAAACAAACAATTAATAAAATGTTAAATCAAAAACTACACAAGAAAGCCCTGAAATTAGTATTTCCACCACCAGAGAAAAAACCCAGTACCTTCTGCTCGATTACATATACAGCAAAATAACAACAAAAATAGCCAAACACATAAAAAAGAAAGGAATAACACCAGCTTTCCGAACAAATAACAACTTAGGCAAATATATTAAAAAAAAACAAGAGCCAAAATAAAAAACACTTAAATAGTGGTGTGTACAAACTCAATGTGGCGACTGCCCCAAAACTTACATCGGTCAAACTGGTAGAAACTTTAATAAACGAATAGCAGAACATAAAAGGGCTTTCAATAATAGAAAAAACAGATTCGACATACTCACTTCACCTTCTAGATCAATAATCATTCTTTTAATGACAAATCTATGGATCTATGGAAATCAACAAATTAAAAAACACATATATAATTCTGAATGAACAACTTGAGACAAACAGTTTCTTCCCTCCTCAACCTATTTCATTAGAGATTATAAAAGTGGAATATGATTTCGTTGAAAAGTTATTATTAAGGGCTTCGTTAAGTGCGATGTTGTAAAGTAATCACTTCAATTAAAAATTTTTTTAGTTATAGTGCTCTTACCTATGAACCAGGCCTTCTTGCTGTCGACAGATTTTAGCAACTCCTCTAACCGATCAGTCCTTTATATATACATCATCGTCCCGCGCGTAGAAACCACTCATACTGATCGAAAAATTATCATACATATATTTAAGCATCCTAAACGACTTTTTTTTGGCGGGTAACTATCGTCCACTCCTCGTAAGGCAACTAGCGGCACATGTTCACTGTACGAATTTTCCGAACTAAAAAACATCACTTTCCCGGCACTTCTTTCCCCCACGTTTCGTACACAGCCTTTGCTCGCGTATCGAGGTATTTTTGGGCAGTCATAATGCCCACGAATAGCAAACTTTTGTTCAACGCACGACGATCTTCTTCGCTGATCAAATGGTGAGGAGTAATACGTCTTTTATGGGAGCCTGGACACCCCTCGAGGTACAGTTGAGATGCAAACAATCCTATTATGATGCCCAGTATGACTTTTAGCAAGCGCCTTCTGCGTGCCATCGTCTGGAGTCAAAAGATGCAAGTTCATTTTTGTGTCAACTTTCGCACATCTTTTTCTTCGTTGACGTTCTGGGAATTAGGTTCGGTTATCTTCTTTAACCCAGAGGTCAAGGAGTTTGTCTGTAACAATAATATAATTTGATAGACACATAAGAAGACAATTTATACGAAAAAGTGTTATTAAAATTTTAAAAAATATATTTATATTACAAACAAAATAAATGATGAGTAAAATTTATCTCTAGTTAACGAATTTTAAGAGTAAACAACTAAGTTTTATGACAAATTACACACATTAGTAATTGTTGAATATTGTATTTATTTATTAAAAGTAATCTAAACAAATTTTTTTGTTGTGACTACAAAAGAATTATATTAACCCACTGGGCAGTAGTTATAAGCGTGTATGCACTGGAGCACGTACACAAATTGTACAAGAAGCGATTAGAAACCAACAAATGTACTGTAATAACATCTTTTGCACATATTCTAGGTATTTAATTGGTAACCGACACATACAAGAAAATTTTATGTAAGTATGCATAACAGGTTTTTTGGCACAGAATTTTTGGTGTATTTTTTCAAGCAATAAATATTACAAACTCCAAAGAAACCCCAAGGAAACAAAAACACTGGATGATTGATGAAGCCCGAAACCTAGTAGAAGAACGAAGAAAAATTAGAAACAATGCTTCAAATCCAACAGAAACTGAAAACAAGATAGCAAAAGAGACAAAAATAATCATATTAAAAACGAAAAGGAACCACATCAGACATTCAAAATTGGAAATAGAAACTGCAATATAAAATTAAAAACTGGAAAATCTCAAGGAGAAGACGGAATCACTTAAAGAAAGGGAGGACACAGGAATTAAAGTAATGTTCAAACTGTGTAATGAAATCTGGAACACAGGACAATGGCTAGATGAATGTGTAAAACTCACTTTCATACCCATTTATAAGAAAGGGAAAGGCTCCAAAACTGTCTGTAATAACTACCGCAATATAACCCTGATTTCCCACGCAAGTAAAGTTCTGCTAACTATAATTAACGAGAGATTAAAGAACACAGATCGCACAAGAACAATATGGGTTTGTCCTGGAAGAGGCACACGAGAACAAATTTTCAATCTCAGACAAATTATAGAAAAAAATTATAGAATTTAATTCATAAACATATCTGTGCTTCGTCGACTAGTCGACAAGTGGCATAAAATGTGGGGAATACCGAGAGAAATGGGAAGCCGGTGTTCGTCAAGGATGTATTATCTCTCCCACGTTATTCAATATATATATATAATATATATATATATAATATATATATATATATATATATATATATATATATAAATATATATATATATATATATATATATATATATATATTATATATATATAATATATATATATATATATTAGCGAGCATATATATGTGTATTCGACTCAATCGGAGGCAGAAAAATCAGCAATCTCCTCTATGATAACAACAAATGACCTTGAATACATCATGAACAGACTAGATACTATTAGTCATGAGTATGGACTTAAAATTAATGTACAGCAGACCAAGGTAATGATAATCGATCGAATTATAAATATTCAGCTGGAAATACGAAACGTAGTGGGGTTTTTAAGTGGTAAGCCGTTTCAATACTTAGGTTCTGTTATCACAAACAATGGTGGATGCGAAGAAAGAGATACGTCGACGCCTTACAATGGCCAGATCAGCAACTGTCAAACTTACTAAAATCTGCAAAGATACGGATATACCCAGGAACACGAAACTGCGCCTAGTACGGAAGCTTATCTTTCCTATCGCTACCTATGCGTCAGAAATTAGACCATTAAAAAATCCGACTTACGACGTATAATGGCCTTTGAAATATGAATATATCGTAGAATGATGCACATACCCTGGACACACAACTCACACTGCACAACTCGACATCAATACTAGGCTTACCACAATCATCAACAAAATATATTGAGGTACTTTGGACACATTACCAGATGAATGGAACGCATGGAGAGGTTGGTGGTTCAAGGCAAGGTAGATGGAAAAAGAACTCGAGGAAAATCGCTACTCCGATGGTCAGACCAAATAAAGTGCGCTACCGGTTACACTCTGTCTGAGGCAGCACACCGCACCAGAGAGAGAGAAGAGTGGATAGCAACCATTCGTCAAATCCCATAATGTCACCACATCCTTACGAAGGATAAAGGATAGAGGAAGAGGACCTTCTATCTTGTAAAATTATTTTCCATGCGTCAACTGAGCAAAAAACCATGGAAAAAAAAAGCAAAAGCTGTACGCAAAACTAACAGAACTAGTAGGCAACATTCCATAGTCTGATATTAATTATATATCGTCCAATGGTTTCTCCTGCCAGAAGTTTTTTCCGGCAGGCCAGCTGGACATAGGTTATGTCCCTGCCAGAAGAACTCAACGATTTTTTATATGATCTTCCAGCAGGACTTAAAAGATTTTTATCAGTTGCATGCATATCGGTTTTAAGTAAAAGTTTGAGCTTTTTTAAGAACATAAACATTTATCAAATGATGTAAAATATATTTAAAAAAAAGGTACCCTTAACATCCGACAAAATGTTTCAATTAAAATGTAAATATCTTCTTCTTCTTCTTCTTCACTGGCTTTACAATTCGGGGTGAGTTTTCGCCGCATCCACTATCGCCCTCCATCCTCTACGATCTTGTGCTTCTATTTCCCATTGTTGTACCAGAATTCTAGATAAATCGGCTTCAACATTATTCTTCCATCTTTTTCTCGGTAGGCCTACTGATCTTTTACCATCTGGTCTTTCAAAAAAGACTGTCTTTAACACTCTGCCATCCTCTGATCGTACCACGTGACCTGCCCATCTTATTCGGTTTGCCTTGATATGCCTAACTATGTTTTCAATTCCATACAGAGTCACCAATTCAGCATTGCGGCGTCTTCTCCAATCCCCTGTGAATTCATCTCTTTGAGGGGCCAAATATTATTCTGCGGACCTTTTCTCTCAAATACTTATTGATTACTAGCTTATTGATTTCCCGCTGGTTGAGAGTCCAATGTTTCACTGCCATATGTAATAATTGGCCAAATAATCGATTGTACAGTGATTATTTAGATTTTCTTTTATAGCAGCTTCGATCTTAATAATGTTGAAAAGGAGTATAATGCTCTATTTCCCGCAGCTATCCTTGCTGAGACCTCTTTTTCTATGTGGTTGTCAGCTGTGATTATCGCCCCCAGGTATTTAAACTCCTTTACTACTTCGAAATTGTGTGATCATTAATATTGCTGTTCTGCCTAACTCTTGGTCTTGGATTTTTGGCTATTACCATGTATTTCGTCTTTTCTTCATTTATTCAGAGACCCAGACTACCTGTTTTCTCCTCGAGCTGTGAAAACACCTCTCTCACGTCTCTTGTAGAATGCGTGACTGTATCTATATCATTAGCAAAGGAAAGCAACAGTTTTGATCCTGGATCAGCAAATCCTCCTGTCATCTCAGACGATATTTTACTTATTGCATATTCTAATATTCTTAAGCAAAATTGAACAGCAACGGTGACAAGGGGTCCTCCTGTCTAAGTCCTGAATTTCTACCAAATGGCATCGATGCACAATTTGTTTCTTTTCATGGAATCATATGCTTGCTAGAAATCTATGAAAATTTGGTGCACCTCGCGGTTGAATTTCCAGTTTTTTTCTCATATTTTAATCGGATGGTAAATATCTGATCTATAGTTGACCTTCCAGCACGAAAGCCGCATTGGTAGTCACCTAGAATATGGCGTGAGTCTCTTTAGCAAGATAATTGATAGCACTTTATATGATCTGCTAATAAGCGATATGCCTCTATAGTTTCGGAATTGTTCTTTGTTTCCTTTCTTTTATATGGGAATTATAACGCTTCCATCCCATTCTCTAGGCATTTTCTGTTGTTGCCATTACTCTGAAAATGATGTCATACAATTTTTGGTGTAAAAGGTTTCCTCCTTTTTTTAACAACACTCCATTTATGATCATTTCCTGGTTGTTTATGGTCTTTTAGAAACACGATCGCATTCTTAACTTCCTCTGTAATATCTGCTTCCTCCGTCTCACTTTCAATATTTAGTAATTTTCAAAAGTATCATTTCCATCGTTCGACTATTTCCGTTTCTATCATTATAAGTTCACCTGCTTTATTTCTCATAGTCTGTGTTACTCCAACACTTGCACCTTTTCTGACTGACTTCACTTCACTAAAGAATTTCCTTATTTGATTCCTCTCGCCAGTTCTGTCCATTTCCCGGATTTGCTGTTCTAGGTAGCTCCTCTGTTTAGTTCTGAATAGTCGTCTTGTTTGTGCTCTTGTTCTGTTAAAATCTGCTTTGTTCTCATCTGTGGGGTTTTGTAGCATTCTCAATCTTTTTTTCGTTTTAGTTCCAGAATTTCCTCGCATGCTTTGTCAAACCATTTCCATTTTGGGTGAGTCCTCTTTTCTTCCAAAAAAAGACGACTTCCAAAACATATTTGTATAAAATTTCATTACAATGTTGCCAGTAGTTTCGTCAAAATCGTGAGAATCGTGTTTTTTTTTCAACGCCCCTTTATCCTGAAAACTGATGGCGTTACATAACTTTTTTACTAAGCAAACCCCAATTATTTTTCAGTTTTTTACCTACCCTAGAGACGGGTTTACCTTTTTCTGAAACACCCTGTATAGACGACTCATAAATTATTGATTGAATGAACTGCGTTTAATAATAAGTATTGCAATTCAAAAACTTAAATGGCACACGATACTTGTTTCTCTTGACTAAATAAATAAAATGATAGTGCAGTATGGTTTCACATAGAAATCAAACTTTCTATGATTTGAGGACGAGTTTATTTGTATTACATTAAAAGTACACTCTGCCTTACAACATCAGTAATTTGAGATGAATAATACGAAATATTACATGGAGTATATCACTACTATATAACAACTACAATGTTAACGCACTCTAAAAGAGAAATATAACTTTTTTATCGGAACATAAATTTACTATAAACATCATATAAATGAAACATGCTGATGTTACAAATATATGATGATAATAATAAAATAATAATGATAAAAACTTATGACCGAAAAACATGCATTTATAATGTACAGCTGGTTATTAAAAAACTGGGATCATTTTGAGTAGTGTTTGATTGGTCTGACATTATACACACAACGCAAAAGTCTAAGGATATTTTAATAATTTGACAATACCAATGACAGAAATTTCATGACCATATAAATTTGCTTGTACTATAATTGTTGATACAGAACACTCACTTTCTTATCAAAAAAAAAAAAAATATAAAACTGTACACACAATACGTGTTTTAGAATATTTTTTATAAGGGACAAAAAAATCGACATTTTTATGTTTTGTTTTATTTTTAATTTTAGTCACTTTATACAATTCTTGGTTAAAAAGTAAGTTAAACATATTGTATTTTACCATGCAACGACAACATTTAACGTTGGACGAGATGAATAGAGCCGTGGGCTTCCTTCAAGCTGGTATGCGACAAAATCAAGTTGCTGACCAGCTGGGTGTCTCGCAAAGCGTCGTAAGTCGTTTGTGGCGTCGGTTTGAAGACACTGGGAGTCCAGACGAGCAACATCCAGGACATGGTCGCTCTACAACCGTCGCTCAAGACCGATATTTAATTTTAAATGCCAGAAGGCAGCCAACAATCACAGCACCCGAGCTGGTTAATGAATTACAACTTGCACATAATGTAACAATTAGCAGCAGTACAGTGAGAAATCGTCTCCATGAAGCCAATTTTCGTAGTCGGTGACCACTGAGATATCCACCTCTATCTAGAGGCAATCGCGCTGCAAGATTAACCTGGTGTCAAGAGTTTCTGAATTGGACTCACCATGACTGGGCCACAGTTTTGTTTAGTGACAAGTCTAGGTATGGATTTCGTCCAGATTGTCGTCGGACAAGAGTTTGGAGACGACCAGGAAATTGAGAACGATTACGACATCTTCAAGAAGTGTATGCATTCAGAGGTGGTACATTAATGGTATGGGACGGAATCATGATTAACGGAAGAACTGACCTAACTTTCCCACGTGGCTTTCTCACAAGTCAGCAATATTTGGACACTGTTCTTGAACCTGTTGTGCGCCCCTTTGCTGCTGCCGTTGGAGAAAATTTTTACTTTATGTATGATAACGCTCGACCACACGTTGCGCATATTGTAACAAACTGGTTGGATAACGAGGGTATTGATGTATTGCCGTGGCCAGCACAATCACCGGACTTGAATCCCATTGAGCATGTATGGGACATGCTCCAACGAAGAGTTACTCCACATATGGGTAATATCTACAATGAGTTTCAATTAAAAGAGCTTCTGAGAGAACAATGAGTACAACTACCTCAAGCAGACATTAACAATGTGATTCGGAGCATGAACAGTAGATGTAGAGCTGTGATAAACCAACGTGGTGGCCATACTTTATTTTAAGTTTATATTTCGTATTTTTGACATTTTATGGTGATATGTGAAACATGCGTGATTTGCAATTATTTTTTTTTGTTCCAATTTTCTGTTTTTTTGCAATTTATGCTTTTTGACATAATAAACAACAATTTAAACTACAAATTTTGTATTACTTTTTTTAAGTTTATTACAGATAAAAGAAAATACGTCTATAATAGACTTTTGCGTTGTGTGTACATTATATTTTATTATGACAGACAAATAATAAAATAAACAAACAAACAACAAACAATTGATTGCATATGTTAATTCATCTTCTTCTTCAAGTTCCGCTCCTATTGGAGATTGGAAATCATTCTGGCAATTATAATTTTGTTGGTTACGCGCCTGAATAGTTCAATTGAACTGCATCCAAACCATTCACGGAGATTGCGTAGCCACGAGATTTTATGTCTTCCTAAGCTTCTTTTGCCTTTGATTTTACCGTGCATTATATTCCTTAGTAGCTCGTATTTTTCACCTCTCATGATGTGCCCCAAGTATTCCAATTTCCTGATTTTCATGGAATTTAATTCATAAATTGTAATAATTATTAAGGCCTGAATTATGATATTATTTTGAATTACTGCATTTTATAAAGAGTATATAAGTGATAGTTTTTACATAAAGGGTTATTTTTATTACTATTAAAGAATAAAACAAACGTCTTAACTCAACAATATATTCAAGCAAGAATTGTAACCAAATTAAAAGATAACTGGGCACTATCAGAGGCAGCAAAAACACTTTAACACAAGCAGAACCACAGACCAAAACTATACTAAATTTAGGTATATAAAAATAAATTTAATATTTTGTAATATCTCCATCGGCATTGATAACAGCTTGTAGTCTGCGTGAAAGGAACTATGAAATTGTCTTCTTCAGGGAATTCTTCCCAAACCTGTTGTATACCGTGCAACAGCTCTTCAGCATTTTGAGGTATCAAATTACGCCAAAACAACCGTTTTATAATAACCCTCCACACATTCTCGGTTGGGTTTTCACATCACAATAGCTGTGATGATTACCAACCTCCTTAGAGGAGATGGAACCTAAAGAAGAAGAAAGCAAAAAGTAAGTAACATAACCCAAATTCTGCATTCTAAACTCACGATTGCGTAATCAATTTGATGTGAACATTAAATTAAAGTTCACTTTAAGTGTAAGTGTAAATTTCAATAATAATCATGTTGGTTCAAGTTTGTTCAATTTAGTCTAAAATGAACATTAGTTAAAGTGTGCTTTAGGTTGTCGTTATGAAATCAGGCGTTAATGTCGCTCCAAAATATTGAAATGATATGCAATTATTAATTATTGTCTTGATTATAATAATATAATTATTGATTTATTTTCTGGAATTAATTCGTCGATTGTGTATGTAGTATAAGTAAGTATTTTGAGTTTGCGCGTGTATGTGTGTTATGTTCAATAAACAAATCCACATCAAGAGTTAATTACATAGTTGCAGCCGTGTGCCATGTTCTGAGCTAATACGCGGAGTAGTTGAGTACCAGAGAGCCAGAGACAAATTCACAGTCTTAAGGTCGATTCAAACACATCAGTCACGTCTCGTCACAGTCCTGGCGCCGAACCGAACAATCCGTCATACAAAATATTCTTTAATAGAAATATGGCGCCGGCATTCACATTCATCAGGCGACGAACAGTTTCCCAGCTGTCAGATAATTAATAGTTCTGTGACAAAACAGGACCGGTTCGGCGCCGAGACTGTGACGGGACTGATGTGTCTTAATCGACCTTAAGACTGGTACGGATTAGACGTTGAATAGCTCTCACAAATAAAAATTTTCTAAAATTTACACGTTGAATAAAGATTTTGTAATTTTTGTTATTATTTATGCTGTGGTCATGTTCAATGAAAAATACATCTGTAGAATTCGTTTCTTAACGAATAATGGCGAACCTCCTTGTCAATACGTTTTTTGAGTTGATGATGCTCGGGTGTGAAAACCCACACTTAATAACTATTTCAAATCCTGGAATTTAACGATAAACAGTTCGTGAAATTTATAGAAAACGTGAAAATAAATTATTAGAACTGATAAGTAATTCAACGACGCTTTATTTATTAAGCAAATATTTAAAGAGGTATGATTTATTACGACAACTAATTATACAATACTAAGGAAGTATATAAATGCAGAGATTATAAATTTTAGAAATGGTAGTAAATATTTTTGTATATTTTTTATTTTTTTATTAGCTTCATTTCATTTTTATTTACGTCATGAGTGACTATGATTTTTTTCTTTCCACGTTGGCAAAATAAGAAGCACAGAAAACTTTTAAAAATTTAATTAAAAATCCTTTGTAATAGGTATATATTTTAGGCCCAAACGGGCTAAGTTAAAAAGACAAAACGTTTTCGGAAACCATGTTCCATCATCAGTGCCCTAGAAAATAGTTAACCACTTAATTAAAAAGAACATAGGTTAAAATTTTGACTAAGGTTAATGAAAAATGTGGTTAATACTTACTAGGAGTACATGAATGTAGCCACCAAGATTAAATATATGGGTTAAAAACCCGATAACAGATGTTTAATTACATTTAGTTTTAAAATTATGTTATAAAGATTTAAGATTATAGAGTTACCGATGGATTAGGTAACATGGCGACATATGACTCCACGTTGAAGTTGCTAGTCTGAGACGGTATGTCTTCGAGGACTGTATGAGTGCAACTGATTGGCAATGACATTTGATGACAATATTGTTAAGTTATGACGGAAATTATCACAGAGCAGTCAATGTAGCTGTATGTTTCTACTTAAGAAAAAAGCCAACGTTATTTAAAATTGTGAAAATTAAGTAAACTAACATAACAGTATCAACCATCAAAGTTGTAGTTTTTAATTTATGAAAATAAGATGATATAAGGGAGCAAAAATTGTATGGTTGTAGTTAGGCAACCAACTATACATGTATGTAGCAATGTAATATAGAAAAATTTTTATTATATGGCCCTTTATGTTTCTTAAACATTTGGTACCCAGAAAATATAAACTAGACACATGTGGAAGGTTGAATTTTAGAAAATATTGATGTTAATGGTTGGATCTAAATGTATTTATTTATAATTGGAAGTGTTCTTGTATGAATAAAATAAAACTGTTTTAGTAAATGTTCACGTGTTATTTAACTTTTAACTCAATATAGAGGCCCTGTATGTCAGAAGCAACATTTGGTACCTGGCAAATGTGAAAATTTTTGAGTTGTAAGTTCATGAACATAAATGTCTGACAAGGTAGTAACAGACTAAAAGGTGTGGAAGTTAAGGTTAGGAAAACTTTTAATATTTACTACAAGTTTAGTGCATTTATAAAAAATGAAACAGATAGTATAGAGCAGATAGGGGCCAATTTTTTTTAAATGGAGGGCCAGATAAAATAAAATAAATATCTAGACGGGCCGAAAAAAATTACATTACATTACAAAATGACTACAAAATGAATTGGACATCTTATTGTCCATTCTAACATAGATCTTTAGGGCTAGCATAACACTAGGTTATATACCAAAGCCTTGGACAACTGTAAAGGTGTTGAACATACACAAAACAGGGCGACAAGATAACGCCCTATCTAAATCCTACAAGGAGGCGCTATTGGAGAATCATTTTCTGCAATGATGCAAGAATACAAGGGAAGAAACCTATTAGAAGACCGAGAAAGTGATGGGAGGATGATATGGATGAGGACGCAAGAAATCTCCTTGGCAATCGATCGTGGAGGAGAATGGTTAAAACCGTAACGAATGGAGAGGTATGCTAAGGGAATCCAGGGCTGTAGAGCCATACGATGGACAGTATCAGTTTTTTAACCAGTATTCCATCTCTAATATGTCTGTCGGTCAATTTTTATAATGTCTTTAGTACGAAAGGCATTACGCTTATACCGACACCTGTCCGGCTTGGCTAGGCTTCGATATGAATATTACCCTTGGTAACCTTGGTCCATACTTTTGTTATGTACCCCAATGCGATGCTCGCCTGAAGTAACATACTCATTTATTTGTATAAAAGTTGGGTTTCTTTTTGTAACCCGTGTTACTCTCTCTTTTACTGCTCTCCAGCTTGCTCTACGCCCATATCTGATCGTGTCTGGTCTGTCCTGCTGTTCAAAGTCTGATATCATCCGTTTTGCCTCTAACCCTGGCAAATGAACCCTCGAGAGTTGCTTCCGAGTTTCTTGGTTGGTCTGTGTGTATTCTACAGATTCCAACTGGAGTATTGATAAGCTAGCAGCTTTTGCCGTCTTTTCTATCCCATCGCAGTGCTTTCCCATGAGTCTCCCTAACCCTTCCTCAGTGCTTTACTGCATTCAATCAGAGCTTTGCTCCACTTATCTATTCTTTTTGCTCTTTTTAGCAAAGTCATTATTTCACCAGGGTACTTTCCGGGTGGTATTCATTCCTTATTCTTTCTGGACAATTGTCTTCATATGCTTTCATAACTGTCTTCTAGAATTGTTCAGCAGTCATATCTAGCTCCTTTGCATTGCTTATTTTGTCTCCTGCTTAAGTATGTACATCAGGTCTGCTTGATAAGCTTTCTAGTCAGTTTTCCGTGGATTCGGATGAGTTTCTATTACGGGCTTATAGTCCTTTATTTTAAAAGTTTGCTAACAAGAATTATAAAAGGTTTTCTTTTTTAATATGTTAGTGTTTGTTACCTTACTCTCTCCAAGTGATTCTGGTGCTGCGTTAATTGTGTTATTTTTGAGTTTTTCCCAGCTTTCCTCGATGTTATCGTTTTCTAATATTTCATTACCAGCAATCTTCTCTAATATTCTTTTTCTGTATAAGAAGTCCATGGATTCCGTATTTAGTCCTTCGACTCTGATTTCTGTTTATAATGGGCGCCGTTGTCTTAGGTGTGAAGTATTTCGTGATGGTTCTTATTTTACACAATACTAGGCTATGGTAGCTACAAACATCTGCTGAGTTCAGGACATCTAATATTCCCTGAGTCCTCTATTGTTCAACCTGATTATGGATGATTTAAAAAAAAAGATGCGTCTTCTTCCTATGCTTCTTCTTCCTTGGATCCTTCCTTGCATAATAATTCTCAGCAGCTCATATTTTTCTCCTCTCGTTATGTAACCCAAATACTCTAGTTTTCTTCCTTTTATGCTGTTCATAAGTTCTAACTTCTTATTAAGACGTCGTAGTACCTCAGCATTGGTAATCCTTTGAAGCCACTGAATTTTTAACATTCTTCTGTAACATCACATTTCGAACGATTTTATTTTTCTTATGTGTTGTTTCTTCAATGTCCAAGCTTCCATTCCGTTTAGTAAGATAGAAAATATGTCACATCTTAGAGCCCTCCATCTGAGATGCAACCGAAGGTCTCTGTTGGTAAGCATTGTCTTTATTTTCACAAATGCTTGCCTTGCAGTTTCAATTCGGACTTTGATTTCTCTGCTTTGGTCATTTTTGTCATCAACCCGGGTTCCCAGATATTTGTATGTCTCTACTTTTTCTATTTGGGTTTGCTCAGGTATTTCATGTTTATTTATGCATTCCTGGAAAAGTTGTCGTAGCCGTTGAATCAGTATTTGGGTCCATGTTTGATGAGTTCTGGAGCTACATTTCCTGGGCCAGGTGATTTGCCATTCTTTAGATGTCTGCATACGGTTTCGACTTTTCTCTGATTTATTCTTATTGGTGATCCTATCAGCCTGACGCCTTGTAGACCATAGTTCTCTAGCTGTTTGAAGGGCTCTCTTGTCTTTGTTAGTAAATCTTTAAAGTATTCTTCCCAAGTTTTCGGTGATATGGACTGGATAATATCTCTTTTTCTGTAGTTTCTTAAGTTTTTTAACAGTTTCAAGCTTTCTGAACTTTGGCTTCCACCAATGTATGTATTTAGCATGGTGCACTTTTTTCCTAGGATTCATTTTTCTTTTGACATATTTTTCTTCTGACCATTGCTTGCATTCTTTTGTATTTGATTCTAATGAACTAATAAACCCAAACATAAATATTTTATTTTTCCATTTATTCTCATACCACTATTCAGAGTCTGTAATTTATTTCATAGCAATGCAAAAACCCTTTCCCCATAGTAGAGAAACGGCACATTCTGTGATATAAAGTAGTACGTTTTAATTTAAATTTCTGATACACTTTGAATATGTTTTAGATGCCTACTAATGATGGTTTATTATTCGTAAACTTTGAATTTTAGCTGTAATCAGTTTTTATCATGAAGTGCAAACATACTTAATTATTAGTGTCTACGAATGAGTGTAGTCAATGCGATTTTAATGAACTGTTACGACCTACACAGTCATATAATCAGAGAAATAATTTTTTCAGTAAGTCGATAAAGGTACCCGTAGAATGCAATTTCAATGTACTTTTCCTGGTTGATTATTTTACTAGTAGGTAATAAAATTCACCTGGTACGATATAATTAAATTGCAATAAGCGGAAATTATACTTATTTGGAACTAATTGCAATTCTAAAAATCAAAAATTATAAGGCTATGATAAGTCTTAATAATACAAGAATAACAATTAGAGTTTGTTTCACTAGCAGACACATAAATTTAGATAAGTCCACAAAAGAATTAAGATATCGGAAATATAGAATGCCGAAAGTAAACAAATAATTAACAGAAAGTTTAAAGGAATTGTGCCATATTTTAGTAACTTATTCTGAGGTTTCTCATTTCTACTAGTTGGAAAATGGACTCGGTTTCGTATGTTTTTAAGCCGTTGTACACGTTTTTGATGTGAACATTATTCTCCCTTCTTCATAGAAGGTTTACACGTTTATTTATATTGGCAATCTCTTTATCTTTCTATGCCAAATTTGTTGCACCAGTTCAAAAGTGATTCTTGTTTCTTCTAATAAGTAATCCAGTTCTTTGTATTTTTCCATTTCTCTTATTTTGTCTTTTTCTCTCAACTCCCCTATTTTTGAGCTTAATCAAAAAATCTGCTTATAATTTCTTGTAGTCAGATCCACAGTTGGTGGCTGAATGTGCTTTCACATTGATTGCTAACCTCTCTCTCGCCTGGCTCAAACTTATCTACCATTTCTTTCAAATGACCGTCTGGTTTTGTTAAGAAGACATAAGGAAAGTTGGTAGTATAACCTCAATTACAAAATAAGTGTCCAGCTCATCTACAGTCACAGCGACAGTGGGTAGAACTTGCAATTAGACTAGAATTGGACAAAAACTAAAGAAAATTAATAGCACAACCCCCAAAAAAGCAGTTGATATCAACAAATTACGAAAACCAAAAGTAAGAGAACAGATGATACAAGAAATTGATGAAGCAGTAACAAAGATACAACCCATAAAATACAACACAAAAGTTAACATCAATGAGAATTGGACAGACATTAAAACAGCGTTAATGAAACCAAGCATAAGTCACCTCCATAAAAGTAAAGAATATAAAAAAGAATGGATGACAGATGAGATACTGAACTTAATGGATGAAAGAAGAAAACAGAAAAACAAAGAGAACCAGAAGTATAAAGAGATACAAAAAGAAATTCGTCTAAAAATACGCACAGCTAAAGAAAACTGGTACGGGGAAAAATGCGAAGAAATCGAACAGCTACAAAATAAACACGACAGCTTTAATGCACATCGGAAGATCAAAGAGTTGACGAGGAGACAAAGTAACAGACACAACATATTAGTAGACGAGAGTGGAAACATTATTATGGACACAGAAGAAAAATTAAGAGTCTGGAAACAGTACATAGAACAACTGTTTAAAGATCAAAGAGACAATATAGATAACGAATACTTACATAAACAGTGACACAGGACCAGAAATAACAAGAGATGAAGTGGAATACAAGATTAAAGAAATGAGGTCGGGGAAGGCTACAGGCCCAGATGAACTACCAATAGACATAATTAAACTCATCAAAGGCAACAACTTAATAAAGATCGTGGAACTATTTAACAGCATTTACAAATCTGGTATCATACCTAATGAATGGCTAGTAACAACAATAATAGCCATACCCAAAAAGTCTAATGCGAGACAATGCTCGGAACATCGGACCATCAGTCTCATGTGTCATATATTAAAGGTCTTCTTAAAAATTATTCATCGGAGAATATATAAAAAATTGGAAGTTGACATCGGACCCTCTCAATTTGGCTTTAGAGACGGACTAGGAACTAGAGAGGCACTGTTTGCTTTTAATGTTCTAACACAACGATGTTTAGACGTAAATCAGGACATATTTGTATGTTTCCTAGACTATAACAAAGCATTTGATACAGTAAAATATAGGCCACTGATGCAAATACTGGAAAATAAAAATATTGATACAAGGGACATGCGAGTGATAAGGAATCTATACTACAAACAAGAAGCTACAGTACGAATTAACAGCTCGATATCAGATAGAATACAGATCAAAAGAGGTGTTCGGCAGGGCTGTGTGTTGTCTCCAACCTTGTTCAATGTCTACGCGGAAGAAGTTATTAAAAAAGCTCTTATGAACGAAAAAGCCAGAGTAAAGATCAACGGTCACCCCATTTGCAATATCCGATATGCTGATAATACCGCGCTCATAGCAGAAAATATTGACGACCTACAGAGATTACTAAACAAAGTGGTAGAAGCAAGTGAAGAATTTGGTCTGTCACTGAATACAAAGAAGACCAAATTCATGATAATTACAAAGAAACGTATCAATAATATCAACTTACATGTAGGACAGAATCTTATTGAACGAGTACAAAATTACAATTAGCTCGGAACAAATATTAACGAGTCAAACGAATACACCAGAGAAATAAGAATAAGAATAGAGAAAGCTCGCAGTGCCTTTAACAACATGAAACAAATGTTGTGTAGCCGAAACCTAAGCCTAAAGCTGAAAATACAAATGCTTAAATGTTATGTTTTCTCGGTCCTGTTATATGGGGTGGAGGCGTGGACACTAAATAAGCAATGTATGGGTAAGCTGCAGGCATTTCAGATGTGGGCGTACCGAAGAATGTTAAAAATCTCCTGGAAGGATAAGATAATTAACCAAGTTGTATTAGACAGGTTGAACAAACAAAAGGAGGTCGTATTGAGTGTTAAAATGAGGAAACTACAATACCTGGGACATATTACACGTGGGAATAAATATCAACTGTTACAACTAATTATGCAAGGAAAGATTGAAGGTAGGCGCAGCATAGGTAGGAGAAGAATGTCATGGTTGAGAAACCTCAGGGAGTGGTTTGCTTGCACTTCCATACAATTGTTCCGAGCGGCAGCCTCCAGGGTCAAAATTGCCATGATGATAGCCAACCTTCGTAGCGGAGATGGCACGTGAAGAAGAAGATTGACAAAGAAACACAAAAAGTTCTAAATTCAGAAACTCACCATTGAATGTAAGAGAACGACTTATATCAATAATACAGTCCTTAACACAGTAGTGTCGTGCATTGATGGGCGATTCTAATAAACTTTTTCCCCACAACGATGGAAATTTTTTAAAGCTTGTTGAGCTCTTTGGATGATAAAGTGGATGATAAAGAGTGTTGAGTATTTCTTTATCTTTTTTCATTCTTTTGAGCAGAAGTTCTCCGTTAATAAATATGCCTTCAATTACGTCTTCTAATGCCTCTTTAAACAATTCTTCTGAATACATATTAAAAAGTAAAGGGGAAAGCACACATCCTTGTCTTACTCCACGATTTATAGGTATTTCTTTCGATTTTTGTTGGTCTATTCGTATTATGGTTTTGTGATATCGGTATAGATTGGCAATGATTCTCTGGTCTTCGTCATGTAAGGATATTACAGCAAGTTAATATTTAGTTATATAGTAAAATTTCATGCAAATGTTGCAAATTAGATTTGTTTTTAAACGTTTATTTTTTAAATGGAGTGGAAAATGGTGTATTGAAAAGTTTAGCATAAAGCAGACATCAATAAAAATAGTCAAGGGTCTAATAATTGAGGGAGGAGGGCGCGGTCGCCCATCTTGCTTAGGGCAGCAAAATCTCTTGAGCTGGGCCTGCTAAAAGGGCTATTACAACGACCCCAGAAACTAAAAGAAAATTACATGGAGAAGAAGAGTCAAACACAGTAAACAAAGACGTCTCACTTATTCAACTAATCAAACGTTCGGTTGAAAATATTCATGTTTCATTTAAAGTACCTAATAACTTGGGTCAGTATATATCCAATTCCAAAGACCCCATCAACTATATGAACCGTAGTGGTATGTATAGATTAAAATGCTCTGATTGTGATGCTACCTACATAGGGAGAATATGTAGATCATTGTCTTCACGCTCTTTAGAGCACACAAAAAGAGAAAATACTTCCACTTTCTCTCAACATCTTAAAGAACACAACCACACTCTCAATATCCCAGAAGACGTCTCACTTATTCACAACATCCCACAAAAAAACTTTCTCAAACTAGACCTATATGAAGACCTAGAAATCATTAAAGAAAAACAGAGAAGTCCAAATTGTGTCAATCGCCATGTTTCATTTAATCGAGACTTTCTTCCGCTCCACCGTCAATTATTCTCATAACTCATTATCAAACTTTACTTCTTCATTAGTATTTAAATTCTCATCCTTCTCTTATCACCTACTAATCATCCTTAGCCCTCTCAAACTTTGTTCAATATATCCAACTCCCCTTCTTTCCTCACTTCTGTCTAGGCATCCAAACGTCAAATCTGACCTAATACCCAATATTCTCCATGCTCCTTCTCAACAAAATAAATTCAGAGCAGATCATGCCACTTCCTCTCCAAAAACAATTTTTCATTAATATACACCATCACCCACTCAACCACATATCTTCACCTTTTCATACTGCGTTTTTCATTTTCATTTACAACTTCTTTTTACTCATCCAATTTCCCTCAGTGTTTGGTTTTCGGGTCTCTGGGGTCTTCAGTCTTTTGTAGTTTTCCCCTTCATCTTCACAATAACATTTAAACATCACACATCTTTAGTAAACTTGATAGATCCACCTTAAACACAACTACTCTTACAGTTCCATATATTGTCACAATACACTCCATAAGCCTATTAACTTTACACCTACCTAAACTCTAACTTATAACTCATCCCTTTTTACTTTTATATTTCTTAGGCACCAAATGTTCCTTTTAACATATAGGGCCTTTGGTTTCTTGAGTTATAACTTGAGCAATGTAGGAACAATATCACACCTAACCATCTTTCAGCCATCAATTTTCTGTTAGTCTGGCATACTTGCCCACACACATAAACAACCTACCATCTTTTACTTTACACACATAACCAGTAATTCATGTTCACGTACTTATAACTTAAAATTTTTTTATTTATCTTTACTATGTACCAAATGTAGTTTTTTGACATAGAGGGCCTTCCATACTTAAGTTTTAAGTTGAGTACTACACGAACACCACATTACAATCACATTCTTATCATATTTACATTTCAGCTCAACAACATATCTAAACACACCTCCACCTACTACATCAATACTCAATAATAAATCTTTTAGGACCCATCTTCCCACATGTGCCTTTTTACCATTTTCTAGGTACCAAATGTCTCAGAACATACAGGGCCTTTTGACAAAATCTTTAGCTTAAAATAAATAGATCCTTACACATGTATAGTTGGTTGCCTATCAATCCTACAAAATTTCATAAATTCCAGTTGACCCACATTAATTTTTAAAAAACCAATTTTCAATGTTTCAAATATAGCTATTTGATTAATTTACAATACAGATTACAATATTGATGGTTGATACTGTTACATTATTATAATTTTAACTTTTTCAATTTTAAATAAGGCTGACATCTGTCATTTTTAGACAACTACCGTAAGTTACACTGACTGCTCTGACACAACATCCGTCCTAACATGTCAACAATGTCATTTTGATCAGTTGTTATCAACAGGTCCTCGTAGACACTTCGTCTCAGGACCATTTTACTCATGTAGAGTCATACGCCGCCATGTTACCTATCCAACGGTAACTTAAACATCACAAATTATAACTACTAATAATGTAAAACAACTACAAATTTAAAACATTTAAAGGGTTTTGACCCATATATTTTGTTGGCTACTAGCATGTACAACCGTAAGTATTAACCACATTTTGCTCTAACCTTTGTCAACATTTTAATTTAACGTTCTTTTTAATTAAAGTGGTTATATACTTTCAGGTTTGCACTGATGATGGATTTTTACCTTTTATAAAGGATTTTAAACAATTTTTTAGTAAACAAAATTATTGGGTTCTTTAAATCAGAAGAAACTGAGACCTAGTTAAATGAAAACAATCAATTTCAATTGAGTCTGGATTCCAGCGAGATCTCTGAATCTGGTTTCAAAGAAATACTCTCAATCTAAAATCTAAAAAATCAACAAGCAAACTGGAACTGACTACCGTTAGCAAACAAAATTTTATCGAACTTTTTAAATATAATGATCTGGGTACTTAACACACTTGAACTAAATTATACATACAGATGCATTTGATTTTTCGATAACAAAAAAATTGATTTAAGTGTCACGTATTCAGTTCACGTAAGTGACAAGAGTCGGTTAATTGTAATTTTAATAAAACAATGTATTACATGATGAGAACCTTTTCAAAGTTCATGGTTGTTATCTTATTTAAGAAGTGAAAATAAGATATTTTGTATTTGTTGTAAATTCTTTAACACAGATAAAGTCCTTAGCAACAACAGATCATTTAAACTTCAAACATTCAAATGCAGTTTTGGTTATGGTAGATCAGGGCAGTACCCATTTATGAGTCCTTCAGAGACCTAGATCTCCCAAGACGGTTCCATTGTATCACCCCTATAATACGGAATAGGTCCACAAGAACCTATTCTTCAGCGTTTCTGGGCTCAGGCTGTTCCGGGCTCCCATATCTGCAATTATCAGCAGAAGCTCCAAATCTGAGCCCTTCCTGCGTTCTGAACGTCTAATTTTCTGGTTACCTTGTGGTTTTCTGTGAGATATCTTTAAGGATAACTCCCTCATTTGGCTTGGTTGCATAAAGATCTAATCCAGGATGCTTGTTTGAAAGTTTTAAATAATGCAATTTCTTCATTAAAGTCTAATTGAAAATATTTACTTGGATTTTCGAGTAAAGAATAATCGGATTTCTGAACAAAACATTTGAATAACCACCTGCCATCAATGTGCCTATTACACTCAATGGAAAAAAAGTAACTTATAAATAAGTACTTCTAGTATTTATTTGTAGTTAAAAGTAACCTAGAAAACCTGTTGAAATAAAATATCTTTCAAGGCAAAATCGAAGACGCAACCCAGTTTAATTTTGATAAGTATAGGAAGGTCATTTTATCTTAGATATGTAGCCATCATGACGCCCAGTTTATCATCTGATGTACTCAAAATACGCACGTTAATACCTAATCAAACTAATCTAAACTAATATTAATGCTTAAAAAACTAATAATTTGATAATAATAAGTTTTCTGAAGTGAAAGAAAGGATCTAAAAATGGACATAGAACTAGGAAAGCTATATTCAGTATCCAAGTTTAGATTAAAAAGGATTGTACATCATGCTATTTTTAAAGTGATCAATATTTTTTTTTAAATATGCATTACATAAATAGTGATGCACACAATAAAAAGGCACTGTTTAATAAGAGGATAATAAGTATTCTGAAAAATTATGATTATATGGATTTGACATGAAATTAAAATGACAAAAACTGAATATTTTGAACAGTGAGATACCTATTTAGAAATAATTACCGATGTCTTGATGATACTGTACCACTTTCCAATAATGAAAGATGTCTTTAACGTCTAAACTTTACTTTGGGAGAAAGTGATAAATGCCTATTCTTTCCAGAACAATTCTAACATAATATTAAATCATGTAGGTACGTTATGAATGTTGCTTAAATCTCGATGTGAAAGAAGCAAATAGAAATAAGTTGGTTTATGATGAGTTGTTTTATGATTTTCAAAATGGCGATTACATTGCGCTTAACAACTTCCTTGCTTCCATAGAATGGCAGATATGTATGGTTAATGATATTGATGTTGCTACAAAATTATTATATGAAGTTGCTTACTGTGTGCCATTGAAGAAATATAGAATTAACCGGGCCTTTTCCAAGGGGACTCTTTTAGTCCACTTTCGTCCTATCTAGAGATGAACCTACTATCGCAGCCACTGAACAGCTACTGACAGGTCCTAACATGTCGACAATACAGCGTCGAACTACAGACTGAAGGTTACCTAATTGCCATTAAGGAGGTTATTACAACTAAAAATTACCAAAAATATGAAATATTCTCAGGTCCAAAATGACAAATACCGATATGGATGTCAAATCTAAGAAACCAGCCAACATTTTACGAGCTGACTTAAAGATGCGACAGAGCCATGACGTGCTGAAGGAAGAGCTTCAATATTTACTCGGGAAAAGAATCTACACCAACTACTGGAACTCTAGGAGAACGAGTTGTTGAAACTCTGGCCCACACCATACGGTCACCAGATGTGTGTCTATGTTTCGATAGATTTTTCATTTCGTTCAACCTACTTAACACTTAACCTTAAATAATGAACTTGATAGCTTTTTCTCAAGTTGTAAGCTATGAGCCGACCAGTTGAGTCGATTATCTATGGTTATTTCCAATAGTTATAACAGTCTCTTTGTTAACTAGATCGTTGTGTAAATTACTTACAGATATAACCAAATTTTGCGTTTTTTCAGAGTTAAGTTTTAGTTTTTTTGCAGCAAACCATGAGCTAGATTTAGTACGGAGATATGAATTTAAACAAATCGTTGACATAAATAATAAACAAAAGATCTGCCACATAATGTGGCCTGTATCTGCCACATAAATAAGAACTTATAAGCTTAAGAGATTCTACCTCTGATTCCATAGTAAATTAATTTGTGGAGCAAAATGTCGTCTGAAACGCAATCAAAAGCCTTCGACAAGTCGCAAAGAGAAATTGCTATGCAATTGTCGCGTTCAAGCCCCTCAGTCACCTCGCGTTCGTAGTAGAATGAGCACTTTTGAATCGATATTACAAGTAATTATTTGACTCAAAATAGGAATAAAATTGCTGTTTGATAACCTTTTCAATCACTTTCCCAAAAGTAGAAACAATGCTTATGGGTCTGTAATTGTCAGTTTTTGAGGAATCACCTTTTTGTATATTGGTAGTCACCTTTTAAAATTTTGCTATTCATTTCATGAACGTCCCTACAATTAGAGACTGTATTATTTGAGAGACCTCTTCTTCCAGAACGGGACGAAAACAGGACTTACTGGGAGAACGATAATTTCTATATTTGAAGAGGACATCGACATTAATATTGGGAAAAGATGTAATTATATTCTCTGCAATTCTAGTAAAAATAGTACATTGTTTACCGGGTAGGAAAAGCTTAACATTCCTGGACGACTGTGAAGATTGCTAAGTCGAGGCGCAAGCCGAGACTTAGCAACACAGAGTCCAGGAATGTGGCTTTTCCTACGAGGTAAACATACTATTTTTCCGCAAATCGTTTAAAATTCGACAGATATTGATTGATTTAAAAAAAAACGCGATAATTTTATTCCCAAATAAATGGTGCTTTGAAATTCCTAATAAAATTACTTGGGTTACTATGGAAACGTATTGAGGTTGAATTGTCAAACTTGACGCTTATAAATTTAATTGCTGGTGTTCTCGAAAGTAAAATGATAAGTGATGATGAAATTTCCATTCCTGGGACTCCTCCAGAGCTGGTTGAGGCAGTGAATACTGCTTCATTAGAATTATTGCCAAAGAAATCAAGAGAAAAGTACGAAAATGCATACAGACGTTTTATGGATTATCGCATGAGTAAAAATACGAGTTCTTTCTCAGAAAATGTTGTAATGGCATACTTCCTAGACCTTTGTTTAAAGATGAAATCTTCAACATTATGGGCCAATTATTCAATGCTGAAGTCAACCCTTGCACTTAAACACAATGTAGATATATCTACATACTCAAAACTTCGTTCTTTATTGAAACGGCAAGCTCAAGGTTATAGGGCAAAGAAATCTAAGATTTTAACGAAGGAAGAAATTGAAAAATTTATCCAGGAAGCTCCAGATAAAGAAAATTTAATGATTAAGGTAATTTACAAGGTTTTAATTTCTATTTAGATTATAGCTTTATTTATTTTTTAGGTGGCTGTAATATTTGGTATTTCTGGGGCCTGTAGAATGGATGAGTTAGTCTGAATGACTGTACACGATATAGAAGACTTATAATCTAAGCTTTTAATCAGCATACCTGATTCGAAAACCAACAAACCAAGATCATTTGTAATTAATCAGATCTACTTGAATGTTTATCGAAAGTATGTTTCGTTAAGACCAGAAAATATGAACAGTGACCGATTTTTCTTTAAATATCAAAGCGGAAAGGGTTGTAGACAAGTGGTAGGAATTCATCAATTTAGAAAAATGCCCAAAATAATTGCTACTTATTTGAACTTGGTAAATCCGACAGAATATACTGGTCACTGCTTTCGTCGGTCTTCTGCAACAATATTGGTTGACTCTGGTGCCGACATAACTAGTTTAAAGAGGCATGGCGGATGGAAGTCATCAAACGTTGCTGAAGGATATATCGAAGAATCGCTTAACAATAAGGTTGAGGTGGCAAATAAAATTTTCACAGTACAAAATATTCAACAAAATGACACTTCCACCCTGCATGTTGTCCAAAATGTTTCTCATAGTTCTAAGAGTGTTCCTCCAATGTTCAATAATTGTACTAACTGTCAAATTACTGTAAATATAACAAATTGATCTTAAAAATGTATTCAGCAATGACTTGATGTTTTCAAAATATAAATTAATTCCTTATAAGCAATGTGTTTTCTATCATTTATGTAGAACACTAACAAATGTACGGAAATATCATTTCCTTACAGTAAGGAAATGACATTTCCTTCCAGTAAGGAAGTCCTGACTTTTTCTTCAAGAAATTTTGACAGGAATGTCAAAATTGTCAAAATTTCCTGGCGATTTGCGGAAAAATGGATTTATTTCGTCTAGATGTAGATCAGGTTGTACCGAACTGGATCTTGAGTTGTTTCTTTCAAAATTTACTATTTTCCAGCAGTCTATACATTTATTATTGGAATTGAATTAGTACTAAAATTACAGTCAGCTGACTTTTTAGCAATTTTGGAATTGCCGATTATATTAAAATTTTTGTTGTTTATATACTTTGAATAAATCGTGATCCTTAGTGGCATGTGCAATGTGTTTAATAAGAGACAGATTAGATCTGTAAGACCTTAATTCGATATTAAACCATTGCACCGGTGTTTTTCAACTGTTTATCGTACTTTTTTTTGGTGGAAAATGTTTAATATTAAATTGTTAAAAGTTTTGGTAAGAAAGACTAAAAAATCAGGATCATTATTAATATCATAAAAAGTCTATTATTAAGTTACCAATAACAAAATACTACCAGAAGTCTGGAAAAAACATAGTTGTAGAAAATTAAGCATCGCTTAAGGAGGTAACCCAAAAAGTTTCTTGGTTTCTCCGGTTCTTCTAGAACCGAAGAAACTGAAAAACGTAGTTACGAAATTTATCGCCGTACAAAAGTATAAATTATTATGAGTATATGAACTTTAAGGAACACCAGTACATATTCATAAAGCACTGTTGACTAAGAAAATATTAAATATAAATAAACAGAATCTGTCCAAAGGAAAACCAATGAATATAGACGAATATATCTATATTCTTTGCTAAGACCAAAGAATATAGACACATATGCGTCTATATCCTTTGATAAGACTATCAAACTAAACTTGTTGAAAGGTATAAGACTTAGGGAACTAATTAATCACTAAAAATTAATCAAAGAGAGTTAGTTATAAAGAAAAGCGATCTTGTATCATTTGTCCCTTACAAATACATCTTGCTTATAAATCGAGATATTAAGGTTTTTAAAATATATAGATAAAATCTTGTTTATTTCATTAGCTAAGTTATTAAAAATTTTTATTAGTAAAATAAAATAAAAATTGGTATTTGGCCTATGTCGGCATCTAATAATCATTTGAATATATTAATATCTTACTTTTTTTAACAAATTTTCAGAAAAAAATCCAATTAAAAGTCAAAACTGGTTGTCAAAAACTCGCAGTACCGGCAAACTTCATACAAATAGAATAATCGAAAAATGATCAAGGCAATTTATTAACAAAGTTCGTTCAAGTAACAAATAGTCTTGTCGAGACTTTATGGTCGTACGATTTCCTTGACCTTATGACAGTTTTTTAGCACACATACATACTCCGCGTAATACGATGTTATCGGAACACGTCGTTGGTAGGATTGCCGGAGTAGGTTACCACGTTTCGTCCTCACCACGTTACCGGTTTCGTTAAACTGACAGCACTTTCGTGTTTTGTATTTGTGTACTGGAACTGGTATCTCTCGTCGAGTCTGCTTGGCCATGCCGTCCTATTGCCGGGTATGGGTGCCGAAGCCTATGCCGTAATTTCTTATGCAAAGTTCCGTATGGCTGGCCACACACGCGAAGGGAATTTTGCGAAATATTTTAATTTTGTTCTTACATAATAGATATTATGTTTCTGGGCGTATGTGTAGACATGACGCACGAGTATGTTTCTCTACGGTCTTCGAAACATAATATATTTAAAACAGAAGGAATTGCTGACATAATAAAGAAATGATTATTTTTTTCTGAGCCTTATGAACAAATATAGTAATGATAGGCTTTAAAAATAATAATGTTTATTTACTTACCATTATACAATATAAAGCAATATTACAATTAGCTAAGTTACCTTCTTAGGCTCTTACTGAAATGGCAATAAAAAATAGTTATAGGCTATTCCACGAATATACGACTGTTTTGGTTTACTGCGACAACGAATATTTTACTGTGCAAGTAGAAGTATGAAGGTCAATTGGTCTAATCATTATTCCGATAAAAAGGGTCTACTAGTATGACATCTAAACTAAAATTATTTCAGTTAAAATCTACAAATAAATACAATGACGTCTATGAAGCCAAATGTGTTCATCAGATATTTGGGTAAGTTTCCGTGAAATGTAAACACCAAAGAGGCGTGCCGGGTTTCTTTGATAGGGCGACTACGAACTGCCCCACGAACTACCTGGGGTCTTTAATCCGAAATACCTACTGCCCCCTCGCCGAGAAAGTTGGGGATTAAGTCTTAATGACCGGAAATTCCAAATTTGATCATAGTTGAAAGTGAAAATATCAATATTTTCAGTTATTCACTTCAGTTGCAAGTATTACGGTATATTTTTTTTGTGTTTAACATTTAAATGGCGAATCCAACGACTATGTTTAGTCAAAGGGAAGAACTGTTATTAATAATTAATGAATATAAATATTCAAAAGCCCATGTCTCCAAAGATGGAAAAGTTAGATGGCGATGCATCATAAAAGGCTGTCAACAAAAAGTGTACACAAAGGAAGGTGATGAAAATTATGTTATTCTTGAAAAAGGATCGGAGCATAATCATGCTCCAGATATCCACGTAGACCGGTAAATTTTTAGTAATTCTACAAAGAGAAAAGCTGTAGAAGATATATGTAAAAAACCTTTTAAGATTGTCCACAAGGAATTGAGAAAGGAAAAATTCAGCAATTTACCGCTGACGACGAAAGACATTTCTTGCGTTCGAAGAAATATCTATGCTACAAGACGAAAATCCACACCATCATTGCCCAAATCACAGGAGGAAGTTCTACAAGTGTTAGTGGACTTAAATTTAAAAACAAATACAGGTGAAAACTTTTTATTATCTACGAAAAATAATTCCGCAATTTTTAGTTGTTTCACAAATCTTTACTTTTTGTGTAATGTAGATTCTTTGTATGTAGATGGAACTTTTCGATACTGTTCTAAATATTTTTGTCAGATGTTTACTACAATACATGGCTACAAAAATGGTTTTTATGTTCCTCTAGTATTTTGTTTGTTACCAAATAAATCACAGCAATCGTACAAAAGTACTTTTGATACATTAATAACAATATGTACAGATTTGAATTTAAATTTCAAACCGAAGCGAATAATTTCTGATTTTGAAATAGCAATTCAAAATGCAGCCAAGTTAGTGTGGCCCGACATTATTATTTTTTGTTGCAAATTTCATTTAACATAAAATCGACCGAAAAATTCAAAATTTAGGTTTGTCCTCGGAATATAAGAATCAAACTGTTATTGGAAAATATTTAAAATTGTTTTTCGGCATTCCTTATTTACATTTAAATGCTGTTGTTGACTTTTTTTCTGATGAACTTTTTAATATTATGCCAGAAGATGACAGAGTTTTGCAATTTTGTGATTACCTAGTTGATAATTATTTAACGGAAGATTCAACATTTTCACCTTACATATGGGCTTCAAATTCATCATCTCTTATATTTACTACAAACGCATGTGAATCATTTCACTCGAAATTTAACGAATGTTTTTATAAATTACAACCTGACATATTTAAATTTTAACACATTTTGTTACATTTTCAAGCAGAAGTATATGTGAAAATTAGAACTGCACATAGATTCGAAAAAAAACTTGATAAAACGGCAAAAAGAAAAGTTGATTTTATTGAAAATAGGCTAAATGAATATTACGTTAATCAAATCATTACTAAATTGGACTTCATTAAGTCAGTTTTCAATTATTATGCAGCTAACTTTTAAAATCTAAAATAAAGTGTTCACTCTTACTTACTTGAATCACTAGTCTGACACTAGAATTAAGCATTGTTATTGTTTAACTGTAGTTTTTGTTATTGCATATAAGTTAATGTAGATTTATAAATAAACTTTATTCGATTACTTCTATTGTTATAGTTTCATTATTTAATCATTTAAAATTTTCGCTCATGCTTTGGGAATTGGGTTCCTTTTTTAATACAAGAAAGTAAAATAAAAACTATATTATGTTCACAAAAATATTATCAAGTACGTAGGTAGCGTGGGGCAGTTCGTAGTCACTTTTAATCCTACTATAAAACTTAACCCATTAAAATCTAGGTAGCGTGGGACAGTTCGTACTCGCCGCTTTGATATAACACATTTTATTACTTATAAGGTATTATAACTGTAATAAAAAGAAATATACTATTTTTAATACACATGAAAATAAATTGGCAGAACGATGGTTCACAAACCAGAAAAAGAATCTAATATTTCACTTTGTTAGTTTTAAATATTTGTTTACTTTGAGTTTATGTACTCTTAAAAGTTACGAAAGTAACGGGTATAACATACCGGCTATTGATAGTTAAAGTACCGAGTCGTTAGAGATATTAAAAAGTAACGAAATTTTATATACAGTTTAAGAATAAGAGAATAAGTAAGATTTTTTGTTTTTTTAATATTAATTGAATATTCGACTAAAAAATTTATACTATTTGATCACTTAAGTATTGTTACATTTCGTTTAAATCACATAATTCAAAAACCAACTTGTTTACAATGAAATTATTGAAATGAAAAAATAAACTCCATGATAGTAATTATATACTTCAAAATCTGAATTACAACTGTTTTATAAACTATTAACTTTATATTTATATCATGACTTCATATTTAAATCTAAGGTTTATATCTGTCGTAACATTATTTTAAAAATGGGGAGAATTTACTATTGTACAATTCAGTACATTGGACCAATTGAATCGACACCTTAAAGCGAATTTAAAACAGTCGTATATTCATGGAATGGAGTATAAATATAAGTATAAATGTAAGTATAAAAAAGTTAAATATTTTGTACAAACAAATAGTTGTTAGCAATTAAACAAAGAAGAAATTCCCTGACGAACCAGAAGTTGTGCTCAGGGATTACACTAATTTACACTATCCCAATGTTTGAGGAGCATGAGCATACATGCAAAAACAGAAAAATCCATTTTTTGAATTTTTTAACCTGAATATGGATTCATATCAATTTAGTAGCCCTCTCTGTTTCTAGAATATAAAATTCCAACAAAAACCGATATTTTCCCTTTAAAATGATGTACAAAGTTGACCAGTTCGAGCAAATACCGATAAATCCAAATTTAAAGCAAAACCCGATATATCTTTCTCTATGCTGTTTCGGGATTCGTTTTATAGTAGTAGCATAAACAAATAAGTATACTTCTTTTCCTATGGTAGTACTTTGTAAACAAAAAACGAGAGGTTTGTGTTACCTTAATCACGTTGTCAGAAATAAGTGTGAAAGGAGTAAGAGGTTATGTTATGCTGTTTATGAATAACGTATTAAGCTGTTGTTTAACATAATTGTATTAAGTTTTAACAATGGAAGCAAGTGTGTTGGAAATTAGTATAAGAAATAGGAAAAAAAGAAAAGTGAGACCAAAAGGCAGAAATTGCAAAAGCATATGTAACTGGTAAAAAATAAATTAAGATTTTACAAGAAATGTAAAGTTTTAATAAAACTTTACAAGAGTTTGCAAACATAATGGCCCTACTTATCACTGCAATAGTATTGTTGAAAGTGACATTCGAGCCATTCGAAATAAAATTTTTGAAAATAATGTTAAGTCGAAACAGGATATCAAATTGTGTCATTACATGTCAGTAGTTTTAATTGAAAGGAAAATATCGACAAAAAAACGAGCAGTCAAGGGGCGTAACTTTTCCGTACACTACTTCTTGCCGAAAAGAGTCAGCACGAAAAAAGTTCAGGTATGCCAAGCATTTTTCTTGAAATGTGTGAATATTAAAAAAGATCTATAGACTACGTTGCTAAAACATTGTCAGACGGAAATATCCCAAAAGAAAATCGGGGTGGACATCACGTATCCACAAAATTTGTTGTCAAAAAGAATAAAATAAGAGACTTTATTGGTAAACTACAAGGAAGAGAAACGCTGATATAAGCATAAAGAAATTACATAGCATGTACCTTTCTCAATGCGACCTGAACATAATGTAAACTTTTAGATGTTTAGTAGAATATTCGATAATGATTTTAACATTGGGTTTACTACTCCAGCATCAGATGTAAAAGCACAATGTACTAGACTTAAATTCAAAATTGATATGAAAATTACCGGGGTAAATAAAAGAGAGTTTCTCACTGAATTAAGTATCCACCAAAAGAGGGCTAATGCTTTTTTATAGTCTGCTAAAAAAAAACACCTAAAAATTCCATTATATTCTTCTTTGATACGTAGCAGGTGCAGCTTTTGCCCAAAACACCTATTAATGATGCGTTTTATTCACAGCAGATTAGCATGTATTTTTTTGCTGCGTCGATAGCCAGTTCAAACATACAACTTTTTTTACGTGGAGTGAAGATCAGGCATGTAGGGGATCAATTGAAATAGGTTTTGCACTTGTAAATTATTTGGTTTCTTATAAGTACAAAAATATTACAACACTTCGCCTCTTTTGCGATGGATGCGATGGACGAAACAAAAACTCTCATATTATTAATTTGCTGTACTTTTGGCTTAATTTTAAAGCTCCAGTTCAAGTAACAGAAATATACTTGTATTTTCAGTCAGGGGCTATTCGGATTTGCCAGTAGACAAGGTATTTGGGAGAGTAAAAAAGCTTCTAAAAAGCCACAATTTTCTCTAAAAAGAGAGAAATATGAAGAAATTTACTAACAAATTGGAGTTGTTGAAAAAGTTAGGCACTGATTGGAGATTGTTTAATATGAAAGAGCTTCAAGTTGGCTTGAAAAAAGTGAAAGCGCTAGCTGATACAAAGAAGATTGTAATAAAAAAATTTAACAATGGCAAATTAATAAAAATACGATCATTACAAAACTATTGTTTTACCAGTGAGTTGGAAAATTTTGAAAAACTTTTGAAACTAAAATTTTTCGATATTGAGTTGACCATCTCATAAAAAGAATTGACTCGGAGTATCCCTGAAAAGAAAAAAAACCCTTAAACACTTATTAAATCAACAGTTCGACAAATATTGGGAGGAATTACAAGAACTTGACTAGTACCGGGAATTGCTTAATGGCAAAAGTTCAAATGAAAAGAATGAGGATTAAGAGGAAGAGGAGATATATGACTGCCTGGAAGAGGAAACAAAGCTTCAAATTTGATTTTACTTTGTTCAAATTATTAAATAATTACAGTAAAAATAATTTTCTATATTCTAGTTCCTTTTTTTTTCTTTTATTAGCAACAAAAATATCATGTTCTTGCAAAGATCTTTCAGGCAAAAACCGATAAATTTCTGTTTTCAAGCAAAACCCGATAAATTAAAAAAAAATCAAAAATAAAAACAGTAAAAAAAGATAATAAGAATAAGGTGTTTTGGCATAATTATTGTAATTTATAACATCTAATTTGTTTATCTTTATTAGACAACACCCTAATATGGGTTTTTATCATTTCAGCATTTATTTAACTTTGTATCGAGACCTGAAGATGCTTTGCATATTGTAGAAAGCGAAACCGGTCGTCTGATAGTTAAATTAAATTGATTGTGAGTAAGTCTTATTTATTATTTCTTTACCTATTTGAAATGGACTCACACAAGCAACACATTCATGACATGGTTCAAAATTGTGTTTTTATTAATTTTCCCTTATTTTGCGATGTTTTTTTATACACGTTTTCCAAAACTGCTGATAACGCGGCAAATTTGGTTCTTGCATCTGGGAGGCAAAACCTCTAGGCTCTGCCCTGCTTGTCGAGTCACAGTTTGTAAAGTTGTTTAAATAATCACTCTCTGGGATAAATAAATTGAATAACTAACTTATAAACAATTTGGTCGATCTGATTGATATTTAGCAAAATTTAATAACTCATTAATTGCCATAATTTCAAGTAGCTATATTACAATGTCGTTATGCAAAAAATAAAGTTATTTAAACATTTACAAGTTCGGTAGTATGTTCGCAAAAAAATACGTGATTGTTTATAAAAGTTTCGTATCGTCTATACATGTAGTTGTTTATCCCCACACAGTTAACAAAACAAGAGATTGTAATCTCTAAACGAAACAATACAGAATACAGGCCTGCTAATAATCCCTCAAATGGTCGAGGTTGGCCGACGTCCGTCTACGTCCGGTCCATTTCAGAGAAATTGCACAGACAACCAGACAGCCAAATAGATTGGGTACCTACCTCTCTAACCATGTGACAATAACCTTCCTCATCTTCGCTCTCATCTCAACAACTGTTTGAAAAAGTCCATTCTACTACTTGGTGGCTGCGCCGCACAATGGTCTTGACTTAATTTAAAATAGACGTCCACACACGAGACACGAGTTGATTTTTATCAAAAAGGTTTTTAATCTCCTCAGTTTTAAATAGTCCTCAGTTTTTTTGTAATATGTCCTATGAATTATTTATATTTTATAATATTATTTATATTATTATATTTATATATTATTTATATTTTATAATATAAAATAAAAACGATTTTATTTAATATGATGGCATATATCATTTTATATCTGCCAGGTACAGCGGGCTAAAATGATTGATCCTGCTAAAATAACTGCTAAATAGGCCGGTCGGAAGAAGAAGAAGAGAGCTACCTAAAAATATATATCAGGACGATGTGCAGGACTATTTAAGGGAGATTGGAGTAGGGGGATGGAGAAGACACACTCGACAGGGAAGGATGAAAGAGAAACAACTTAAAATAATCTGCTATGCAGACGACGCAATACTACTCTCTCAAATTGAAGATGATTTACAATTTATGCTGCACCAATTTAATATAATCGCCAGAAAATTTAACATGTTAATTTACCCAAAAAAGACAAAATACATGGTTAGTACAGCAAATTTACTAAGATGTAAATTCAGTGGCGGCTCGTGGCTTGAGAGACAAGGTCGGCAAGGTATTTTTTGTCTCCTCAGATAGGTATACCGTCTAATAAAGATTTCAATCATCATAGGAGATTTTTTGTTTTCTTGTTTTTTGTTTTTTTTTTCTATAAATTTAGAACCTAAACATGTTTATAAATTAACTCTAGTCTACGTTGTTTGGAAGTAGCAAAATGGGTAATAACGTCATCGTAAAATTTATTAGAGTTTTGGAGAGATTTTAAAAGTTTTTTTTCTATTGACATTTGAGACAAGCTTGACATTCTCTCTTGTTTCGTGATATTTCGACAATAAGTTTTGATTCTTTTAAGGCAAGAGAAATCTCGTTCATTTGAGCCAAATGTTGGTGGTAATGAGAGAATTAATGACAATAATTTATTAATGTCGGTAACAGTGTGTTGTAATGAATTGCAGTATATAAAATTATACATATCTTGTAACTTATCCCATCTTCCGAAAATATTTGGATCAGCATATAAAACTTTTAATTCATTTTCTAATTTTATTTTATTAAAGAATGATGGATAATTTTTAATTAACCTGTCTAATAAATATCTTGGAAATTCTTTGGCGTAACTTTTAAATTTTGAATCGTCAAAGAGGTCAAAAATTTGCAAATCTTTAAAATTCGAAAAACGAGTATCTATTTGCATAATAATAGTATCAAAAATTTCAAAATATACTCGTTTTTCGAGATCTGTTTCTGTGTCATGCCTTTGTCTTTTTTTGGGGGTTCGGAAATATCAAGCGAGTCCAAAACGTCACTGCGTATATACTGGAAATTACTATCATTACGAAAATCTCTGAGATTTTGCACCAGTCTTGTTATTCTATTTTTGGAATGAATAATGTCAGTTAACTGATTTTGAACAACATTGAATATCAAATCGGTTTGGGTAAACACATTCTTAAAAATAATTAAAAGTATGTTAAAAGAGTAATCATTTAATAAAGTTTTCAAACCGATTGCTTCACGGATCGAGATATCATCACTTTCAAAATCGTCACATTCAATAATAAAATCAAAAACTTCCAAAAGCTGTTCACGAAAATCTGCTACAGTGAAAACTAACCGACATTTAAAATTCCATCGCGTCTGACAAACTGTTGGCATTTTTTTCGAAACAAACCGTTCTAAAACATTAGTCCGTTTAGGAGAGCTTGAGAAAAATGAAGCAAATCCACTTAAACTGGCAAAAAAAAAGACGACATTCTTAAATTTTTTTACATGTATCTTGCAAAACTAAATTCATTCTATGCGCATGACAATGAGTAAATAAAGCTTGCGGTGCAATAGTTTTAACTTTTGCCTGGAGACCATTTAATTCACCAGACATCACGGCAGCGTCGTCATAAGTTTGCCCTACCAATTTATTTTTGATATCAAAAAATTTTAATCTGTCCTTTAAAACACCAAAAATATGTTCTGCCTTATGGCTTTTACTCACGTCTGTAAAACCTAAAAACCTCTCGTAGATATTACCACGTAACGCGTATCGAACAACAATTGATAATTGTGAATGACATGATATGTCGGTAGTTTAATCTACTTCTAGTGAAAAGCAAATGGTTTCCTGAATCTCAGATTCAATAACGTTACTCAAAATGTAACTAATTGATTCTATTAATTCATTCTGGATTGTTTTAGATACACCGCTAAATGTCTTCGAATCAGAAAGTAAATTAGAAAATTCCAAATCGTATTTCTTAAACATTTTTATTAGTTCTCTATAATTACCTTGATTTAACGAATGCTCCGATTCATTGTGTCCCCTAAAAGATAATTCCTGACAACTTAAAAAAATTACAATATCAATTAAACGACGTAAAACTGCGTGATTATTTTTTACAATTTCGTTATGTTTAATAGCATTCACGTTGGGCATTATCTAATGAAACATAGATATTTTGTTTTTCAAATAAATCTAATTTAATCTGGTTGTAAGTATGATCTTTCGAAATATGTAAAGGCGAAATATGAATATACAAAGGCTTAACAGAAAATGGCGAAGAAGATATAATTTTTAATTAGGTATACACAACATACCAGGATCCTGATGTCAAAACATGCAAAAAATTGGACGGTTATGGTATGGAAAAGATGAAATATCCACCAAAATAAACAAAACAATTTTCAGTAGGAAATAGAAACAAGGGGAAGACCGAAGCTTAGTTATAATAATCAATTAGAACAATATATTGTAATTTTAAAAATAAAAAATTGGAAAAACAAAGCGGGAAATAGCGAAGACTTAACATGGTCATTCTGCCAATGGTGATGATTACTTTTTATACCTATACAAGAAGAAAGACAAAAGAGTGTCCGAAAAGTAGAGACATTCTCAAATGTCATACGATTTTATTAAAAATTATATAGTGTAAGGGGGTATGTTGTTATTTTCCCTTTAATTATCGTTGAGTTCGTTCAATTATTTTTTACTTAGGGAAAGAATAGATTTTCAATGTTAACAGGTATTTATTTAGCACTGTTCTCACATGAACAAACTGAAGATTAACAAGACCTAGATAAAAACAAAAAAACATGAAGCGTTATCACCTCGTAAGTAAAAAAAAACTAATAATCCGTATTCCGTATGGCCCTTTTTCTAGTAGGACGCATGGCACTACATCAATAAAAATACAGGACGAAGAGCGACCTACAGGGTAGGCAACATACACAACACATTGCAACACAGGTTACATACACAGGTTGCATACACTTAGGACATTTTTATAATATTGCTGATAATGTCAGAGGAAACTACTGGTGAATACCTATCAATGTGGTTTCTAACGATTTTAAGTAATCAGAGAAATTTTTTATTCTTGATATGTTTCTCCCAATAAGAAATAAATTTAAAAACTTTACATTGAAATGAAAACTTTTGTTCTAATTGGTATATATTATACCGATATAATATAATACAAAGTACAACAAAAGTTTTTATTTCAATGTAAAACTTTTTAACTATTTTTTTGGTATACAGCCAACTCTCCCACTTAAAGAAAATAAATTAGTTTTTGCTAAGTTTTTTCCAGAAGTATAAAATATTATTTCTTAATAAGTATTAAATGTTGCCTACCACCTAGAAGTAAAAGTGGGTGGATATTATTCCTAGCACCGTTATTTTATTTATTATTTTGTCTAAGTTATTTTATAATATTTATTACCAATATATCGATAAAACAAAGTTCAAATTTAGAACAAACCATTTTATCATTACACTTATTTTGATGATTTCTAATTAAAAACTTTAATTTAAGAATTTTTGGCGTTCCCGTAGTTACTTTTATAGACAGAATCATAATAGTCGAGCAGCTCATAGATAAGAAGGTGGAGCAGCTGATTTGAGGTTATGTTACGGCAACAATAATGTCTTATTAATTCCGTTCTTTAATTTATAAAAATATATATAATAGTAACATACAACATGAATTTTCTCTCCTTACGTGAGTAGTCATATCATTCTATATTCAAATTTGTGTTGAACTGTAACATTTAAATTAACTATAACTAATACAGTAACTTGTCTTGTAGAATGTCTTTCTACCCTATTAATCTTGTCCTAAAAAATGATATTTTTCGATCTTACAATAGTAGTTAATAAGTTTTAGATTTGTATTAATGGAGATACAGTTCCACTCCTTCAATTCATGTTCTTTTCGTTATTAATTATATTTTCATAGTAGCATTCCTTCCATGTGAATGTCGTTGTGACCTGATCTTTCCTTTATCTTAAAAATGGAATATTACTTCTGATGATGTGTATACTTTGATTATATCTTCATTGCTTAGTATACTCTTTCTTTGTTTTAATGATTCAAAAGTATTCAAAGAAATTACGAACAACAAGCATTCAATGAGGAGATGCATGGTAAAATCAGCCAAAAATGGTTGAAAAGAAATTAAAAAAAGGAAGAAAACGTGGTTCAATAATGAATGTTTAACAGAATGAGAGCAGTGAAGTAAATTATGATTAAGAGTACCGAAATTAAGATCAATGCTGAAAGTGAGTACACAGAACAACAAAAAAGAACTAAACAGATATTAAGAGAATAGAGGGTACTATATTATGAAAAACTCTTCAAAGAAATTGAATACAATTACAAAAATACAGATATAAGAAATTGTATCAGGGGGTAAATAAAAATAATGAAAAGAAAGGATATTGATTAAACCTCTAATTATAAAAGACCATAATGGAAAGGAGAAGAATGGTTAATTAAGCCATGAGCTTACTAGACTCTACACACTAATTATTATTAAAAGTATCCACACTGTCTTTCCTATTCAGACTCATTAGGTTAAATTTATTAATGTTGCACATATCAATATTGTAGAAATTTTTCTGATACAGTTGATCTGTTCACATATTTCATACTTTCTGATTAATTCTGTCATTTAACAATATTTCTATTTTAGGTACCGTGCAGACTACTGTTTTTCAAACTCTACAAAACAATGTAATCAGATCAGCCCCTGAATCTTTAAATATAATACAAGCCAGGTGCTATGCAGCCAGGAAAGGTACCAGGGATCGTAAGAAGAAGGCTAAAGTAAAAGTGGAAATCCAAAAAGTTGGATTTATACCACACAATCAAAGAAACAGAGAGCAGTAAGTAGTTTGTTGTCATTATAGCAACATTATCTAAATTAAAAACTTCTTGCTGAATTTTGTAGGTTCTTAGCTAGTAGGCCCAAACTAAAATTTGATGATTCACAAATGAGAGATCCAGTAGATGATGTGTTTGTTTGTAAATACTACAAATGGGTTGTGTATCAGTTCCAAGAGGCTGTTAAAGCTCATAAAGAAACTCATCACCCTGAAATGTATAACAGACCTGACACAGATTTGCATGTCACTGTAGAATTAAATATGGAGGGTGAAAAGAAGGTAAGTTGAAGTTTAATAAAGATTATGAAGAAACAGTATGTGTCCTTATGATTTACTTACATAAGACAATATAACAACTGCTTTAAAAATGGGTGAATATCACCTGAATACATATTTATCTAGAGAGCAAGGGCATAGCCAGGATCAAAACTAGGTAGGGGACAAGCCTTCATTGTAACATTTTAATACAGAAAAGGTGAATTAAACCAAAATTTTAGGTAAATTATATAGCAGTGCTTTATCACCAAGCTATTACAATTATTGGCCTGAAAAAATTACTTTTTTTCTAATTACGTATCTCATTACTAATAATATCATTTTTCTTGGATTTGAAGAAGAACTCTTGTTTTAACCCAATCTTGATTTCCATTGATGAATTTCTGATGGACTCTTATTCACACTCAGGTAATCTGTCCTTTGTACCTTTTAGCCAGGTCTTTACTCTTTGAAAGTTACTGAAAAATTGTTCAGAAGTAGCTGAAGTTGATGAGAAATCACTTAAAATGAGAACTGCATACCATGTTGCAGAGATAAAATCTTAGCTTCCTTTAAAAGTGGAGTCATTTAAATATCCTTTAAATTATCTTCTTCTAAATACCTCTTTTTCCAAAGATTATACCGTAAAACTAATTGTACAGAGATGTCACCACCTCATAAGACTCCATGATAGATTTTCATTTTTTCCAAATATTTTGAAGTCTCTTATCAATAGACATTTTACATATACACTTGTATAATAATATAAACATATACATTTTCTGTCTTTCAGACTCGATTGCTAGATAATTTTACAAGAACTGTTGCAATTCCCCACCGGTTCGACCAAGGACAGATCCCATCTGTAGCTGCTTTCGCCAAAACCCCGGAAATACAAAAACTTGCCGTTGATGCTGGTGCCCAGCTGGTCGGCGGTGTTGACATGATCAAGAAAATTCAAATGGGGGAACTCAATCTTAATGACTTCAAATATATAGTTGCCCATCCTGAAATTCTTCCAGAAATGGTGGTTCTGAGAGGTTTGCTAAAGAAGAGGTTTCCTAGTCCAAAAAGCGGTAGTTTGGATGTTAATCTCGGAAGTGCAGTGGAAAAGTTTCTATATGGTATTCATTACACAGCTGCTAAGGATGAATACGAGAAGGATTATGGTTCAGTTCAGACAGTTATTGGATCAGTAAGTTATCTACTCATATGAATTATTTATTTTATTTATCGTATCTACCAGATCAGTTATTATAGTTAGGTAGTTGAACAAGTTGACCAACAAGCTGATTTAGTACTGTATGCCATTATGTATTTGTGAACCATATTAATACACAGCACTATTTGCCAATGGAAAAGTGTGTACCTATAAGGTGCCCAGCATGCTGATGTAGTCAATCATTGTATGTACCTTGCACAAGCTTAATATTTTATATAAAGATTTTAATCAATTGTCCTTCTAGACCAATTTTGGAAATATAGCTTATTATTTTTTGGCAAGGATGTTTCAAAATAATACACTATTTTAAGTAAAAAAAAAAATAGTTTTTTTTATTTAAACAAACATACCTGCATCAACCACTAAGGGTTATTAGCGGGGGGACATACACAAGCAGTCAGATACATATTGTTACATAAAAAAAATATTTTTGACAATCTGGTATATAGTTTAGTCATTTTAAGATAACTTAATAAAGATTGTAAGTTTGACGTTAGTACACTTTTTAAATTGTCACTAAAGGCACATGCGATTCTTTCGTTCTGGTACACTGGGCACTCTACAATGATATGTTTCTCTGACAACTGTGTGTTGCACTTGGTACACATCGGAGCAGCCTCCTGATTGAAGATATGCTTATGGGTAAGGAAAGTATGTCTTATTCGGAGTCAGTTGATGATGACTTGGTCTTTTCTATTACTTAATAAGATAAGTTTGGTTCCTACTTGCCTTGAACATTCTTTGAGTTTGTTGGCAGTGTGATTCCAAGTAGTTTGCCACACTCTGTACATGTGGGCTTTGATATTTGCTTTGTGATCAGTCCAAGGCATTTGATTTATGATAGCAATACTTTCTTCGGTTGTTGCACTGATTGCCAGAGATTCCACTTCCTCATTACCACTTATTCCCATATGGGAAGGTAACTAGATGAAGGAAATATCTTTTTGTTGAGTCTGTAGATAAGATAACTCTTCTTTGATCTTGAGAAGTATGGCGTGAGTTGTATATAGCTGTTTTATTCCAAGTAATGCACTCATTATATCAGTGATGATAAAAAATTTGCCTTCATTGATAGAACCACATTTTTTCATGGCCTGGTGAATTACTGTAAGTTCTCCGGTATATATACAAAAATTTGTTGGGATTAGTATGGTAGATTTGACGTTTTCGTAGATGTAGGCTGCAGCATGGCCTTCATTACATTTGGAAGCATCAGTGAAGATTTGATGGGTGGTTGGGTATTTGTATATTACATTTTTATAAGCTTGCTGTATAAGGAAAGGCTGTGTGGAATGTTTTGGGAGTTCTTTTAGAGACGTGTCTACTCTTGGAGGTTTGATCATTCAAGGAGGACCAATACGTTTTATTCGCTCAGGAAATGTTAGTTTATTTATTGCAATGTTTCTGTAAAGATCGGACGATATATTTGTTCTGTAAAGTATTTTTGAGTAGGTTACGTTGCTGTTTTTGGCTGAAATTCTGGCAACGTAATTTCGTGATAGGAGTTGCCTTCATTGGCTTAAGGGCAGTTCATTAGCCAGAGTTTGTAAGCTACTTACTGGACTAGTTCTTGTGGCACCTAAAACTAATCTCAAGCACATATTTTGAATGTATTCAAGTTTTTTTAAAGATGTTTTGTTAGCAGTATCGTAGCATAAACAGCCGTAGTCTAGTTTACTTCGTATTAGTGATCTGTATAGAGTAAGTAAGGTTGTTGTATCTGCCCCCCAAGAGGTATTTGACAGCATTTTTAGTAGATTAATTCTGGATTGGCAAGAACGTTGCGGATTGGTTATGTGGCTTTCCCAGTTTAAGTTACGTTCAAAAGAAAGTTCTAAGAAATTTATTTCTTCTGCGTGTTTCAGGACAACCCCATTTAGTGTTAATTGAACATTAGGATAATTTTTTCATTTGCTAAAAATAAAATAACGTGTCTTTTCACTAGAAAATATAAAACCCGTGTTTTGCGACCAGCTTTCAATTGTGTGTAAGGTAGTTTGCAGTATATGTGTTCCCAGAGTTACATTGTTTGTTTTTGGATAAATGACTAGTCATCTGCATATAGGCTAGTAAATACAGGTAGTTTTATTTGATGTATAATACTATTTATTGCAATTAGAAAGAGAGTAGGACTTAGAGTAGATCCTTGTGGAGTGCCGTTTTGAAGTACTCGTCTAAAAGAGAAAAATAGTTTATCCATCAAATAAAAACACATCTTCAATACATATTAAGATGTTTAGATTCTAAATTTCCTAATGTATTTCAGTTAAACATGGATCCTAAACAACTGGAAGAAAATTTTGCAGCACTAATAAGAGATGTTTACACGATGAAACCAAAAAGGAGCGGTTCTTTTATAACCAGGTACAATGTTCTTATATATTTAATAAATTAGATTACACTAATTTATTATCTTGAATAGGAAATACTTCTAGTATACTTATTCTAAGATATCAGCAAGGCTGTTATTTTACTTTATTGTATCCAAATGAAATGTTAAAAAAAAAAATGAATTGTTTTTGATCGCTATAGTTCATATCAATTTTTCATTGTATTTATTTGTGTTTTTAATAATTTTAGGTGTCTTTTATGGACGCCGTACTCTTCAGAGAAGCTTAAAGTCAATCACGAGGTATTTATAGAAAGCGATGCGTCGTCGAAGCAGTCTACAGTAGATGAAGATGAAGAAGTAGAAGAACGAGTGACGCTGTAAAGACTATATTTGTTATATTATAGTCGGTACAATGTTGTGATCGTTGTAATATATGTTTTAAAACATATGATCCATTTGTTATGTTAACTAATCAATTTTTAAAAATATATCAGTGAATTTTATTATTTAAAATAAACTGTTAAACATTAAATTATGGTCATCATTCGTATTATAGGAATTAAACCAAAATGTAAGCCAAACTTACGTTGGTTCTAAGAATTAGAAAATGGCTAATATTACAATGGAGGTTTTTTATTCTTCTCTTTTATTATTATTTTTGAGTTATGATACATAGTTTACAATAGTGAAGAATAACAATATCATGTAAATTATATTTTTGTTGGCTAAGATGGCTGAAAGTATAGAAGAACTACAAACTTTACTAGATGCAATAAATAGTGAATGCATTCAAATCGGACTTGAGATCAACACAGATAAGACCAAATTTATGATAGTATCAAGGAGTCCAATAAATAATGAACAACTAACCCTTGGTGGACAGCAAATAGAGAGAGTGACAATATATATATATATATATATATATATATATATATATATATATATATATAATATATATATATATATATATATATATATATATATATATATAAACTGGGAGCTTATATCAACACAGAATTGGATCCAGATCAAGAGATCAGGGTACGAATAGAAATAGCAAGGGCAGCGTTCTGCAAATTGAAGCAATTGTTCTGTGACAAAAATCTGAATACTGCGCTGAGAATGAGGTTTGTTGAATGTTACGTCTGGTCCCAACTATTGTACGGGGTAGAAACATGGACGTTAAAAGTTAAGAAGCTTGAAGCCTTTGAAATTTGAATATACCGGAGAATGTTGAAAATTCCATGGACTGCCAGGGTCACCAATGAGGAAGTGCTGAGAAGGATGGGTTGAGGCAAAAAATTGTTGAGAACAATAAAAGTACGCAAGACTGCATACCTTGGACACATACTAAGGAATGATAAATACCTATAGTCTTCTGCAGGTCATCACGGAGGGTAGAGTCGATGGCAAAAAGGAAATAGGTAGAAAGAGGAAGTGATGGCTGCGTAATATTCGAGTCTGGACAAACATGACTGTAGACGAATTATTCCACGTTGCAAAAGACAGAGAAATTTTTAGAAATGTGATCGCCAATCTCCGTTAATTTGACGACATAGGAAGAAGATATTTTTGTTAAACAACTGTGTTGTCTTTAGGAGACTATTACGGCCTTGAGTCGGCTAGAACAGTTCAGAAGTTCTTTTAAACTGTGGGTTACATTGCTGGCAATGCGTGTGGTCTGGTAGTGTTGACATTAGGTGAGAATGTGCTTGACTGTAATATGAATATGGTTGCAGTGGGAGCTTAACGATTAGAGATCTTTTCTGGAATCAGACAGCAAATCTCAGAGTTGAAGGTGAACACACTGACTATGTGAAAATCATGCATGGAGTGAGGCAAGGCTGTATTTTGTTTACTCTAATCTTCAATCTCTACTCTAAAAGAATATTTATGGAAGCTTTTAACGAAACTGAAAAAGGTATTTTACTAAATGTTTACCGGCTAAACAACATCAGATATGCAGTTGACACCATAGTATGGTGTCAACTGCAAACGGTATCTACGTTAAGAAGACAAAGCTTATGATAATTAGCAAAAGAAGGATAAAAGGTCAACTCTACGTCAACCAATCCCCTGCGGACGGAGAAACCCTGGAAGAAAAGGTGAGAAAAACATCAATTTAACAAAAAAACTTGCGGCTGAAGACACTTGAGAGGAGGTGCAAACCGAAATTCCGATGTTTTCTTTATAAGAAAAAAGTCATAGCCATGGACTATAATAACAACCTTTCAATGCCTAATATTACGAGTAACGACGTGTGTTATAAAAGGCAGTTGTCTTTCTACTCCTTTAATGTCCATCGACTTAGTGATAATGATGTTGTTATGTACTCGTACCCTGAGATAGTAGCTCGAAAGGGTGCCAATGAAGTTTGCTCATTTCTGTATGACTATGTGACAATCCAGCTTCCTCCTGAAGTTCATAACTTAGTGATTTTCTGTGATTCGTGTGGAGGCCAAAATAAAAATTGGACGGTATTCCGGTTTCTACATTACTTAGTCCATAAAATAAACAGATTTGACTCTATTTCTGTGACCTTTCCTATAAGAGGTCACTCTTACATGGAGACGGATAAAGATTTTTCAGAAGATTGGGAAGCAGTGTTACGATTGGCTTGTCAAAAACCTGTGCCTTATAAAGTAGAAGTGGTTGATTACTACTTGGTGCATAGCTGGGACACTTTTCTTGCACCTATGTGTGTTACAAAAGCACCTTTTAAAACTAGACCAATAAGAGAATTAAGCATTTCAAAGCAACATCCCAGACTAATATATTTCAGAGACACTTACAATGGAACAATGGTTTCGGCTATCATTAACAAAAAAGTGACTGGTAGGTAGCCACCGTATACTGGAAAAGAATTCGTTTTTCCTTCTCGATCCTATACTGAGTCACTGCCCATTCCAATGGCAAAATACAATACAACTGATATAAGAATAGACGTGAGCTGCGCGTAAATCGGAGGAGAGATACGGAATTCGTTTGGGGCTTAAATAACAGTGTTGCCACGTTTTGGTTTTGAATATGGTAACTTCCATCCTCTGCATTACACAATGAACTTAATTATAAAAGACGTACGATGTTTTAACTTTTAGCTATTTTATTTTGTTTCGTGAATTTACTCAATAAAATCTTTAGTGTTTCTAGAACTAATCAATCTATGACAATATAAATAAACTTATTATACTATCAAAGAATCACAACTGAACCAATTTTTTTAAAAATCACAAGAGTGGAGTTAAAACTTCTCCAATTAACTTGTTTTCACACCACCCATGAGGTAAAGTTATCGGTGCGTTTTATTTTTATGTGGTGTCCCCAATAGGCCTAATCCACAATGCAATATTCATTCAGAGTCTATTGTCTATTCAGAGATTGTATTATTATAAGAGTAATTAGTTTTTTTCACAACACCATCATATTATGTTGCTTGTTCCACATGTCCACTTTGAACTGCATTTTCTCTCCTTTGAAATATACATACTCATTTCATCACGGAATTTTGCGAAAATGTCAGAAAAAGATATCATAGAAGTCATTTCTCTGAAAAAAACATTGAAACACACAAATTGGATATTACTTTATAGACTTATTAAATCAAATCCTCATCGCTGTCATCGGTGACTGTGTCTGAGAATATATCTTCGCTATCAGAATCTTCACCTAAATTAATAATACATGATTCTATGGCAGCATCAAATGATGGCTCCTTTGAAATGAAATCATCCTCAATAGTTTTCACTTTGTCTACAATTTTTTTCCATTCTTCTGCGGAAAATACTTCAAAAAACGCATCCGACAATTTTTGAATAGAATTAAAAGTGAAATCTACATTTCGTGTTCCAACATAATTTTTTAGTGCTGCCCAAACAAGCTCTATCGGGTTTAAATCTGGATGATATGGTGGGAGCCTTAATACGTCATGTCCGTTATTTCTAATAATGGAATCAACAGCAAATTTAACATATTTAGGTTTATGTAATTTTATAATGGCATATAAATCTGGTCTGAGCATGTTAGCAGGAAAAGGAATATTTCTAGCTTTTAGCCAATCTATCATTTTACTCTTTGTTGATGCGGATGTTGGTGCTTTATCCTCTTGAGTATTATGATAAGGTGCATTATCCATTACGATGACACTGTTGGGAGGCAGATTTCTCAACAATTTTTCTTCTAACCACTTTTTGTAGTTGACAAAATTCATATCATCATGATAATCACCCGATTTTGTTTGGGACTTCCATCTCACATAAGAGTCACCGACAAAACCTGCTTCGTTCCCTGCACCCACAATGATTAAACGTTGGCCCTTAGAAACAGGTTTTTTAAGCCCACTGTTCGTTTCATCAGTCCAACTATTACTGCGACTATGACTTGACAGTAAATACGTTTCATCGGTAAACACAATAAATCTTTTTTCGTTTCTAAATTGTTTAATCTGTCTTAAATACTGTAATCGTAGGTGTCTTATATCATGTTTTTCTATCAAAAGCTTTCGATTATTTTCTGTTTTTTTCCAACGAAATCCGAGATTCCTAATTTCCAAACGCATACTCTCCTTGCCTCCTTTATAATCAAATTCTTCAACAAATCTCTTATGAATTTTATTTACAGTTGGAACTTGTTTTTCAGTTATATGAAAATTAATATTTGCCGACGTAACAGACCTTGTTCAACTGTGTCTAATTTTATTTTTGAAGATTTTTTCCGCCTCTTATTAGGAGTGACAAAACCGGATATATTTCCTGCTGCAATTTCCGGCCCTCCTTCGCAATATTTTTGATGCTACATATAGAAACTCCTGAAAATGCAACCAAAAATCTCAGATTATTTACCATTCTTTTTATTAGATTATTTACCAAATCACCTGTCATACTGGCCACACGCTCTTGTACTTTTTTAAAGTCAATAATACATTTATCAGCAGCTGCTTCTCGTTGAGCGAATTTTAACACAGAGTGTATTATTTCACGAGCTTGAGCATTCAAAATCTTTCGCTTCACTTTACACTGTTGATTCATTTTTATATTAAATGAACAATTATAATATTCAAAATCACTATTAATAAAAAATATTAAAAATTTAGATTTGACACCAAACTTGTCAACGTCGCGAATCGCTTCTATAGTAAAACTATCCACGTATACAGCTAAGCGGTTCTCGATCAACTGAGCTCTCGGACCGGTACAATATTTGAAATCTGCTAGCGCGCGACGTCTACTCCTATATCAGTCGTAGTGTACAAAGATCTCCAAGTTTGAAACAAATTTTGTTCAGAAAAAGGAAAAATGTATTTTGATCAGCTAAAAAATGACTTATTTTTTATTTTAAAATGTTATTGATTCATTTAACAGATAATATTAATGTTTTTAGCTTTAGTTAAGTTAAACAAGTCTAGTTCTGCTTATTTTTTTCTTTCGTTGAATTCATATTATATTATTTTGTCAATTACAGCGTTTTTGCCTTTTCCTCCAGACCTTTGGTTGTTTTTTTTTAATTTCTCTCGTTACCTACTGTACATGACAATTTCAATTTTATAATATCATACTCTGTATATATGAGTTGTCAAATACTCAATATACAATAGTGGTTAGCATGTTTATTTATGAATTATGAAGTTTTGAATCTAAAAATCGCGTTTTCCAAAAATTTAAAAAATTGACTTACAGCGTTTTCCCCCTGTAGTCTTCAAATGTTTAAGAAAATAAATAGGTATAAAAGCTAGACAAAATGTAGAATAAAACACCATAGTTTATAATATAATATTTATTTTATCATATTTAATATTTATTCATTATACATTTTTCATACAATGCTTTTGAAAATGTCAATATACAATTTCAGAATGTTTATTACGGAATGTTTATTTATATAATGATATAGGTACTTGAATAAGTAGAAAAAATCACAAAACATCAAATATTAAACTATCGGTCGAAAATAAAATGACTATTGTACCAGGTATAACAAATTAGTTCCTCTATTTCGTAAAAATAGCTTTATGTACGTTTCTGGTATTACCTCTAAAAAGAAAAAGGATAGAACTACTTCATAGCGTAACGATAGCTAACGAATAGTGAAGTGAGTAAAGAAAATCCGTTTAAAATGGCTGTTATTTGATGACTGGACAATCAAATACTCTTAATGAACGTCTTCGTCCAATTACCTCTTCTAATACTACACAAAATATAGGACACAACAACCTTGTTGGGAACTTTTAATGGAACACCCTTTACATTATGGGATTTTTATCTTTTACGTAAAATTTTGGAGAAACATAATTTGGATTCCGTAGAAGCGTAAGTACCGTGAAGCTGTCTTTGCATTCAACGTACTAATCTAGAGATGCTCGGACGTGAACCAAGATATGTACGTTTGTTTCATATATTACAACAAGGCTTTCGATTAAGTCCACTACAAAGAGTACAAAGGACAACCTCAAAGCAAAACAATTATAATTCAATGACCTTCAGAAATAAGAAATCTATATTATAAACAGCAGGCACACATACGCAGTAATGAACATCCA
>OU898283.1:127429607-127458106 GCA_918026665.1 Diabrotica balteata | reverse complement strand
TCTTTCTGAGAGATAGATTTTTGTCACCTTACGAAACTTAATGAAGGATGTTGCGGATTTAATTTCTCTTGGAAGGTGATTATAAAGTTTTCTTTGCACGATATAGAATAGAATTCTTCACTAGCTGAGTGGACGGGATCGGCAAATAAACGTTACAATCCGAATTTCTAATGGAGTAGCCATGGTCAGGATGGGTTGGGTATGTGTTGATTGTACCAGTGCGGAAAAAAGATGATTACATATGCGCGACTTCTGCCAGTAAACTAGATTCAAACTTTAAACAAATTATAGGCCTACGTCTTTTATGAAAAAGCTAATTTATTTTGATATTTTTGTATTTCACATTTGAGTCACATTAAGACAAGTCAAATTTGTACACAGTTTAATCAATCTATTTTAGAAATGAAATAAATTGATATATTTATCTAACTGTGAAATATTTGTGCATCAGTCATAATTCATTAGATTTGTAGGGGGTACCAAATACGAGGAAAAAGAGGGGTCCGAATTTACAGCACTTTTTTGTAAATGCCTATTTTGTAAACTTTTGCCAAAATTAGCAAGTCATATAATATATATTTTTTAGAATATTTCAAACTAAGAAAAGCTATTCTTAGATAATGTTAGTTTAGGTTTTTTCTTAAATTGGAATTCAAACTACTGTAGTAATAAATGTTATTAAGTAAAAACCGAATGAAAATTGGGGGTCCGAATTTGCCTTTCTCTATATGTTATGAAATCTTGCACGTAATATGTGATTTTCATTTTAGATTATAACAAAATAATGATAAAACTTACTATTTTTTGGATACATCCATGTGGTTTCATTGTAGGACTCTTTTAATAACTGCGGATTGTACAAACTATATACTACGGGGAAATACACCTTCTTATTCTGGACAGTATTTCTTCTAATTCGCTGAAGACTCTCTCTGTCGAATACCATATCTACAATCTATAAATAACATCAAATTGTCGTCTTGAAGTTCATCTACACCTAACTGCAACGCCCTTCCCCTAGAGAAATCTTCCTCAGAAGTAATGACTTTAATTACCCGATACGGATAGTGCTGCGTTAAATAGCTAACTAATTCCAAACTTCTTTGGTAATCTTGAGCATTTTCTTTATTTTTTGTAAAGTACTATGTATAAGTTGGTAGATTCTTGTTCTTTTAAACATACTTCTTCGTATAACTGAATAAATCGCTTAAATATCGTATATCGAACCGCTTAAAGGTAAAATGAAATTAATGTACGTTCCTCTGGACTGTAGTAATTTAGAAGAGGATGTAGCTTTTCGTTTATTTTTCGAAAATATGTGATTTACTATCTGCTTGTGTACTGGTAACGAGTCTGAGCTGACTAGATTTTGGTTGGTATGTTCGAAGTCGTCTAGTTCCCTAATGTGAATGCCTAAAACATAATCGAGAAAAAATATTTTACAATTATCAACATTTTCGTAATAAATTTATGGGAAATGAACATGGGAAAGAAATAAAAACTTCTACATATGTATAACAAAAGAAATAACTGAGAAATAATATAAGTTTTAAATAAGATATACACATTATAAATGGCAACACTGCGCACCGTCGACTTTCCACGAACCTTTCCGTTGCCAATAATTTGTCAATATACAGTGGTTCCAGGGATGCCAGGTCTGGGGATTTTCCTTCAGAACTGGGGAAAATTGAGAATCTTTGGGGACTGGGGAAAGACTTTTTTAAAATGACTAATATCTGGGCAAATCAAAATATGATATTAAATTTAGTAAAAAATAGTTATTTTTGAAAGTCCAGTAATCATATGAATATTGAGTGTCCTACAACAACAAGATAAGATCGCGGTGCCTTATTCCACATATAGGCCACACTCAATACAGCTGGGTGAATTGGCGCTAACCGAACAATGATATTGCCTGGGGTTCCCTGATACTGTCATCTATTATGAACTACCTGTATAGGTCCAGGGTTCCCCGACCTACAAGAGACAATAAAATTATTAAGACTTCTTAGGGGTCATGAGGCAAGGTCAGTAAAAGCGAGGTTGCATGGTAACTCATGACATTGACAGAATGAAATACGACGTGTGACGTCACCCCAGGGGGTCAATTTTAACGAATTATTTGAAAACAAAATAGGAGAAGTGGTTTGGAACATATATTTTGTTGTTAAATATCGTTAGTACTTTAGTTTATGTTAATATCCTGAGATAATAATATGTTTATAGATATTTATTGAGTGATTTTTAGTATACAACTTGGACCCAATACTCTTATACAAGTGTTAAGATACATTTAACGTGGTTGTGCTCTTACTGGATTTTATTTCTGCTGTATTATATAGTAAAGGTAAACATTGGATTAATGCAGGAAAAACATAACTTCATTCAATTTTTTTATTAATTCAGATGACTGGTGCAAATTTGTAGTGTAGCAATTTGCAAAAATAATTCAAAAAACTCCAAAAAGGATGGAAGGAATTTAATGTCTTTTACATTTCCAAAAAAATGTAAAAATTCAAAAGCAATGGATAAGCAAGTGTCATAGGAGGGATAAGTGGTCCTGTTTTAATAAAAGAGTTTGTAGTTATACACTTTCGCATGGAAGATTATGAGGATGCTTTAAAAGCTACACTATTAAACATACACCTAAAAAGCTAAAAAAAGATGGTAAGTAGGTATAGTCATTTAAATATTCAGTAAAAATGTGTTAATTCGCTGATTTTGATTTTTATCATTTACTGTTAATTAAGTACAAACTTAAAAGGTATCTATTTAATGGAATCATGTTTTAAATATTTTTTATATTCTATTATATAATCCAGTGCATCAGTCAATAAAATAAAATAATTATAGCCAGAATGATTGCCAATATTCGGAACGAATAGGCACTGAAAGAAGAAGATATAATCCAGTAATGTAATCAGATGTTCCATTAAATATATTGAAATTAAGGAAAAACTACTAATTCTGATATATAAATCTTTAGTTGAATCTCTTTTTCAGCATGGTTTACTTGTTTGGAGGAATTATAATAATCAACTACATGCATTATCGTCAATTCAAAATAATTTATAAAAAGTAAATTGTATTCAACCCATTATTAATATAGTATATTAACATGTTTTAGTCACATGTGTACACAAGAAAGAATCTACTTCCAATTTAATATAGTAATTCTATTCTACTACATATGTTTAGCTGCAATAATATTTTATGATTTCTGTAACTCTGCAGGTTACTTATCTCCCACATTTTTTAAAGATTGAATGAAATAGATAGTTATTAAAAGTCCAAACGTATTTTTTTCGATATACATAGATTAATATAGTTACAATCATTGTTGCTTCTCGAGTTCATTTCAAGGAGTAAAGTGAATGAATTTGAATGTAGCATTATCAGTGACGTCATTCCCGCCGTTAGATTCTCAACGCTGATTGGTGTAAAGTTACCAGACAACCTGTCTATTTTTAATAACCTTGGTCATGAGGCATCGTCATTTGTCATTTCCTGTAATTCTATATAATAACTGTCATACTGTCAATAATGTCAAAAACAATTACTATGCCTGCCAGTGTCACCAATAGAACTTTACAACGCTTCTCATTTGTTTCGAGGCAATGTTGCCGATTTTAGCGCTTTATGTATTTGCAATATCTAATCCAAAACTGAAAACACTGTACATGTAGGATATACAAAAAAAAATCGTTCACATTACGTGTGAAATAGTTTCCGAGGTCAAACGACCACTTTCAAATCTAAAATCAAACGTATTTTACATACCTGTAAATGTCTGCTGTACATACGCGTGACGTCTAACTTGAACTGTCATTTTGTGTCCTCGGTATTTTCTATATACTAATAACATGTCTAGTATTAGATCTACTCCATAGACTGGATCCAACCTCCAGTATCCATACAAAATTTCCTTAAAATCTATGACTCTTCCTCTCTGCTTAGAATACGAATTAATCAGTTCCATAATCTAAAATAAGTAGATAATTAAATTCTTTAACTAACCTAACCTAATGTTTCCCGTTTTATACCGCACGCGGCTTTGGAGTATGCAGGGTAGTCTGCTATATCTAGGGCCTACGGTATACAAGGAAGGTAACATGGCCAGTGCTACGCTTCAACCGCCTATTATTACCCCTGGTTTTAACCCAAGGTACTCATTTTATTCAGGCTGAGTCGACCTGGGGCCTATAGACATTTTTAAAAATGCCTAGTTGTTCTTGCCGGCGGTAGGATTCGAACTCACGACCACCGGCATGCGAGGCAAGCACACTACCGCTTGCGCTACGCGGCCCCAATTATTTTAGATTAAAAGTCATAAAAAACTATTTGTAGAGGACTAAAATTTGAATTAAAAACAAATGTTAATACTGTTCTACGAATCAAATGTACTTCAAAATTTTACAAAAATATAATACATTTTTTAGGGCCACCCCTAAAAGTTAGGTCACACGTAGGGCAAGAATATCTATTATGACGTGTGTGTTTTTATCATATTGATGTCAGATGTTTGACAATTTGAATTGTCAATTTTTTTTATTTTATGATTAAATTATAAACTGACCTTTATTCCTAAAAATAATTTATGATGATTTCTAACATAAAACTATAACAAATGTTATATTAAAACATGAATAAAACATTTGTATTATTGTTCTTTTCTCCTCAACTGAGTACATTTTTTAATCAACTTAATTTTTTTAAAACAATAAATCACAAAATAAAAATTTTGACCATTTAAATCATTAAATATATATAATATAGTTGATTTAAATATTGTCAAATATCAGAAACATCAATATGACAAAACGCAACACGTAATACACATTTTTTCACGGCGTCTTGCCTGACTTTTAGGGGTGGCCTGAAAAATGTATTATATTTTAGCAAAATTTTGGAATATGTTTAAATCGTAGAACAGTTTTAACAGTGGTTTTCGATACATATTTGAGTCCTCTACAAATAGTTTGCCCATGACTTTTGGTGTAAAATAATTAGAGAAGCAGGAATTCAACAATTTAGAATTTCCCATTGAGTTTCCTATGGCCCGTTTGACGATTCACCACCCTGTATAAAGTATATTATTGGTAAAATAGGAGAGAGCCTATAGGATAGAGTGCTTCAAGAATGCGCACTTAAGGTTTAATCAAGTGCAAAATCCAAACCGATTGCGTTGAAAGTATATTTATTTTTATTTAAGCCTGTTGATATATAAACAAAAACATCAATTATAATTTGCGAACTAAACATTATTACTTTAATAGAAAAAGTGAAACTAAAAAAAAGTGCTGTTGCGCACTTTTAAAAACCCGCTTTTTAAAAGTACGCATTTAGGATTGTAAGATTTATATTTATTTTTATATTTATATAGATTTATATTTACGCATTTATAAAATCCAAGACCTGCGTAGGCACTGCACTTTTCATGCCAACATTCAGCACATGATATGCACTTAATCCAGTCTTCTGTGATAGGTTCTTTAAATGTTTCGTTGCACCCTGGACAGCTCCAAATTTTCTTATGAGGCATTGTTTTTGGCTTTGTGAAAACAGCTTTTTTTCGTCGACGACGCACAAGTGCGTCCGAAAACCGACGAATGCGCACTCTTTATTGACTCTTAAAGCCCTCTACCCAGTGGCGGCTCGTGACATCTGCTATAGGGTGTGCTGCATGAACCACGGTCAATATAAAATAATAGAAATAGAATAACATACGAAAACAAAAACAATAAAATTAGCTTTAATACTAATTAATAGTAACTAATAACGACATGCTATAAAAATCTGATTAACTTACATTTATTGCATTTTTCTAAATTGGAAATTAATACGCCGGTCCTTTTTTGTCGCAAACTTTTCGATTACTTTATCGTTAAAGTTCGGTATTGAAGCGATGAACTTTTTTTCTATCGAGAGTGTGGAAAGGGCTGTTAATCTGTCTTCGCACATTGAATTTCTTAAAAATGTTTTGATCCGTTTTAAAGTTGAAAAAACTACGTTCAGCTTCTGCTGTGGTCATTGGCGTAGTCCACCAGAATTTGTATCAACTTTTTGGTTTCTGTTAATGTGTCCTCTAAATTATTAGAAATTATAAATTTTAGTAAAGGCACTGCACCTTTTAATGTTCTACACTCGATATTGGAATACAAAACTGACAGTTCTGTTCGCAAACGGTTTTTATCAAAGAAGTTATAAGCTGTACAAGTTAAATCCAATTCATTTTCAGGAAACTTATTATTATATTTTTCGAAATGTTCTGAGATAAAAGTGTTGCGGCAACTAGATGATTTGTATATGCAAACCGTTCTTTTGCATTGTTTATAATAACATCACAAACTTCTAGACAGGCAATACGGTGATTCCTGTTGGCTGTTATTTGGGCGTTTCCTTTTTTGGACACTAGGCGCCGCATTTAAATTTGAAGCTTGATGTATGATAGGGTCTATTTTATTTCGGACATTGTTAATTACTTTGCTCAAAAACATGTATAGCTTTCTGTGCTTCGGTTGGGTCCATGTTCTTTTTTTGAAGATTATTGTACAAAACGTCAACATGTGGCATAATATAATGAAAATACAGTCAGCCAGAAAGTAAAATTTTGATCTTCCAGAATACGTCTAAGTCCTCTTGCTTCCTTGGAAGTAATAGCATTTGACTCTTCTTCTAGTTGCTCCATACACTCAATAATAAAGTCTCTATATTCGTAAACGACATTTACTGTACGAATATTGAAATTCCAGCGTGTAGGGATTGAACGAGGAATATTTTTTCCAACTATTTGATTTAAGACAGCTATTCTTTGAGGTGAATGACTAAAAAATCCAGGTATATCATGTAAATCTCCAAAAAATACGCGTACTTGGGAATTAATAGAACATGCTCTTGACATTATTAGATTCAATTGATGGGCGTAACAGTGCACAAAATGAGCAGTTTCATATTTTCTCTTAATTATTGTTTGCACTCCGCCATGTATCCCACTCATAACAGCTGCTCCGTCATAACTTTGTGCAATGAGCTTATTTTTGTTATTCTTTAATATTGGGTCTAAAACATTCAAAATTGTGTTAGCTAAGGTTTCAGCATCATGTTTTTCTGGAAGCAAAAAAGTCCCAAAACCTTTCAACTGGTGCACCGTTTTTTACATAAACGAAAAACAATGACCATTTGAAATTTCATAGAAACATCCGTTGTCTCATCAGCTATCACTGCTAAAAATGGGGCTTCATTGATTTCGTTTAAAATCTCCTCAGCGTATACTTCTAGCATGCAATCCAAAATATCATTTTGTATTGTTTTGAGGTACCTTTGAAAATTGTCGCATTTGTAAGGTGTTCACTAAGTGTTTTATCAAGTTCAGCAGAAAAATTCACTAAACCACGAAAAATTCCAGGGTTATCTGATGTTTCAGATTCATCGTGTCCTCGTAAGGCGAGCTCAAAAGCCCACAGAATTTTATACAGTCAATTATTTTTGACAAAACATACCTGTTTTTCGTCACCTCTTCATTGTGTTTTTGTATATTTATCCAATAAGCAGAGTCAAGTTGGGCCTGTATATTAAGTTTCCCAAATAATGCAAATCGCATTTCATTGTTCATATGAGTTTGCGTGTTTTCATGCTTCTTTATTTTTCACTTAAATGCACTAGATCCCGCACTCCTGTCTCGCGCCACAATTTTTCCTCTTTATCTGCGCCGAATAATGCACACGGAAAACAGAAAAAAAAGCATTTTTTTCGGAACATTCCACAAATCCACTGATTTCGTAGATACATGTCTTTATTAAATTTACGCGTATATGTTTTTCCACGGCTTTTACCGGACACTTCAATATTAAGATCAGGCATAGGACGGCCACGTTCTTTTATAATCAACTGTTGTTGATAGTGAAGTTTTTTGAAATTTATTTACACCTAATTTAAATTGAAACTCCATTGTTTTAAACACGCTCGAACAAAACAAATTAAACAAAATTGTAACCTAAGAATTTCTAAACACGGCACAGATGCAACGGTCACGAATAACTGTCGTGAATTGCAGCTCGCAAACACATTTCCGAGGCCGTTAATCAGCCGATTGCCGAAGCACATCGGCTAAGATCGCCGTTTGCCTAATAAATGCATTTTACCGCTGCCAGTGTTTCGGTTGTTATCGACGCGGCTTCACTGGAGCAGCAAATACGTAAAAAGATTGCTTCACTGGAGCACCAAATACGTAAAAAAATTATACGGTTTCACTAGAGGAGTAAATACGTAAAAAAAATAATATTAATCATCGTTGTTGGTGAATTATTATTAACAGTTTATGTTTAATATGATAATATGGCAGATTTGAAATAAAACTATATTAATTATTCTTTAATAATTAAGATTTGCTATGGTTGTTTGGTAGTTCTGCAGCTCAGCAGCACATAAAGAAAAGCCGCCACTGCCTCTACCCTACCCCATCTTTTGCTAGAACCTTCAAATATCTGCATAAGATTTTTACATGAAATCAATGATTTTTTCACAGATAAACAATGGTGTATGTATCATTGTTACAAGAAAACTATGTTTTATTGAAAGTTAACCTTTTTTTGCTTCCTTTTAATGGAAAGAGCTGAGATTTTAGAATTTGTGGAAGAAGTATTTCTGAAATACTCACAAGATTAAATGAATAAATATGAAAACTTTTAGTTACTTTTACGTGTTTGTTTAAACATTTAAATTTTGGATCATGTGAACGCCTTATACTTTAGATGAACTCAATTGTCACTTGACCCATTTATCCACCAATCTCATCAATTATCCAAGAACAAATCACAGGTAATATTTAGAATTAAGGTGGGACCGACGACATTGGTTCATCGTTTATCAAATAGTTTTTTTCGCAGTAGCTGTTTATATGAGTTGAAATACTCATAATGATTGCTAGGTTAGTAAGAAAATGGCACTTTAAGATTATGAGAACGAAACTTTACCTCGTGCTTCACATAACGTATTCTAAAATCTGTTTTTATTTTTACAGTCAATATTCAGTCGAAACGGTTATCTAAAATCTAAATCTGCTTTTTGTTTACTTCTTCGAGATATCCATCGTTTTTAAAAATAATTTTACACGTGTGAACCTTACCTACTTATGTAGTTTAAAATTTGTTTTTCAAATTTATTTTTAGCGTCAAATTTGAATATTGCCCTTGAATGATAATAACTATTGGGACTAGGAGAAACAGAATTTACATTTTTGTAAATTACTGCAATTCTACCGGGGCGAACATGTTTGAATCGAGAGCTTAATAGAGTTTTTATTTTCTGCATATTTTGCATTCAGTAATGAATTTAGTGATCCCATCGCTCTGCTTCCCTTCATTAATCTTGATATCTCTTTTTCTTCTTTTCCCGTGTTCGTTATGGTTACTCCTAAGTATTCAAATTCTGACACTTTTATTATTAATCCTTTTAGCTTCTTCATCAAATTTCTGGAAAACTTTTTCTATTTTTTTTTGTTCTCGTTAGTATCACCACATCATCGTTGATAGTGGATCCCCTGTTTTAAACCTCTATTCACTGTGAACTGTCTTGAAAAGCTTCCTTCCTATTATCGGTTCCTAAGCGTCATTCTCACTAGCCTTATAAGCTTTTTCTAGTGTTTCTAATGTTCTCATGGCCTCATATAGCATCCTTCGATTTAGGGAGTCATATGCTTGTTTAAAATCGATAAATAGCATATGTAATCGTAAGTTCTGTTCGTAGCTATTATTTTGTATTAATTTTAACTTTTATTTGATCAGTAGTTGGTCTTCCTGATCTAAAACATCTCTGGTATTCTCCAATCACTTTGTTATAATATTTTATTAATAATTTTCCTAATAATTTTTGCATTTAATAGATCTGTATTTAATATTCTAGATTTGTATTTAATAGATCTTCGAAATATTCCCACCATCTGTTTAATTTTTCTGTTGTTTCACCTAGTAGTAACTTTGTGCACGTGGCCTGCCCATCTTAGTCGCTGTGACTTGTGACTTAAGACTAGTCTTAACAGCTTGGGACCTTGAACGATAGCAATTCTGTTTTTATTTCGGCCGACCTCATGGCTTTCTCTAATACAAGGTTAAAAAGTAGTGGAGATAACAGCATCACCCTGTTTAAGTCCACTGTTGATTTCAAAGCTGCCAGACAGTTTATTATTTACACGTACTTTAGATATTCCACCCTCCATATAGACTTTGGTCATCCGAATGAGTTTCTTTGGTATTGAGAACTCCGCCATGGCATTCCATATTTGGCTTCTTTCTACGCTATCATATGCCTGTCGAAAGTCTATGAAAAGATTGTGTATGGGTCTGTTATACTCCCATCCCTTTTCTAGAAGTTGTCTCAGCGTGAATAGTTGATCTATTGTTGATCTGTTTGCCCTAAACCCGGCTTGATATTCGCCTAGGACATTTTCAGCATAAGGAATTAGTCTACTAAGAATGATGTTTGAGAGGGTTTTATATGCCGTGTTTAGAAGTGAGATTCCTCTATAATTCGCGCATTTTGTTTTGTCCCCTTTTTTGTGGATGGGCACTATTATGTTTTCCTTCCATCGTGCTGGTATTCTTTCTTCTAACCATATGTGCGTTATTAGCTGGTGGATTTGGCGATGTAGTGCGTCTCCCCCATATTTCAGAAGTTCTGCTGGTATCTCGTCCGTACCCGGCGCTTTGTGATTTTTCAGCTTATTTAAGGACTTTTGGGTTTCTTCAAAGGACGGATTTTTGCATGTCCGCTGTGATATAGATCTTTTCTTTGTGCTGTTCTTCCTGTATGATGTTTAGAAGGTCCCTAAAATACTTTTTCCATTCTTCAGTTACGTCTTTACCGTCGATTATCATACGGCCTTGATTGTCTCTCAGTGTATGGATGGAATTGGTTCTATGTCCTCTTTTCTCAGAGGAAATTGCTTTATAGAATTCTCTGGAGCCTGGTTTGGGCCGGACTCTCTCCATAGCTTCATATTTTTGTTGTTCATAGTTTCTTTTCTTTGTGCGTATTATTTTTTTAGTTTCTTTTCGGCAGTCGTCATATTCCTTTTTACTTTGGTGTGTTTGCAGTTGTATCCAAGTATTCCTTACTGTTTGTCTTCTTTCCAGCTGTTTCCGACATTCCTCATCATACCAAGGTTTTGCCCTCTTCTACCTACTCATTCCAAAGATCTTGTCCGCTGTCTTGGTTATTATTTCGGCAGTCGCTTCCCATAGCTGTTCTATATCATTATATTCTCTTTCAGAGTTCAAGGTTTGTTCAAGTTGTTCTCTATAGTTTTGTTGTTTCTCTGCATTGTGTATTTCGTCCATGTTCCATTCTGGGTTTATTGTTGTTTTATTGTATTTGTGGCTAGATATTCTGGATTTGACTTTTGCTCTGACTAAGTAATGATCTGTGTCTCCGTCTATTCCTCTCAGACTTCTTACGTCTACAATATTGCTACCATGACGGGCATCTACAATGATATGGTCAATTTGGTTGCGCATAATATGGTCGTTTGGACCCAGGTTTGCTTATGGATGTCTTTATGCGGAAACATGGTTGACTTTATTAGCATATTATTAGCTGCTGCAGTTTCTGTGAGTCTTAAGCCATTGTCGTTGGATATATTGTGTAGGCTGTGTTTACCTATTGTGGGATATACGCTAGGCTCTTTGCCTATTTTAGCATTAAAGTCTCCGCAGAGTATGAGCATATCATGTTTGGGCATCGTATCTATCTCTCTTTCTAGGGCATCGTAGAAGTCATCCTTAATATCTTCATCCTTCTCTTCCGTTGGTGCATGCGCTGAGATACTCGAAATGTTGTATCGTTCTCCCTTCATTCGTATGTAGCATATCCTTTCATTTATAGGTTTAAAATTTAGTATATTCTGTCCTAGGTTGTCTCTAATCACAAAGCCCGTTCCAAATTCATGTCTTAATTATATTGTGGGCTAGATAATTTAATTGTCCAGCCAGACTAAACACAACACTTCTTTTGTGCGATATAGGTTATACACAACACTTATTTCGTCAATTTATTGATTTCATTCGTTAACATATCGAAGGAATTAAAGGACAAATCAAGGACATATGACTAACATTAAACATTTCAAGTGGCAGCTAATTGTACAAATACTTATTCGTGACATCCGGCCAATGGACCTATATTATACAGTGTGTACAAAAATCAAAGTAACTTATAATATTTTAGTTACTGATAGATTTACAAAAAAGTTTTTAATAGAAGCTATTTTAAATAAATCAAATAAATTAGAAATATACCGGGTGCACTATTACTCAAAAATAACATCAAGGCATATTTTTTTAATAGTCCCCTTCTTCTCCAGGGATTAGGCATTTATTGCCTCTTTCTGCGTCAAACTTCGCTCCATGGAAGAACCATGCACTTGGTCCAGCTTATTATAAACACGTGTCTTATTCTGATCCTCTAACCCCAATTAGCACGAAAAGATGAAAAATCGAATTAAAAAATTCTACAGTTTTTCAGCAAATACCGAAATCCAAGTGTAAATTTTTAAAAGGACATTCTGAGTATGGTAGAAAAAACAAGCGGCCAATTTTATGTAAGAAATGTCCACTTGCTTGACTCTCGGACCAAAATTGACGCCAATATAGCCGATTAACGAAATTTGATAAAAATCCAAGGATTCCCCCTTGGAAGATGAGAGAAGAAGGAAGAACCAAAGTATCTGATGTAATCCACATAATTAAATTTTTAAAATGGCAGTTGGTGGGACATTTAGCGAGAAGAACTGACAATAGATGGTCCACGAGAATTACACTGTAGTATCCAAAAGGCGTCACGAAACCAAGAAGACGTCCAGATTTAGGATGTGACTATGATATAAGGAAACGAGTCGGTACAACATGACACAAAAAAGCGAATACTAGACAATCGTGAGCAGAAATGAAGAACGACGATGTAAGGGAGGCTGTACCATAATCGGTAGAATATGGTGAGAATGATAATGATGATGATGAATATGTATATAAATTATTTACCTCTCTAACTACATCACTTAAACCTTCTTTCATGGACGAACCTATTCTTTTCCTAGGATTTAAATCTCTATGAGTATATAAGGTTTTGGAGACAAGCTCCCATTCTAAAACATCTTCTAATGAGTTTGGAGTATATCTGTTTAAACCCAGCTGGTACACCTAAAAAAGAAGGAAATTAAAAAAAGAGTACATAGAAAATTACTAAAATTGATTGTTAAAAGTTTTTACAATTCCCATTTAGCGGTCATTTACCTAAAATGCTAGTATCTCCTAAGTACCCGTCTGAACCTCGCTTATTAGGAAAAAGTGGCAAATTTTTGGCAAGATCGGCAGAGTGTACACTGCTGGCACGGTATCCCATTTCCTGCATAGATGATGCTATGTCTCGATGCAGTTGAATGCTTTCTTGTTCTAACTTCTGAATTTTCAGTCCCTGAAACCAAAAAATTAACTAAATGAACAAAAAATGATAACAGCATTAAGATATATTCCGTAAATGATAATATTATTTTCTGAAATTTCATTAGATATAAAAGGAAAGACAACTAATCAATAGCCTGTGTCTTTTTTTTATTATTTTTTTAGATTATAAACAGGCAGTGAAGTTATTGGTATAATTAAAGCTATTATAAATTTTTAGATGGGGAAAAACGCTAATCTGTCACCAAAACAAGTAGGCTAGATATTTGGACTCCTAAAAACTGGATATATGTCTCAAAACGAAATAACAGCAATGGTAGCACGTCTTTATAAAAAGTTCTGCATGGTCCAAAACCTAAAATGGAACCATTAGATATCAAATTTTATTTTAGTCATATACGAGGTTTGTCAAAAAATGTGGTTTTTGTTCAAGAGTAAAATGTCATTATTTTTGACACTTTAACCCTTTAACGCTGTGTAGTAGCTATATATACCACAAGCTATAACGGCTTATTTTGTCATCTGAGTTCCGGTGCAAACAATGCTTATTGGCGCAGTCGTTACACTGTTCTTGCTGGTAGATATGAATACCGAAAACCTGTATGCGGCGTGGCAATCCACGTGCTTTTCACAAAACTGGTATGATAAATTACCAGCGTGCATTTCTGCAACAGTCTATGTAAAAAATTGTTAAATTTTATTTTTATTTTTTGCACACCGGTCATTTGGAATAAAATACTTATAGTGACAAATAGGGATTTCCAGGTTAACAGCCAATAGGAAAATTCGAGGCAGGGCTATGCGTATCGGAGTGCGTACTAGTCTTCAGACTATGGCACTCGATGACACTTATAGGCGCTGTGCCCTTTGTGCTTCATCTGAAAAGAAACAAACGCTCTGCAATTTGATTTGTCAAGTTTGTACGTTGCTCTATGCAAATACTGCTTTGCACCCTACCATAGTAGATTAGAAAATTCTTAGATTAATAAATTTAAAATATTCCTATATTTAGTTTTTTTTTATATTAAAAAAGTATTTTTTGTGATTGTTTTTACCGTGACTATATATATACCATTGTCCAGTAAGTATTAGTTGTTTGTAAAATTCCGACTGGTAGCTATATTTAGCCACCTTTTCCAGCCCTTCGACATTTACCCCCCATTTACATGAGCGATCACCCGATCGCTCATGTAACAAGTTGCTATGCGGCTAATCCAGGTTAAAGAACGTTATAAAATAAATGTTAAATAATTAAGGTGTTAATATTACGTTAATACAAAAGACAAGTTTCTACTATTAATTAAGTTGGCTTGGATAATCGTTTTTATGCAAAAATTTTTCGCATATTGTCTTATTGTTTTGTCATCCTTAATTTATCTTCAAGGTTAATTATCAGCGATGAATAAACGTTTAATTTTAAGTAGCCCAAGACACAAAAGTCGTAAACAGATTTAAATGTGGATCTTCATGGTTACACAAATGGTTTGATTCTTCTAATCCCTCGTTCTCAATAAATATTATCTATAAAATATCGAGAAAAATTATCAAGTATAAAATATCTATAAAAGACGAGTTAGACTGGCATGAGCGGCATTTGGCAAACTAAGCTACATTCTTAAAAACAAAAGATATTCACAGCATCTTAAGACCAAAGTATACAATCAATGCGTACTTCTTGTTCTCACTTATGGTTCCCAAACGTGGACATATACAAAAGCAAACATGGACCAATAGGACATCATATGGACATTATAAAAACCCCAAAGAGCAATGAAAAAGACAAATGTTGCACATAAGACTAATGGATAAAAAGAGAAACGAGTGGATAAGAGAGAAAACAAAAGTGAGGGATGTTAGACAAGAAACAGATTTTGACGTGGACACCACGTCAAAAAGAGGAGAAGGAAAAGAGGAAAGCCGAGAAGAAGCTGGAGAGAGGGAATTAAAAAAGAACTAGAGGAAAGAGAAATCCCTCCAGGCCCATGGTTAATAGAGAAGAATGGCGGTTAGGAGTCGGAAGGCGTCGGAGAACGTTGTAAACCGATAGTAGTAGTAGTAGTGTTTAGACAAGAAGTTGCAAAATTGAAATGGAGATTTGCCTGACACAATATAAGACAAAAAGAAGACCGATGGAACAAAATTATTATAAGTTGGATCGTGGGAATATAAACGAAGCAGAGGAAGGCCCCAAATGAGATGAGCAGATGATATCAAGAAGCACGTGGGCTCTAGATGGATGACTGTAGCGACAGACAGAGAAGAATGGAAAAGAATTTTAGAGGCCTATGTCCAAAGATGGACCGAAGAAGGCTAATTAGGTAGATAAAATATCGAAGAATTTTTTTTCCAAAGTGATCACTCTTTATGTAACAGCTACGTTATTTTTAAAGGCTCAAATATATTATCATGTTCTGCTTTAAGTGTTACGTTTTTTTAGAATGCTGACAATAAATTGTATCATCTGTTTCTAGTGCTGATCGGAATGCTAAACTATGATGTGCTAAATCTATATAATTGGAACAAAGTTTGTCCAGCCTTGAATTTTTTTTACTTCCACCACATTTGCCTTCAGTTATTCCCTTCGATTATCAATTGCAATGTCTTCTTGACGATGTTAATAACTTCAATTCCGTAAATTTTTAATTTATAATTCTTGCTAACCATCGTTGATTTTGTAGTTTTAAAATTTAATTTCTAACTTAATTCGTGACTTTAATTGCCAATTTTGATTACCAAGAAATAAAGAAACATGGTTTACTAAAAACTATTTATTCTTTACATTTGCGGTAAATATACACACGTAAATAATGTCAATGATAGCAAGACACGAATAATAATATCGATTTGTACCGGTTTTTATTTTGCTTCAAAGTTATGACAGTCAATACTAAATAATTATTTGTTCCAAATCTATAAATTTTATAACATAGAATCACTAAACATAGAAAAGATCTCGACACGATTCTTACAGAGAAACAAATGAGCGTATTGTTCTCACACCAAGGGTCGGGCTATAGAATGCAAATTTAGATTAGAAGAGCACCACAGATCTGAAAAGGTCGCAGTGAAATAGGCTGAAAGCCACTTGGGGCGGACAGGAGCTATGGTTCTGGAGTTGTCAAAATCAATGTTGTGACCTGTATGAAAATGGTGTTGATCTGGAGCTGAAATTGAACCGGAACTGTGAAGAAAAATGGAATGTTCATAAATCCTATTTTGGATTCTACGATTTGTTTGGCCCATACATCATCGGGGGCAGTCTGGCACAAGGAATTTCATAAACTCCGTGTTGTTCATTTGGAATGTGTTGTCTTTGATTTATGGGACAAGAGATGAAAGTGTCTGTTTGGGGTAAATATTGTCTTTATTCCTTTTGATTTAAGAATTTTGTCGATTTTGCCAGTGACGCCTTTGATATAAGAATGAAAAGATTTCGTATGATGAGGGTCATAGTCTTTGGGTTGAGATTGAATGGGAGATTGATGTATGTGGATTGATCTGGAGACAAGGGTACTAATGACTGAATTAATTTGGGAAGGTGGATGATGAGAGTTAACTATTGGTAAGGGTGAGTTTTTCGATAAACAGAGTGATGAAAACCTTGGAATTGGTCTTTCTTTATGGTAGCGTCGAGAATTGGTAGAGATGAATCAGTTTCCACCTCCATCGTACACTGGATTCTAGGATGTATACCATTCAGATGGGTTTGAAAAGACACCAAAGCATCCCTGCCATGGGGCCAAATGACGAATGCATCGTCAACATATCGTATCCAACATGTGGGTTTGAGCATTGAGCCACATGTTCTACAATAAAATATATTTCTTCGTCTTGTACCTCAAAACCCTGTCTCAGTGCTGAAAAGCAAGCCCGAATCCTCACTTGAGATTTTGTGTCTCTTTTGCCATCTAAATTTGTTCCTCTGAGCTAAGCCAATCTCTATTATTATATTAAGTTATATTCACTACAAACTTTCCTTTAATTTGAACGACAAGAATCCTCAATCCTTGTGGCTAATTGGCAGTACCCTATTATCTTCGGGTGGCACTCTGTGTACTATATGGTACATTAAAACTCTTATTTTTCTCTTTCTTTCTTATTTTATTCAATTAGAAATAATATAGCATTTATATAGTTTGTATGTAACTAAGAATAACAAAATATCGCATGTCACGCGATATTAAGAAAAATGTGTCATGGTTTAAACTCTATTATTTTGTAATTGAAAATAAATTGTTGGTTGTATTTTTTTAATCGTAGTAGACCGAATGAGACAAAGAACTATACAGATTATTTCGAAACAACTTCAAATATCTTTGTATGTTAATGATATATCAGAGTAATTAAATATTATGCAAAATAAGTCAAAACAGTAATATATCCACCGAATGTAGCGTGTTTTCAGAAGAACTCTTCATTATTTCAAAAGTTCTCGAGTTCCATTTTGACAATCATCAAAGTGTAGCTTTGTGCACCCATTCCTTATCCGCAATTAATTCGTTAGAAAATATATTTACAATCAACATCATTTAGTGCAAAAAATACTAAAATCGATCCATCTCCACACTTCCCGTGCAACTTCAAACAATAATATGGGTGCCTTCCCATATCGGAATCCAAGGAAATGAGATAGCTGACAGCGCTGCAAAAGAAGCATCTACATCCAAGTTACCCGTCTACAACATAGCTCCAAGAAAATATAAAATCAAAATTCAAAAGGAATATCCAAGACAAGTGGCAGGAACTTTGGATCACCAAAGACACAAGGCTCAAAGAAATACAACAGCTATTTATCCCTAGCATCTCTGAACAGAAAAGAGAAGATAGCAATACAAAGATCGAGGATAGGACACACACGTTTGACACACAGTCATCTTAATTATGTCCTCTACAGACCAATAGTTATGCTCCCACTCCACTGCAACGATATTCCTATTACCGTCAGAGTTACCGTCAAGCACATCCTCACAGAATGTCAATACTATCAGCCCAGTCGCATTGCCAACAATATAACCCACAGTTTAAAGAACTTCTGAACTGTTCAAGCCGACTCAAGAGCCTAATAGACTTCTTAAATGCTACACAGTTGTTTAACAAAATAGAATTTACATAATATTGTTATTCTTCACTATTCTAAATTCTGTATCATAACTCTGTAGGTATTATTGTAAAGCTTTGCATCCGTGTCAATGACCAAAGATGTTGAGATACGTTAATTCGAAATTTAAAAAAATCACTTGTTCATTTAGCATTATTTAGCGAGTTCTCTGTTGTTGTTGTCCTGATCCTTTCGTCTTGAAAGTGTTGTTTTATAGATTCTTCTAAGTTTCGTCCGCGTGTCTATAATGATAGTTATATCGTTATATGTTAATTTGCGTATTTTTTTATTCATTTTTACTTCTCTACGACCTTTTATACAAATTTAATACTTCCATTTTTAACAAACACGTTACCTTCATAACAATTCAGCTTGCCTGCCGTACATTAGGACTGAATTCTTATATAATTTGCGTATAACAGGTCAATGTCGTCTCATATAAATTAGTGTTAATGTCTTTTCAATATTTTTCATGACGGTTCGTTATAGAACTATTATTAAAATGGTTCCGCATTCAATTGAACCATGAAAAATATGCAATTGGTCTAGTTTATCAAGTACTAATTAAAAATAGGACCCAAAATTAGAATTTAAACATTTTTGTTATTATTAAATAACTAAAGAAAAGTGATTTTTCAACGTGCTTTTCCGATGGTTTTGTAGCAACCAATAAATTAAAATACTGATTTTTATTTTTATAAACCATTACTATTTTATAGGTTTTTAGTTATACTGTAATATTCTACTTCCTGGCAATAAATAAATCAAATTGCTGTTAGTATTTTCGTTTCCAAAACTATTACGAGCTACTCATGTAGCTATATGAATCCCAGAGACAAAATAGGCTAATAAGAAAGGAAGTGATTTATATCCAAGAAGAGTTGCTGTATTTATCTTCTCAATAGTTTCACACCTTTATCTTTCAATAAAATGAAATAATTCTAGCATTATTTCAAATATTAATTGCAAGAAAAACACGAACACATTAATATTTATAGGATTTTTAAGCAGGAAACTCAAAAAATTTTGTCACATTATTAAGGAAACACCGATCGACATAATATTTAATTATCGGATAATTTGCAACATAAAACTTACTGTCTTTACACATGCTCTAAAATAATTTACTATGTTCGAATATTAACTTTTTAATTTTGTTCGGCGCGGCCCCCCAGAATCAAAAAATGGTTGGATAATTAACTTATTTAGAGAATTAAAGGACGAAGGGCCACCAGCCTGGGGCCGGAATGAAAAACAGAATTAAACACTAACTTATATTTAATACTAAGATTAAATGGAGTAGAAGCTCCAATCATAGAGGAAGTTCTCGAAGCTATTAAGGACCAGAAAAACAATAAAACCGCGGGAGTTGACGAAATACCAGCAGAATTGTATATGGTAAGTAGCGGCCATCTAGCAAGTCACAACCACACGCTCATCAAAGACATATTATGACAAGAAGCGAAAATACCCGATGACTGGAAGAAAAGTATAGTATGCTCGATCTATAAAAAAGATGACAAACTCCAGTGCAAAAACTACCGTGGAATTTCTCTACTATGTACTCGTTTGTGTACACCCTTTCATGGAGGGATCGTGTGACTAATGTTGAGGTCCTACGTAGAATGGGCAAGGAATGCGAGATTATTAACACCATCAAAGAGCGCAAACTAGAATATCTTGGCCATGTTATAAGGAATGAACAGAGATACGGCGTTGTTGCAACTCATTCTTCAGGGCAAGGTATTTGGAAAGAGAGGACCAGGGAGAAGAAGAATATCTTAGCTTTAAAACCTGAGAAAGTGGTTTAATACATCGACAACTGGACTATGCAGAATAGCAGCAAGTAAGGTTAGGATAGCCACGTTGATCGCCAACATCCGGAAAAATGTATTAATGTTTCGTATAAGTACAATTTCCGAATTAAAAATCTAAACATAAAAATAAGCTTATTTCAAATTCACATTGTGCCCCCCAATTAAAAAAAGCTTCATACAAAATTATTTGGCAACGTCTCGTCTCGCGTGGACAGAGGTACGAGTAGAGGTGGGTCGTTGACGTTTTTATCGTAAACCGATTTTCGTAAACATGTTTAACAGTAGTTTCAAGTAAGAGAGTACCTACATAAACAAACATAATGGCTATTATCGTTTATGTGTATATTTATTGAAGTGAAAGAAACTAATGAAGGATACACATATACATATAGATATACATCGAGAAGTTTACTGTCATCATGTCATGTGTTTGTCTTTTTAAAGACGAATTACATGCTATGATTTTTTTCTGACGTATATTCTCAAGTTAAAGTTGATTTCATATAATCGAATGAACTATCTTATAAGTAAAGTCGTCCCAGGAGCGCAACTACTTTAAATGCATAATGTATGTCTGAATTCTCAATATGAATGAGTCAGATAAAATTAAATTATTAGAAGAATTTTTCACTATGTAACAAAAAACAAAATTTGTTTAATTTACTGTTTGTATTTTGAGAACGATTTCCGAATTGGAAATTGAAACGTCAATAAACGTATTTTATCTTTAATTGTGGCTTATTACCAGTTAAATAGTAATTAATATAAAGCCTTAATTCGACTAATAGCATGCTAAGGCAGTGAAGCATGGGTCCTGAAAGAAACATCCAAAAGCAAACTCGACACATTCGAAAGGAAAGTACTAAGACCTGTGAGGGAAAACGGATTCTTCAGAAGTCGATAAAACAACAAGCTTTATCAACTTTATAAGGAAGTACCACCTTCAGACTTCATTAGAATACAAATATTGCAATGGGTTGGATATGTGATAGGCTACCAATAGCTTATCACATGTCCAACTACAGGAGACATGTGATAGGCTATTTGGAGAGAGGATAGGCTACCAAAAAGAGCACTGAATGCCAGAATGCAGGGAAGAGACCGATTGGAAAGCCAAGAAAGTGCTGGGAAGGCACAGTAAACAGCGACGCACAAGCCCTTTTAGGAGTCTGTGTATGGAAAAAATTAGTCACAGACAAGCAAGGATGGAAGCCAAAAATATAGGAGACCAAGGCTCAATTTAGGCTGTGGTGAGTAGAAGAATCAGAAGATTATGCTTAGAAATCCGCGGACTCTACTCATTACATTGACAATACCATTGATAATCACGTTCTCCGTTCGGCTCGCGGAGATAAGAATACGGCTGAGGCCAGAAGACCCTGCCTGTCGTAAGAAATGACTTATGGGTAGGTAATGAGAGGTGGAGAGCCGTCGTTTGAGGTGTCGGATCTGTAGAAACGCACTCGAGATGCATAGTCATCTCGGTGACCGGTCTACACTCCTAGACCACTCTACTCTCATTCCACAAGAGCCAGGTGAGGTTGAACTAGCTGGGACCGTAAATACCTAGGTGGTGTCGGTGTACCGGGACGTACCTACCTGGAATGATTTAAGAGTGGTAGAGGAGTGATCCTCGGCGGTGACCTGTCTACGTGCGAGGTGGAATTCTTCCGTCTGCACCATCTTTCCGCTCCGGGGGGATCGTCGGACGGGTGACGTACTCGCAACACAGGTACTACGGGTAAGCTGGAGCCCCACGATGTTTCGGCATCGTACCACGATGTTTAGTTGGTGTCGGACTCGTAGGGGCAGTGGTAACGCTTTGGTCGTATGCCGAAAGGTGAGGAAGACCAGGGTCCAACCAATTTTTTAATTGGAGGGTCATACATTTTGTCCATGACAATCAGGTTTACATTTGTAGATTACTATTTTATTCCATCATAATAATAGTAACAACGTATTCTTTGAGGAATGCTAAAAATATTAGATACTTGTTATGTAGGTTATTAAAACTAAATATATATGAAAATAATTATAAAATCAATGTCAGTTTACCAAAACTTATGTTGCTTGATTAAATAAAGATTTTATTTTAAGTCTTGATTACGAACATAAATCTAGTTTATCGTAACATTACTTTATATCTCATAAAACAAATCATAATTTTTAGTACAGCTGGAAATAAACGTTAACATTGCAGCATGTAAAGTATACAGTAAAATTTAGCTTATATCAGAAATTCCGGGGATTCCCAATTGTACAGAAGAAAAGCAAAACCAGCAAATAGATACGGTTGAAACATAAAAAGATCTACGGTTCTACCAACATGTAATACACTGCTGGGAAAAAATACTCGGACATTTGAATTACTGGTGATTATTTGCTTATATAGAGTGTTTTTTGGTCAAAGAACCGCTGTGTGTAACGTTGATGATGCCTTTTTCAAAATAGTTTTCGCAGTTTCGCTCATCTAGTGATCTTAAGGCTTCCCGCCCACTGTATTCGGAAAACTGCGAAATCAATTCGTCCGAATTCGATCGAAAATTGATTAAAACTCCAAACACGTGGCTAGGAGAAGAGCGCGTCCACTAGGCCCGTACCGTTCGTACGTTTTCGTCCCAATTCGGACGATGCCGGATTCGATCCCAGCCTGTTGTAATCTAATTGCGAAATTGTGCGAAACTTTCAGGTAAGATTGACACACTGGACTGTGAACGGTTCATTTTGCTCATACTGGAGAGAAAATATCTATGGGATCAACGCGAATAGAAGTACCAAATGTGAAATGTACAAAAACAGTTGTGGAAGGAGGTTTCTACTAAAATGAAATTTCCAGATAGGTGAAGGCTTAGGATGTAATGGAATGTTTCCTTTTTCATTCGACAAGAGTGAGAATTGGTGGTCATCCTCTGTTGCAGTTTCGCAACTGTATATAAATATTTGTAAATGTATTAACAGACTTTTTGATAATTTCTATTCTCCTCGTATATTTTAAACCAGATTTTCGTGTAAGTGACACAGCCGTTTTAACGGCTAAAGATTGCAAGGCGGGCCATCTGCGAAATATCAACACATGTGTGTGTAGCTAAAATAAGGGTTTGCGTTCCATACAAAACCAGAGTCGAAATGCATCTCTCAACCGATGCACATGCGTATGTTGAAGACGAAGAGTACCTGATTCCGCATCGGCCAAGAAAGACGCTAATGTGCATCACAACTTTTGGTAGTTGAAGTGTCGCTGAAGACATAATTTGCGATAGCGTTGGGGCTATCTTTTTCATGGGGTAAGAAACAATACACCATATTAATTTGTTGCTGCATATATTAAGTAGCACTTGGTATATTTATTTGATATTTGGAACTTCATCGTATTTGTGCCGCGATCGAGATTGAACATTGTTAATTGGACATTTTGTATTTGTTTCGGTTTATTTACTGTATTGTATATTTTTTTTGTGTATTTTGTTAACACCGATTTTATTTCTTGTATGTTTTGTGTTAATAATTGTACTTATTAATTATTTGTATGCACCGCATGTTTAATTTGTTTTTACAACGTTAAAATATTATATCCTTATTTAGTTGATTTTTTTGTAAGATTATTAATTTGGCTTTTATCTTTTTATGTATAGTATGTTTGCGGCTATGGTAGGTTTTGTCTTTTGTTTTGTCAGTGGTTTTTTATAGAATCGTCATTTTTGTTTTGGTCTGTTTATGGTTGTCTTTTGGTGTGTCTGTTGGTGTGTTTCATAGTAGCTAATAGTTAAGTTTGTAATATATTCTTCTTTTAAGTAATAATTCTTCTTTAATTATAGTGTTATATTTATTTATGTATATTTATGTTTTTATTTCATTGCTTTTTTTAAATAGAGTTTTATACAGTCCACTGGCTTTGATTTCTTTTCTTTTATTTTAATATACTGTTATGATATGTAAAATCGAGAAAGATATTGGTTTGTCTAAAATATTTCAAGATTCAAAAACATTAAAATAATTCAGATAATTAGGATAATACCCAACAAACATTTCGAAGAAGGAAAATATTTAAATTTTTGGATTACCTGTATTAAACAAAATGTAAGCTAAGCATAAATTATTTCCTTTGTTATACTATACTTGAGTGACCCGCATAATTTTAAGTGAAATCCCAAAGACAATTGAACCGGGTTTTTCCAAATACATTAACGCAGCGATTATAGACAATAGAAGAGATTTGGAAAGATGTTTTTGTTAGTTTTTAAGAATTATAGAAAAATATTATTTGTAAATAAGTTTTAGGAAATTTTATAATTATAGGTAAAAATTTGTTTGTTATCGGAATGAAAAAATGGGGAATTGTGACGAGTTTTGATTGGCGGAGATTAAAAAAGGTGGGATAGGTATGTAGGAATGAAAGTTTAGCTAGAATTTTGAGGGAGAAAAGATAGTCAGTTGGTTTTCCAAGTCTGTAAGACGAACAAGGATTGTTCTCTGGCGGTTCCCGAGAAGTAGCAAGCAGTAGTGTTGAATGTTAGTGAGTTTTTGTGGAGTTAGTGTATTTGACAGAAGCTGAAGCAGCAAAATATTGTAAGTCATATTTTTCTACTTATATTCCAAGAGTCACTGTTCAGGCCAACGAGAGATTCAGTTTATCGTAAAGAGAAGATATTCCAAGAGTCATTTTTCACTCGGGCCAACGAGAGATTCGGTTTATCGAGAGGAGAAAGGCTATCATAATTTGAATGATTTGTGCTTTTGAAGGAGATCATTAAGGACAATATACTTGCAACAATTTATTGTAAGATTGCTGATTACTTAGGGAGCGGCCACGAGTAAATAGTATAGTCTACAAATAACAAGGATTTGGACCACTCATCATCAGAGAGAGATAGTTTTGTTTTTTGCAGTTTTTCTTTCATTGGTAACACAATTTTTTTCACTTAATTTAGAAAGGATATAAATATTTTGATTAGGAGATTTAGAGTAATACTTGGATGTTGAGATTTCAACTAATATTGTTTGTACCATTAATTTTGATTGTTCACGTACGTAGAACAAAATTTTGAGAATTATTATATGAGATTTTGTTTACTGAAAACTTTTGAGTGTGAATTATTTCATTATTTTTATGTCAATATATAGTGTTAGATCATATGTGTTTTTTATTATTCCGGTATTCTTTGGACCTTACCTTTCACATGTAATAGCATAGATATTGAAGCACGAATTTGACCCTGAGATAAAAGAATTAAAAATTGTGATAGAGTCATCATCATATCATTTAAATAATTTTAATTAATCAAAAAAATTAATTAGCTAATTATTGCTTGGCGCACCAAGACTTTAAATATCACAATAATACATACCCATTTCGAAAGGGGGAAACCAGCGAGTTCTAGATTGAACAGAATATCTCTCCCCCTTCAGGATGACCTTAATTGTTATATTGAGGTCATCATATGTGCAGAACGCAACATCCTCGACTTGGAGATCGTATTACAAATAAGCCAATTTCCTAAACTCGTTTCTTTTTGCGTAAATACGATTTACTCACACTTCTCTTCTTCGTCTATATTGCTGACACGTCGATGAGTCAAAGCAGATTGTTCCAAAAAGAAAAATTCTTTATCAGAATCAGAAAGACTGTTCCGTAGAACCATCAATACACCATAAAGTTCTGACAAATACTGAGGCAATACGGCAATAGACGATCAGCCAGAGAACTACGAACGCAGAGAAGCGACACTCCTTTGATCTTGTGGGCATATCACACAATATAAATTCTTAAATAAAATTGAGCATTTATGTTGACTTTCAATAAATATGAAATATCAATTGTGTTTATCGTATTATATAGAAATTTGGAAGGTACTGCGTCATACTGAGATATATAAATATTGAGATATACAACAAATAAAGTTTTAATATTTTTTATTTGTAATTCCCATTTAAATATTTATTCCCTAAATATGTTGTGTACTCCGATCCATATATTTGATCTTTGTATTTATATTTAACGAATTAAACATTGACAGACAACTCTTGTATATAGCAAAAAGTAGATGAGTATTTAGTTTTTTCATAATTTAATGTAAGTTTGTTTATTTGCAACCATGTTTTTATTTTGAAGTCTTTTTCTGTTGTAATTTTAAGATTTTCCCAATTATCGGTCTAATTATGTTTCCAACAATTTTTAGTTTGAGTATTATAGGAATTTCTTTGTTTCGTTTAAATCAAATACTCTCGTGTATAAAACCCTCTATATATTTTTATTTCCTAAAAATACTATATTCGTATTGTTGTCTGCGAGCGCTTTCACACCTGTAGGCCAACATCTGTTGATTTTTTGACCTGAGCCTTCGGAGACAATAAATTTAATGTTTTTATTTTGAACTAATCCCTTGGCAGACCAAAGTTTATTTTTTTATTGCTCCACTTAACGAGAGCTCGGACGGACACGTCGGCGTCGGCTTACTGATCGAAAGTCAAATTAATACTATTATGTAATAACTAATAATATTTACAAAGCAATAGTAATTACCTGTTATTATTCTTAGGAAATCTAAATAAACTTATTCCTTTTCCTGTCACAGATGAAGATCCGCGAAACGCACAACAATAACCAGAAGACATTTTAAATACTTATAAATTAAACTTTTAACTATAAACTATAACTAACTATAAACTTATATATTTAACTTATATTTTTTAACTATAACTATAGACTATAACTATAAACTTTTAACTACTAAGGGCCGGTTTCACCAACAACAAATAAATCACTGAATAGTTAATCGTCGAATAAAATTTATTAGTAGAATAAATTTTATTCCGTTTCAATAACTGTTTGTAATCCACAGTTAGTTATTCCTCAAATAAGTTCAAAGTGTAATGATTTTCCACAGACTGTACTCGTTGACACCTCTCTTGGCCTCCACCTCTTAGGTGTTTGGCCATGCACATCGCACTATTTTTCACTTATATTACATAACCTATAATATTTGATATTGGTTGATTAATTTGTCAAAATAATAATAATTGTCAATGCCAATAGTCATTACCTATTTGAAACGATCCTGTTGCATAAAAAACGCAGAGCAATTAACAATTGATTTCGCACATCTATGGGTCTATTTTTGTTGCTTACAGGATGCAATTTGTTACCGATCAAATTGAATAAAAGATCTACTGAATTTTTTAATAATCTAAACCTAGTTTTAAAGTCCACATCATCAAATTCAGCAAAAGGGTTTCTTTTTTGCAGCTGCTAGCAGCGTGGTCTTCTCCTTCGCTGCTCATTTCCGTCATCAGAGGATGATGATGAAGATAATATTCGAAAATAAATATATATGTATACAAAATTAAATTGTCTGATATAATTACGTTAACCTGCAATACATTGTTGATAATTTTAAGTTAAACTAATGAATTTTCTTTATTATTGATATTAAAAGTGAGGTTAGCTGTCAACTTATTCGAAGAATAAATATTTATTTGGCCGATATTGGACTAATAACTTATTTGGAGTTTATTCATAGAATAAGTCTTATTTGACGTTGGTGAAACGCAGATATGTCAGTTTTATTGGTCGAATAACTTTATTCATTGAATAGACTGCTATTTGTCGTTGGTGAAACCGGCCCTAAGTAAATTAGATAAATGGTCAAATGCACTTGTATAGTCGAGTATTTACCACAGTTGCCTACGGACTATCGTAAACAACCAGAGTTGAAGAAAACGCACGTGTTTTTGACAGTAAAGCAACCAGATTCGGGCATGGGTATACAAAATGGATTTCGGGGCTCGTGTCGCTTCTCTGTGTTCGTAGTTCTCTGGATCAGCGTTTGCACGATTTCCTTCTAACGGGCTTCGTCTGAATTAGCACCTTCGCAGTTCGCAGCTTTCCGGATCCAGTGGACGGGACGCCTAAATTGCTACCATCTTTGCTACAAATCTTTGCTAACATTCTGTGTCAATAGTTTCAAACATGCTGCATTAAGATCAATAGCAATAATTAGCTGGCATCGATTTACAAAAGCAAAAAAATAATTAAATAAAAAGACAGTCAGAATAAGGAACAGAAGCTTCGCAGTAAGCTAATAGAATCAGATAGAATAGAATAGATGTCTTCGACATCTAGGAGAAAGATAC